>CM036755.1:90150802-90515802 GCA_020796225.1 Arion vulgaris
ATTGTGATATATAAACATTCTTATTGTGATATATAAACATTCTTATTGTGATATATAAACATTCTTATTGTGATATATAAATATTCTTATTGTAATATATAAACATTCTTATTGTGATATATAAACATTCTTATTGTGATATATAAACATTCTTATTGTGATATATAAACATTCTTATTGTGATATATAAACATTCTTATTGTAATATATAAACATTCTTATTGTGATATATAAACATTCTTATTGTGATATATCAACATTCTTATTGTGATATATAAACATTCTTATTGTGATATATCAACATTCTTATAGTGATATATAAACATTCTTATTGTGATATATAAACATTCTTATTGTGATATATAAACATTCTTATTGTGATATATAAACATTCTTATTGTGATATATAAACATTCTTATTGTGATATATAAACATTCTTATAGTGATATATCAACATTCTTATTGTGATATATAAACATTCTTATTGTGATATATAAACATTCTTATTGTGATATATAAACATTCTTATTGTGATATATAAACATTCTTATTGTAATATATAAACATTCTTATTGTGATATATAAACATTCTTATTGTGATATATAAACATTCTTATTGTGATATATAAATATTCTTATTGTAATATATAAACATTCTTATTGTGATATATAAACATTCTTATTGTGATATATAACCATTCTTATTGTGATATATAAACAGTCTTATTGTGATATATAAACATTCTTATTGTGATATATAAACATTCTTATTGTGATATATAAACATTCTTATTGTGATATATAAACATTCTTATTGTGATATATAAACATTCTTATTGTGATATATAAACATTCTTATTGTGATATCTAAACATTCCTATTGTGATATCTAAACATTCCTATTGTGATATATAAACATTCTTATAGTGATATATAAACATTCTTATAGTGATATATCAACATTTTTATTGTGATATATAAACATTCTTATTGTGATATATAAACATTCTTATTGTGATATATAAACATTCTTATTGTGATATATAAACATTCTTATTGTGATATCTAAACATTCCTATTGTGATATATAAACATTCTTATTGTGATATATAAACATTCTTATTGTGATATATAAACATTCTTATTGTGATATCTAAACATTCCTATTGTGATATATAAACATTCTTATAGTGATATATAAACATTCTTATAGTGATATATCAACATGTTTATTGTGATATATAAACATTCTTATTGTGATATATAAACATTCTTATTGTGATATATAAACATTCTTATTGTGATATATAAACATTCTTATTGTGATATATAAACATTCTTATTGTGATATATAAACATTCTTATTGTGATATATAAACATTCTTATTGTGATATATAAACATTCTTATTGTGATATATAAACATTCTTATTGTGATATATAAACATTCTTATTGTGATATATAAATATTCTTATTGTAATATATAAACATTCTTATTGTGATATATAAACATTCTTATTGTGATATATAAACATTCTTATTGTGATATATAAACATTCTTATTGTGATATATAAACATTCTTATTGTAATATATAAACATTCTTATTGTGATATATAAACATTCTTATTGTGATATATCAACATTCTTATTGTGATATATAAACATTCTTATTGTGATATATCAACATTCTTATAGTGATATATAAACATTCTTATTGTGATATATAAACATTCTTATTGTGATATATAAACATTCTTATTGTGATATATAAACATTCTTATTGTGATATATAAATATTCTTATTGTGATATATAAATATTCTTATTGTAATATATAAACATTCTTATTGTGATATATAAACATTCTTATTGTGATATATAACCATTCTTATTGTGATATATAAACAGTCTTATTGTGATATATAAACATTCTTATTGTGATATATAAACATTCTTATTGTGATATATAAACATTCTTATTGTGATATATAAACATTCTTATTGTGATATATAAACATTCTTATTGTGATATATAAACATTCTTATTGTGATATCTAAACATTCCTATTGTGATATATAAACATTCTTATAGTGATATATAAACATTCTTATAGTGATATATCAACATTTTTATTGTGATATATAAACATTCTTATTGTGATATATAAACATTCTTATTGTGATATATAAACATTCTTATTGTGATATATAAACATTCTTATTGTGATATATAAACATTCTTATTGTGATATATAAACATTCTTATTGTGATATATAAACATTCTTATTGTGATATATAAACATTCTTATTGTGATATATAAACATTCTTATTGTGATATATAAACATTCTTATTGTGATATATAAATATTCTTATTGTAATATATAAACATTCTTATTGTGATATATAAACATTCTTATTGTGATATATAAACATTCTTATTGTGATATATAAACATTCTTATTGTGATATATAAACATTCTTATTGTGATATATAAACATTCTTATTGTAATATATACACATTCTTATTGTGATATATAAACATTCTTATTGTGATATATAAACATTCTTATTGTGATATATAAATATTCTTATTGTGATATATAAATATTCTTATTGTAATATATAAACATTCTTATTGTGATATATAAACATTCTTATTGTGATATATAACCATTCTTATTGTGATATATAAACAGTCTTATTGTGATATATAAACATTCTTATTGTGATATATAAACATTCTTATTGTGATATATAAACATTCTTATTGTGATATATAAACATTCTTATTGTGATATATAAACATTCTTATTGTGATATATAAACATTCTTATTGTGATATCTAAACATTCCTATTGTGATATATAAACATTCTTATAGTGATATATAAACATTCTTATAGTGATATATCAACATTTTTATTGTGATATATAAACATTCTTATTGTGATATATAAACATTCTTATTGTGATATATAAACATTCTTATTGTGATATATAAACATTCTTATTGTGATATATAAACATTCTTATTGTGATATATAAACATTCTTATTGTGATATATAAACATTCTTATTGTGATATATAAACATTCTTATTGTGATATATAAACATTCTTATTGTGATATATAAACATTCTTATTGTGATATATAAATATTCTTATTGTAATATATAAACATTCTTATTGTGATATATAAACATTCTTATTGTGATATATAAACATTCTTATTGTGATATATAAACATTCTTATTGTGATATATAAACATTCTTATTGTAATATATAAACATTCTTATTGTGATATATAAACATTCTTATTGTGATATATAAACATTCTTATTGTGATATATAAACATTCTTATTGTGATATATCAACATTCTTATAGTGATATATAAACATTCTTATTGTGATATATAAACATTCTAATTGTGATATATAAACATTCTTATTGTGATATATAAACATTCTTATTGTGATATATAAACATTCTTATGGTGATATATAAACATTCTTATTGTGATATTGCTAGGCTAGGCGATTGGTGTCGTAAGGACTAGGTAAGTGTTTCGAGTCCGTGTTTGTCTATTTGTTTTTCGAAGCTCTTAATACCTGTATCTGTTTATTTGTTGATCATATTCGTTACTTCCGTTGCTTCCTCTGGGGTTCTTGTAAGAAAAACTCCTTGTGCTCATCTTAGAATTAATTTGAAGCTACTTTGAATGATGTATACATGTTTGTTATATGTGTATACATGTGTGTATGTATGATATGGTCTCGTCTCTAATATATACAGGCATAACAAGCTTATAGCATGTGCCTGTGCAAACACTATTAACGAACCCTACCTGATTGTTTCTGTGTCTGGTAATAACAAGCGTCTGAGAAAGACACTCCTCCGTGAGTCATTTTTTTAGAATGGCTCATTGGTTGTGTACGTAAGGACGCTCGTATTGCTAGGCTATGCGATTGGTGTCGTAAGGACTAGGGTAAGTGGTTCGAGTCCCGTGTTTGTCTATTTGTTTTTCGGAAGCTCTTAATACCTGTATCTGTTTATTTGTTGATCATTATTGTAATATATAAACATTCTTATTGTAATATATAAACAGCCTTTGCCAAGAACGTTTTTATTTTACGTCACATCATTCAGCGCCACTTGAAGCTCTGGTGCTTATCCTTCGGCGACGTGTCCGGTTTCAGCCAGCGTTTTAATATGGTATAAAGCCGAAGGATTGGCTTCATTTCCGGGTTTTACCCCATATGTCTCTGTCACTCTCCGCAGAAATGGCATGCTACCTGACGAGAATGGTGCACAAATCACAAACTACGTAACTTCGGCAACAATCCTAAGGTTTTCTAGAAACAAAAAACTGATTTCATGAACAGAACGACGAAGTCCGAATTGGAACCCACGACGTTCGGATGGCAAAGCAAGGGATGACTCACTAATATTTCTCAATATTATCAGTAAATCTGATTGTTTTCTGAGTGATTTATTGATATACTAAGTGATTGATGACTTTTTAGAATCATGTAGAAAGATCGATCGATGACTCAAGGAACTGACCACACTTGCTGATAATTACTTCATGCACGATTCTTTTCTAGACTATTTATTTCAATATTTTACTTGTCCGATCCAGCAGTCATCTGAGCATTTCTCCTTCGACTTAAGTCAGCCATGGCAGTGAATTTACAGGTCTGTCTGAGTTGTGGTGTGTAAGCATAGGGAGTCTTTTCAACATCTGGGTCTGGAGGTAGGTACTTGTGGCGTAAGTCACTGAGTGCAGGACACTGGAAGAGATGGTGTGTGACAGTTTCTTCTGAATAGTCACACAGTTGACATTGTGGGGCAATCTTTGGTTGGATGCGGTGTAGGTGAGCATTCAGGGGCACATGTTGTGTCCTAAGGCGGAAAATAATGACTTGTTCTTGTCATGCGAGGTCATTTATGGCATCTTTGAGATTTGGAGTGGTCATGTGGTTAAAGAGGGCTCTGCCTGTTTTGCCCATTGCCCACTCATTCATCCACTCCTCCTTTTTGTTACTTCTTATTATTTGTTTAGCAGTCGATAGTGTTATTGGTCTGTCATGCTGTTGACTATTTGCTCCTGCCTTTGCAAGGATGTCTGCTCTTTCATTTTCCTGTATTTATTTCAATAAAGTCGGTACTCTTTCAAAATGTTGCACACTCAAATAATCTTTGATTGTCTGTATCGATGCTAGAAATTACTCTGTATCGATGCTAGAAATTACTCTGTATCGATGCTAGAAATTACTTTCATAAGTTGAAAGACTTCTATTTGTCTATAGAGGTGTGCAACCTACAGAGACAAACACGTGGATCTACTGTCCTGGTCATGCGGGTGTTCGTCACAACATGAGAATGGACATGCTTGCATCGAAAGTATCGATTGTTGGGGAGTTTAGGATGGATAAAGGCGGACTTTCTTCAGTCTCTTGGCAACCTACTGTTGGATGAGAACACTTAAATTGACGTTGAATCAATCCAGCGATTTAATGTGTTTGGAATTACTTGTGCAAGTAGAGCTGGATGCCTGAGGAGCAGAGAGTGTTTAACCAGCGAGTCACAGGAACCATCATTATGCATACCCTACTACATCTGTTAAGGGAGATTGAGCACCAATGGGTCTGTCTAGAGTGATGTGACGTCAGTTCATTACCAATAACCAATAACGTGAAAGAAAACGCGTTGAGGTAGGGGTAGGAAAGTTGCACCGGCGAAGTGTAATGAAATAGTGAAACGATTAAGTCTTGATTGATCCAGAGAAATATTGATTTTATTTGATAAAAGATGAATAATATTCAGGGAACTATTGATGCATGTTCTATAGAATCGATACTTGTAATATCTGGGTGATTACAACGACAATGAAAGTAGGTCACAGTCTATATACAATGTCCGGTTGAATCACGTGATGAGTTGTTTGTTGCGCGTGCGGACGGTAGACAACAATTATGACTAGTCGTCGGCTAACCCTAACCCTAGAAGAAGACTATCCTTCAAATATTACCTTCCTACGTAAAGCTATAAGAGGCGTAGAAGCGTAGTTACTAGTGAGCTCGCTTGTTATGCGCTTAGTTCCGGGTATAATTCTACAGTGGCGTGAAATATTTTTCCGACCATAACGGCTGTCAGCTCGTCCCAGCTACAATCTATGAAAAGCACTGCGAAGTACAGGCGGCCGCTGAGATGTTGACCAACCACATCATCCATCGTGTGCCGACGATCACTAAAACATACGGGCCTAACCCCGTATTGTACAATAGACCTGGAGCTATGATAAAGGGTTCATTTCTCTTATTTTTTCTTATCTATCTATCTATCTATCTATCTATCTATCTATCTATCTATCTATCTATCTATCTATCTATCTATCTATCTCTCTCTCTCTCTCTCTCTCACTCTCTCTCTCTCTCTCTCTCTCTCTCACTCTCTCTCTCTCTCTCTCTCTCTCTCTCTCTCTCTCCCACATTCATCTTTTAGATAATGATTTACACAACCCGACTTCATGCAACGGAAGAGCGTCAACGTCTGAGACAATAGCAAATACCAGGGATAGAGATTTGTGGAGATCCATGATCGCCTAAGCCAGCCGACACTGCACCTGATGATGATGCAGGAAAAATATAATCAATATACAGACAGTATAGACAAAAATATGATCAACATACAGACAGACAGACAGACAGACATACAGACAGACAGACAGACAGACAGACATACAGACAGACAGACAGACATACAGACAGAGAGACAGACAGTATAGACAAAAATATGATCAACAGACAGACATACAGACAGACAGACATACAGACAGACAGTATAAACAAAAATATGATCAACATACAGACAGACAGACAGACAGACAGACAGACATACAGATAGTATAAACACAAATATTATCAACATACAGACAGACAGACAGACAGTATAAACAAAAATATGATCAACATACAGACAGACAGACAGACACACAGTATAAACAAAAATATGATCAACATACAGACAGACAGACATACAGACAGACAGTATAAACAAAAATATGATCAACATACAGACAGACAGACAGACAGTATAAACAAAAATATGATCAACATACAGACAGACAGACAGTATAGACAGACATACAGACAGACAGACAGACAGTATAGACAAAAATATGATCAACAGACAGACAGTATAGACATGGTATTCTTATGAATCATGGACAAGGCGAATATGAAACAGTGACAGTGACTAATGGGTTCAATTAATTCCTTCTTCTTCTGCGATCAACTTTTGCTATGCAACTACTCCGGTATGTGTCATAAGCAGGGCGGTGCTCTTGAGATCTTCTGCGATCAACTTTTGCTATGCAACTACTCCGGTATGTGTCATAAGCAGGGCGGTGCGCTTGAGATCTTCTGCGATCAACTTTTGCTATGCAACTACT
This sequence comes from Arion vulgaris, assembly GCA_020796225.1. Lineage (NCBI taxonomy): Eukaryota > Metazoa > Mollusca > Gastropoda > Stylommatophora > Arionidae > Arion > Arion vulgaris. The sequence continues at coordinate 90,158,264 of CM036755.1, forward strand.
CCGGTATGTGTCATAAGCAGGGCGGTGCTCTTGAGATCTTCTGCGATCAACTTTTGCTATGCAACTACTCCGGTATGTGTCATAAACAGGACGGTGCGCTTGAGATCTTCTGCGATCAACTTTTGCTATGCAACTACTCCGGTATGTGTCATAAACAGGGAGGTGCGCTTGAGATCTTCACCAGTCCCACATAGTTTGTCTTGTAGGGTTGTTTCTGTTGGCCAGATCTCCATTCTCACACTACTCAGACTGGGGCAATCTTGCAGGATGTGTTCTGGGGACTGCTTAGGTGCTCCACATGTGCAGGCAGTCGAGTCCCTGAGACAAATTCTATGGTCTGAAGACTGTGGTCTGCAATATTCTGTTTAATATATTTCTGTTGTCATACTCTGTGTTGACATCATAATTTCTCAGTCGACAACATAAACAATAAATGAATATACGGGCACCAGTAGCAACACCAACGATAATATCATGATGTTTATATAACACACAGACAGACACACACCCAGACAGACATACAGACAGTCACACAGACAGGCATACACACACACACAGACAGACACACATAGAGACAGACATACACACAGACAGGCATATACACAGACATACACACAGACAGACACACACAGACAGGCACAGATAGACATACACACAGACATACATACACACAGACAGACACACAGACATACACCCACACACAGACAGGCACACACAGACAGACAGGCACAGACTGTGACAGGCACATACTGTGACACAACAATAAACGACTGACATATGTCTTATAAATAAAAACTTGTTAGAAATGTCTCCGCTGCGTACCAACTCTATTATGTATGTCAGGTGCAGGTTATAATTACAACTGCTTTCACTGCAGAAATAATACTTCCATATAAATATTAACCATTGTTAGGTCGTTTGTGCACTTCGGTCCTGGAGTCTGTCATCTCCAGGTCGTTTGTGCACTTCGGTCCTGGAGTCTGTCATCTCCAGGTCGTTTGTGCACTTCGGTCCTGGAGTATGTCATCTCCAGGTCGTTTGTGCACTTCGGTCCTGGAGTCTGTCATCTCCAGGTCGTTTGTGCACTTCGGTCCTGGAGTCTGTCATCTCCAGGTCGTTTGTGCACTTCGGTCCTGGAGTCTGTCATCTCCAGGTCGTTTGTGCACTTCGGTCCTGGAGTCTGTCATCTCCAGGTCGTTTGTGCACTTCGGTCCTGGAGTCTGTCATCTCCAGGTCGTTTGTGCACTTCGGTCCTGGAGTCTGTCATCTCCAGGTCGTTTGTGCACTTCGGTCCTGGAGTCTGTCATCTCCAGGTCGTTTGTGCACTTCGGTCCTGGAGTCTGTCATCTCCAGGTCGTTTGTGCACTTCGGTCCTGGAGTCTGTCATCTCCAGGTCGTTTGTGCACTTCGGTCCTGGAGCCTGTCATCTCCAGGTCGTTTGTGCACTTCGGTCCTGGAGCCTGTCATCTCCAGGTCGTTTGTGCACTTCGGTCCTGGAGCCTGTCATCTCCAGGTCGTTTGTGCACTTCGGTCCTGGAGCCTGTCATCTCCAGGTCGTTTGTGCACTTCGGTCCTGGAGTCTGTCATCTCCAGGTCGTTTGTGCACTTCGGTCCTGGAGTCTGTCATCTCCAGGTCGTTTGTGCACTTCGGTCCTGGAGCCTGTCATCTCCAGGCAGTTTGTGCACTTCGGTCCTGGAGTATGTCATCTCCAGGTCGTCTGTGCACTTCGGTCCTGGAGTCTGTCATCTCCAGGCAGTTTGTGCACTTCAGTCCTGGAGTCTGTCATCTCCAGGTCGTTTGTGCACTTCGGTCCTGGAACCTGTCATCTCCAGGCAGTTTGTGCACTTCGGTCCTGGAACCTGTCATCTCCAGGCAGTTTGTGCACTTCGGTCCTGGAGTCTGTCATCTCCAGGTCGTTTGTGCACTTCGGTCCTGGAGCCTGTCATCTCCAGGTCGTTTGTGCACTTCGGTCCTGGAGTCTGTCATCTCCAGGTCGTTTGTGCACTTCGGTCCTGGAGTCTGTCATCTCCAGGTCGTTTGTGCACTTCGGTCCTGGAGCCTGTCATCTCCAGGCAGTTTGTGCACTTCGGTCCTGGAGTCTGTCATCTCCAGGTCGTCTGTGCACTTCGGTCCTGGAGTCTGTCATCTCCATGCAGTTTGTGCACTTCAGTCCTGGAGTCTGTCATCTCCAGGTCGTTTGTGCACTTCGGTCCTGGAACCTGTCATCTCCAGGCAGTTTGTGCACTTCGGTCCTGGAGTCTGTCATCTCCAGGTCGTTTGTGCACTTCGGTCCTGGAGTCTGTCATCTCCAGGTGTTGTCTTTAAGCAGATATAGTCCTGACAGCATTACGACATTTGAGAGATGAAACTGATGAGTCGTAAGTCAGTCAGAATCACCGTATTCTTGTGCTTCACCATTCGTCCCTAGGGAGGCATAGTTTGCAACCACGGCCTTCTAAGCCCTCCTATCTATGAGCATCTTTTTGTCAGATCTCTCCACAACCACGGCCTTCTAAGCCCTCCTATCTATGAACATCTTTTTGTCAGATCTCTCCACAACCACGGCCTTCTAAGCCCTCCTATCTATGAACATCTTTTTGTCAGATCTCTCCACAACCACGGCCTTCTAAGCCCTCCTATCTATGAACATCTTTTTGTCAGATCTCTCCACAACCACGGCCTTCTAAGCCCTCCTATCTATGAACATCTTTTTGTCAGATCTCTCCACAACCACGGCCTTCTAAGCCCTCCTATCTATGAACATCTTTTTGTCAGATCTCTCCACAACCACGGCCTTCTAAGTCCTCCTATCTATGAACATCTTTTTGTCAGATCTCACCACTCTCTCATCATTTTCTTGCATTCAGTCTCCCACTGCCGTCTACAAGTGTTCCTGGGTCTTCCCCTACCTCTATTTCCCTGGGGGTTCCATCGGAGAGAGCCTATCTTGTGATGCTGTTAGGGGGTTTCCTCGGTGTGTGTCCTATCTATCGCCACCTTCTGCTCCTTATCTCTTGTCCCACCTGTCGTTGTCCTGCTCTATCCCAGAGTTCCATGTTTGTAGTCCTGTCATACCATCTCAGATGGAGTATCCTGCACATACATCTATTGATGAATGTCTGCAACTTTTTGGTGTTCCCTTAGTTGTTCTCCATGTCTCTGCTCCATACAGAAGGACAGCCTTGACATTTGAGTTAAATATCATTATCTTAGTTTTATTCCTGATCATTCTTGAACTCCATATGTTCTTCAGAATCAGAAACGCCACTATGGCGCTTCTGGTGAGGGGGTGGGGTGGCAGAAGCGCCATATTAGGCGACAGGATTACGCTTGAGCTCATAGCGAACGAAAATATATTTCTTTAATAGCGTCGTGCATCTTTTCATTTGAGTGCCGCCGCTGCGCAGTTGTAGATGAGCAGACTTCTTATATTTGAGTGCCGCCGCTGTGCAGTTGTAGATGAGCACACTTCTTATATTTGAGTGCCGCCGCTGTGCAGTTGTAGATGAGCAAACTTCTTACATTTGAGTGCCGCCGCTGTGCAGTTGTAGATGAGCAAACTTCTTATATTTGAGTGCCGCCGCTGCGTAGTTGTAGATGAGCAAACTTCTTATATTTGAGTGCCGCCGCTGCGTAGTTGTAGGTGAACAGACTTCTTAAGCTTGTGATCTGGGTTCAAATCCCACAGTGGGCGTGGAATATTATTCCAAGCGTAACATCTCTCAGGTCGACCCAACCTTAACTGTGTACCAGGTGTACCAGGAAAAGCACTGAACAGTATGTGTACCAGGAAAAGTACTGAATAGTATGTGTACCAGGAAAAGCACTGAACAGTAAAGACGACCGGCGTGATGTTTGCCACATCACTCATCGTGTGCTGACGGTCAATGAAAAATACAAACCTAACACCAGCAACATCACCACCTCGATCATCAGCATCACCAGCACGAACCTAACCAACCCCACCACGAACGACGTCATCACTACTACCATCATCGTCATCATCACCAACAACATCCCGACCAACATCAAGACCACATAATCATCACCCCCACCAGCATCAACATCATCACCATCACCAATATCACCATCACCACTAACAACAACAACACTTCAGTAGTAGAGAACTATACATACATAGACTAAACTTATCAAATATCAACACAGAATTTATTACTATTCAAAAATCTCCACTTTAAAAAACAAATTTATTTTTCCATTTATCAAATTTATTCATGCATAAACAGTGACGTAACTGATGCCTATTCTCCGTCGCTCGGCGTCGACCGTATCTTTTGATCTATACACTTACCAAGTTTAAAAATAGCTTGAACATTCAGGTGTACAGTCTAACCCGTCAAGTGTGAACAAAAGGAAGTTGTATAGTGTATATATATATATATAAAAGAAATTATTAATAGCTTGACTTCACAAGGTAAAAACATATTCTAGGAATGACAAACGGTTAGACATCTACGTCGACGATATATGACCTGGTGATTTGACAAATGTATACTTTCTTAAGACAAGGTTAGAAAAAAACCACTTATATTTATTTTGGTATATAAGTTAAATGTTGTCATTGATGTCCCGTCTTCTTTCCTCCACCCCCATCTTCACCTACTTACTTGATTGACGTCACAAACAACCCCCCTGCCAGTGTTGAAAAGCCCAGGGCCAGAGTTAAGTATTGTCAAATCCTTGTATAGCAACTTTTAGCGTACTTTGAGACATAAATATCAGGTTAGGAAAGGTCAAAATGCACATATATTATACGCATACATACACACACATACACTACACATATACTACACATATACTACACACGCACATATCAGTATAGAATACATATATACATTGTAAGGTGGTTTTGTTCTTCTGTCAGTTATTTTTAGTTAGAAATATAGCATACATGACAGTTATTTATTACTTTGTGAATAAATAAGTTGTTATAAAAGTAGCGGAAAAGTACAACCGTATTAAAACTGTCAAGAGTGCCTGGTGTTTCGTTTAAGGACACGTGACACAGGTAAATTTAAATGTATATACGATTACAAGTTGACAAAAGTTCGTCATTCTGTGTTGTACATCACCGGTAGGAGTGTTACCTGATTCTCATCAACTTCAGGTAAATCATTTATTTACAACGGAAGGTGTTTATCATTTTTGCATGTGCATTTATTTAGTATCAATGTTGTATCAATCCTAAGATATGCTAGCGAGAGTTGTATCAATCCTAACATATGCTAGCGAGAGTTGTATCAATCCTAACATATGCTAGCGAGAGTTGTATCAATCCTAACATATGCTAGCGAGAGTTGTATCAATCCTAACATATGCTAGCGAGAGTTGTATCAATCCTAACATATGCTAGCGAGAGTTATATCAATGCTAACATATTCTAGCGAGAGTTATATCAATCCTAACATATGCTAGCGAGAGTTGTATCAATCCTAACATATGCTAGCGAGAGTTGTATCAATCCTAACATATGCTAGCGAGAGTTGTATCAATCCTAACATATGCTAGCTAGAGTTGTTGTATCAATCCTAACATATGCCAGCGAGAGTTGCATCAATCCTAACATATGCTAGCGAGAGTTATATCAATCCTAACATATGCTAGCGAGAGTTATATCAATCCTAACATATGCTAGCGAGAGTTGTATCAATCCTAACATATGCTAGCGAGAGTTGTATCAATCCTAACATATGCTAGCGAGAGTTGTATCAATCCTAACATATGCTAGCGAGAGTTGTATCAATCCTAACATATGCTAGCGAGAGTTGTATCAATCCTAACATATGCTAGCGAGAGTTATATCAATCCTAACATATGCTAGCGAGAGTTATATCAATCCTAACATATGCTAGCGAGAGTTGTATCAATCCTAACATATGCTAGCGAGAGTTGTATCAATCCTAACATATGCTAGCGAGAGTTGTATCAATCCTAACATATGCTAGCGAGAGTTGTTGTATCAATCCTAACATATGCCAGCGAGAGTTGCATCAATCCTAACATATGCTAGCGAGAGTTATATCAATCCTAACATATGCTAGCGAGAGTTATATCAATCCTAACATATGCTAGCGAGAGTTGTATCAATCCTAACATATGCTAGCGAGAGTTGTATCAATCCTAACATATGCTAGCGAGAGTTGTATCAATCCTAACATATGCTAGCGAGAGTTGTATCAATCCTAACATATGCTAGCCAGAGTTGTATCAATCCTAACATATGCTAACGAGAGTTGGAAAATGACTAAAGATATAGAAAGCAAGTTGAATGCATTTGAAAATAGATGTCTGCGAAAAATAATGAATATAAAATGGACCACTAGTGACAACTGTTATAAGAAAGAGAAGATGGAGATATGTTGGACACACCTTGAGGAGAAATGATCAAAGAATATCAAAGCAGGCATTGAAGTGGGATGCAAAGGGTTCAAGAAAGAGAGGTCGACCTAAAGAGACCCTGAAACGAACTTTGCTGAGAGAGGCAGGAAATCAGTTCCATGGAGGAGATTGAGCGAGTTTGCCCAGGATAGAGCGGTATGGAGAAATTACTTGCAGGCCCTATGTAACGTATAACGGTACGAGAGGAATTATTATTATTATTTATTTAGTAAAGTAACCCTTTTTCATACCACGAGGTATACTAGGCAATATGATGTTAGGCCGTCGGTACACGATGAGTGATGTTAGGCCAGTATGTTTCATTATCCGTCGGTACACCATGGGTGATGTTAGGCCAGTATGTTTCATTATCCGTCGGTACACGATGGGTGATGTTAGGCCAGTATGTTTCATTATCCGTCGGTACACGATGGGTGATGTTAGGCCAGTATGTTTCATTATCCGTCGGTACACGATGGGTGATGTTAGGCCAGTATTTTTCATTATCCGTCGGTACACGATGAGTGATGTTAGGCCAGTATGTTTCATTATCCGTCGGTACACGATGGGTGATGTTAGGCCAGTATGTTTCATTATCCGTCGGTACACGATGGGTGATGTTAGGCCAGTATGTTTCATTATCCGTCGGTACACGATGGGTGATGTTAGGCCAGTATGTTTCATTATCCGTCGGTACACGATGGGTTATGTTAGGCCAGTATGTTTCATTATCCGTCGGTACACGATGGGTGATGTTAGGCCGTCGGTACACGATGGGTGATGTTAGGCCGTCGGTACACGATGGGTGATGTTAGGCCGTCGGTACACGATGGGTGATGTTAGGCCGTCGGTACACGATGGGTGATGTGGTCAACGTCATGCTAGACTCCGTTACTTCCCAATGCTTGACCTGGTTCCCAATTGAGACTGTGTCAATCTGAGAGATGTTACTGTTGGAATAATATTCTACGACTACTGTGTTATTGAACCCATACCCGCTAGCATAAGAAGTGAGTTCACTAACAGCTACGCTCTTATCGGCAAATGTATTCCATGTATTCTCCAACATGAGATAGTATAACGGAGTTGCAAACACAGATCCGTGGATGAGATAGTATAACAGAGTTGCAAACACAGATCCGTGGATGAGATAGTATAACAGAGTTGCAAACACAGATCCGTGGATGAGATGGTATGACAGAGTTGCAAACACAGATCCGTGGATGAGATGGTTTGACAGAGTTGCAAACACAGATCCGTGGATGAGATGGTATGACAGAGTTGCAAACACAGATCCGTGGATGAGATAGTATAACAGAGTTGCAAACACAGATCCGTGGATGAGATGGTATGACAGAGTTGCAAACACAGATCCGTGGATGAGATGGTATGACAGAGTTGCAAACACAGATCCGTGGATGAGATGGTTTGACAGAGTTGCAAACACAGATCCGTGGATGAGATGGTTTGACAGAGTTGCACACACAGATCCGTGGATGAGATGATATGACAGAGTTGCAAACACAGATCCGTGGATGAGATGGTATAACAGAGTTGCAAACACAGATACATGGATTAGATGATATGACAGAGTTGCAAACACAGATCCGTGGATGAGATGGTATAACAGAGTTGCAAACACAGATCCGTGGATGAGATGGTTTGACAGAGTTGCAAACACAGATCCGTGGATGAGATGGTTTGACAGAGTTGCAAACACAGATCCGTGGATGAGATGGTTTGACAGAGTTGCAAACACAGATCCGTGGATGAGATGGTTTGACAGAGTTGCAAACACAGATCCGTGGATGAGATGGTTTGACAGAGTTGCAAACACAGATCCGTGGATGAGATGGTTTGACAGAGTTGCAAACACAGATCCGTGGATGAGATCGTTTGACAGAGTTGCAAACACAGATCCGTGGATGAGATGGTTTGACAGAGTTGCAAACACAGATCCGTGGATGAGATGGTTTGACAGAGTTGCAAACACAGATCCGTGGATGAGATGGTTTGACAGAGTTGCAAAAACAGATCCATGGATGAGATGGTTTGACAGAGTTGCAAACACAGATCCGTGTATGAGATGGTTTGACAGAGTTGCAAACACAGATCCGTGGATGAGATGGTTTGACAGAGTTGCAAAAACAGATCCATGGATGAGATGGTTTGACAGAGTTGCAAACACAGATCCGTGGATGAGATGGTTTGACAGAGTTGCAAACACAGATCCGTGGATGAGATGGTTTGACAGAGTTGCAAACACAGATCCGTGGATGAGATGGTTTGACAGAGTTGCAAACACAGATCCGTGGATGAGATGGTTTGACAGAGTTGCAAACACAGATCCGTGGATGAGATGGTTTGACAGAGTTGCAAACACAGATCCGTGGATGAGATGGTTTGACAGAGTTGCAAACACAGATCCGTGGATGAGATGGTATGACAGAGTTGCAAACACAGATCCGTGTATGAGATGGTTTGACAGAGTTGCAAACACAGATCCGTGGATGAGATGGTTTGACAGAGTTGCAAACACAGATCCGTGGATGAGATGGTTTGACAGAGTTGCAAACACAGATCCGTGGATGAGATGGTATGACAGAGTTGCAAACACAGATGCGTGTATGAGATGGTTTGACAGAGTTGCAAACACAGATCCGTGGATGAGATGGTTTGACAGAGTTGCAAACACAGATCCGTGGATGAGATGGTTTGACAGAGTTGCAAACACAGATCCGTGGATGAGATGGTTTGACAGAGTTGCAAACACAGATCCGTGGATGAGATGGTTTGACAGAGTTGCAAAAACAGATCCGTGGATGAGATGGTTTGACAGAGTTGCAAACACAGATCCGTGGATGAGATGGTTTGACAGAGTTGCAAACACAGATCCGTGGATGAGATGGTTTGACAGAGTTGCAAACACAGATCCGTGGATGAGATGGTTTGAGAGAGTTGCAAACACAGATCCGTGGATGAGATGGTTTGACAGAGTTGCAAACACAGATCCGTGGATGAGATGGTTTGACAGAGTTGCAAACACAGATCCGTGGATGAGATGGTTTGACAGAGTTGCAAACACAGATCCGTGGATGAGATGGTTTGACAGAGTTGCAAACACAGATCCGTGGATGAGATGGTTTGACAGAGTTGCAAACACAGATCCGTGGATGAGATGGTTTGACAGAGTTGCAAACACAGATCCGTGGATGAGATGGTTTGACAGAGTTGCAAACACAGAACCGTGGATGAGAAAGTTTGACAGAGTTGCAAAAACAGATCCGTGGATGAGATGGTTTGACAGAGTTGCAAACACAGATCCGTGGATGAGATGGTTTGACAGAGTTGCAAACACAGATCCGTGGATGAGATGGTTTGACAGAGTTGCAAACACAGATCCGTGGATGAGATGGTTTGAGAGAGTTGCAAACACAGATCCGTGGATGAGATGGTTTGACAGAGTTGCAAACACAGATCCGTGGATGAGATGGTTTGACAGAGTTGCAAACACAGATCCGTGGATGAGATGGTTTGACAGAGTTGCAAACACAGATCCGTGGATGAGATGGTATGACAGAGTTGCAAACACAGATCCGTGTATGAGATGGTTTGACAGAGTTGCAAACACAGATCCGTGGATGAGATGGTTTGACAGAGTTGCAAACACAGATCCGTGGATGAGATGGTATGACAGAGTTGCAAACACAGATCCGTGGATGAGATGGTATGACAGAGTTGCAAACACAGATCCGTGTATGAGATGGTTTGACAGAGTTGCAAACACAGATCCGTGGATGAGATGGTTTGACAGAGTTGCAAACACAGATCCGTGGATGAGATGGTTTGACAGAGTTGCAAACACAGATCCGTGGATGAGATGGTATGACAGAGTTGCAAACACAGATCCGTGGATGAGATGGTATGACAGAGTTGCAAACACAGATCCGTGGATGAGATGGTTTGACAGAGTTGCAAACACAGATCCGTGGATGAGATGGTTTGACAGAGTTGCAAACACAGATCCGTGGATGAGATGGTTTGACAGAGTTGCAAACACAGATCCGTGGATGAGATGGTTTGACAGAGTTGCAAACACAGATCCGTGGATGAGATGGTTTGACAGAGTTGCAAACACAGATCCGTGGATGAGAGCAGAGCACGGACACGTGATAACTTAATATGTGGGAAACAGAAAATTGGATCGGGTATATCCTGTGAAATACACTATCAAGTGTCACTAAACAAGCAGTTATGTGGAACCCGCAATGGAAACAGAAAAAGGAGACCTCCTAAACAGACCTAGATATGGAGTCGTCTTGAGGTCATGAAGAAAACGACCAGAGACTGGAGAATTTGGAGAACAACTGTTGAAGTTTTATGCTACATGAGATGTGGAGAGGAATAAAGATAATCATTGATTGGGTGATTGATTGAGTGATTGATTGAGTGATTGATTGAGTGATTGATTTGGTGATTGATTGAGTGATTGATTGGGTGATTGATTGAGTGACTGAATGATTGATTGATTGAGTGATTGCGTGATTGATTAAGTGATTGATTAAGTGATTGATTGAGTGATTGATTGGGTGATTGATTAAGTGATTGATTGAGTGATTGATTGAGTGATTGATTGATTAAATATCATCTTCATATCGATGATCGACTGCATTATATCTCCAGTACTTCCTGTTCCTTATCATGATAGCACATTCCATCAAACTATTCTTTGAACATCTTCTTGTCTAGCCTGCTTTCATTAGCATATCTTTCTTTTCTGAGGAGAGGGGAGGGGGATATCTCATTTATGTGAGGGTCTATGTGGAGCGGAGGTACCGTGCTTGCCTCGCGTTCTAAATGTATTCGGATCCCTTTCCAAACTTAGTGTAGATCAGCTCTAGTTCCCAGTCATATCGGAGATGGACGATGTAGATCAGCTCTAGTTCCCAGTCATGTCGGAGATGGACGATGTAGATCAGCTCTAGTTCCCAGTCATGTCGGAGACAGACGAAGTAGATCAGCTCTAGTTCCCAGTCATATCGGAGACTGACGATGTAGATCAGCTCTAGTTCCCAGTCATGTCGGAGATGGACGATGTAGATCAGCTCTAGTTTCCAGTCATATCGGAGACTGACGATGTAGATCAGCTCTAGTTCCCAGTCATGTCGGAGATGGACGATGTAGATCAGCTCTAGTTCCCAGTCATATCGGAGACTGACGATGTAGATCAGCTCTAGTTCCCAGTCATATCGGAGACAGACGATGTAGATCAGCTCTAGTTCCCAGTCATGTCGGACACAGACGATGAAACCTGGGTTCCGTGTTCAAGTCGACAGCGTATCAGACTTGGAAACAGACAAGGAAGCCAGCCATCACAGACAATGTAGTGGACGCCTTAGGGACAGCGGGAAAAGGAGGCCTAAGCGGCACATGAATGCGAACTTTCGAAGCAGAGCTCAAAAGCACGCATAAGACTAGGACTGGGTAGACAGACAAGCACAAAAACACGCATAAGACTAGGACTGGGGTAGACAGACAAGCACAAAAGCACGCATAAGACTAGGACTGGGGTAGACAGACAAGCACAAAAGCACGCATAAGACTAGGACTGGGGTAGACAGACAAGCACAAAAGCACGCATAAGACTAGGACTGGGGTAGACAGACAAGCACAAAAGCGTACATAAGACTAGGACTGAGGTAGACAGACAGGCACAAAATTGAACGGAGTTGGCAATTTTTTGTCTCTGTCTTATGTGCCATTGGGCATGATGCGGACTAGCAATGTAGACTAGCAATGTAAACTAGCAATGTGGACTAGCGATATGAACTAGCAATGTGAACTAGCAATGTAGACTAGCAATGTGAACTAGCACTGTAGACTAGCAATGTAGACTAGCAATGTAGACTTGCAATGTAGACTAGCAATGTAGACTTGCAATGTAGACAAGCAATGTGAACTAGCAATGTGAACTAGCAATGTGAACTAGCAATGTGGACTAGCAATGTGGACTAGCGATGTGAACTAGCAATGTGAACTAGCAATGTGAACTAGCAATGTAGACTTGCAATGTAGACAAGCAATGTGAACTAGCAATGTGGACCAGCAATGTGAACTAGTAATGTGGACTAGCGATGTGAACTAGCAATGTGGACTAGCAATGTGAACTAGCAATGTGGACTAGCAATGTGAACTAGCAATGTGGACTAGCAATGTGAACTAGCAATGTGGACTAGCAATGTGGACTAGCAATGTGGACTAGCAATGTGGACTAGCAATGTGGACTAGCAATGTGGACTAGCAATGTGGACTAGCAATGTGGACTAGCAATGTGAACTAGCAATGTGGACTAGCGATGTGAACTAGGGATGAGCACTGGCGATGAGCACTGGCGATGAAGTAGATATTGGTGCCCCGCAATGTTCCCTTCCTCATATTGTTATTGTTGCCCAGTGCCTTCTAGTATCGTAGAATACAATTTATTAACGAGGCCCTGTGTTGATGCTCTCTTGAATAATGGGGCCCTGTGTTGTATGACATTCACTAAATGTTACAACAAAATCTATGCAAATTCCATCATACTCTGACCTGTAGCTAGATTAATGGGCTTACGGTGCAACTAATTCATTGTAATTTATTTATGCATACATTTCAGATGTCACGTGATTTGTTCAGAATTCAATTTTTTTTTTCTTGTTCAATTTACATCGCAAGTTTCCAACCATACTTCTTCTTGATTCTTGTCTTCCACTCCATGGGAAGTGTTGCAGGCATATCCACATCTTGTCTTTCACTCCATGGGAAGTGTTGCAGGCATATCCGCATCTTGTCTTCCACTCCATGGGAAGTGTTGCAGGCATATGTATCCGCATCTTGTCTTCCACTCCATGGGAAGTGTTGCAGGCCGTATCTTGTCTTCCACTCCATGGGAAGTGTTGCAGGCCGTATCTTGTCTTCCACTCCATGGGAAGTGTTGCAGGCAAATGTATCCGCATCTTGTGCCTTCTTTATCCAAAGCGTCTTGGTCAATTGATGTTCATTTCTCCACCATCATCATCATCACACTTCGAAGAAACCATGTGTGCCCTGATCTCTTCTTATGCAGGAAAATCTCAGCGGCAGTGCATGAACTCAATAGCACGGCGAGGATCCTAATGTAATTGAGAAGATAGTGAAAATATGTTGTAGGAATTGTTAGTATTAATTTATTATAATGAATTTTGCCTGGGCAGCAGCATTCCAGCCTGCTCTTCTCCATTTTGAACTGCCAAGATTTCTATTTCGTGCTCAACCTGAACACGAGACCTACACTTTATCGTCCGTCTCCGATAGGACTAGAAACTCGATCTCACCTACACTGAGTAAATATTTTTGTGGGCGTTATTTCTTTATTGAAAGCTTGTGTCAACCGTGGGCAATAAAGAAGTTCAACTGTGGGCAATAGAGAAGATCAACTGTGGGCAATAGAGAAGATCAACTGTGGGCAATAGAGAAGTTCAACTGTGGGCAATAGAGAAGTTCAACTGTGGGCAATAGAAGTTCAACTGTGGGCAATAGAGAAGTTCAACTGTGGGCAATAGAGAAGTTCAACTGTGGGCAATAGAGAAGTTCAACTGTGGGCAATAGAGAAGATCAACTGTGGGCAATAGAGAAGTTCAACTGTGGGCAATAGAGAAGTTCAACTGTGGGCAATAGAGAAGATCAACTGTGGGCAATAGAGAAGTTCAACTGTGGGCAATAGAGAAGATCAACTGTGGGCAATAGAGAAGATCAACTGTGGGCAATAGAGAAGTTCAACTGTGGGCAATAGAGAAGATAAATTTATACCTTTTTTTTTTAAACGCAGGCGCTGTTATATTTATAGTTTGTTCTACTGAGTTCAGACACATTTATAAACAGTGAGAAATTGAAAGTCAAACTGTAAACTGCAAACAAGACTTGGTCAGGGACAACGTGTATCTGTGTAGCTGGTACTGCAAACAAGACTTGGTCAGGGACAACGTGTATCTGTGTAGCTGGTACTGCAAACAAGACTTGGTCAGGGACAACGTGTATCTGTGTATCTGTTTGGCGAGAGGCGAGTTTTGTGCAGCAATGAAGACTTTGGACAACCACAAGCTGGACGTTGTGACTGATGAGGTCAATGTTGTTGTTGGTGTACAACATCAGGATGCTGTCACTGCTGGTGTAAGTAGTTGTATGTTCAGTTGTAGTCACCCTCCCTCTCTTTCTCTCTTCTCTCTCTCTGTGTGTGTGTATGTGCGTGCACGCTTACGGGCGTGATAGCCTCTGTTTTATTATTCTTTGCCTCCAATAACACAAGGTCTATTCTAGGAAATAAGAGCACAACCGTCGCGTGCTCCTTGTATTCCAGTATTGCTAGATCAAGAGAAATTCATTTGATAAACAACAACAACAACATGCTAAATGAAGATTATATTATATAACAAGTTCAGTTTAACATTCAGGAATATCAGTATTATATAACAAGTTCAGTTTAACAATAAGGAATATCAGTATTATATAACAAGTTCAGTTTAACATTCAGGAATATCAGTATTATATAACAAGTTCAGTTTAACATTCAGGAATATCAGTATTATATAACAAGTTCAGTTTAACAATAAGGAATATCAGTATTATATAACAAGTTCAGTTTAACAATAAGGAATATCAGTATTATATAACAAGTTCAGTTTAACATTCAGGAATATCAGTATTATATAACAAGTTCAGTTTAACATTCAGGAATATCAGTATTATATAACAAGTTCAGTTTAACAATAAGGAATATCAGTATTATATAACAAGTTCAGTTTAACATTCAGGAATATCAGTATTATATAACAAGTTCAGTTTAACATTCAGGAATATCAGTATTATATAACAAGTTCAGTTTAACATTCAGGAATATCAGTATTATATAACAAGTTCAGTTTAACATTCAGGAATATCAGTATTATATAACAAGTTCAGTTTAACTTTCAGGAATATCAGTATTATATAACAAGTTCAGTTTAACATTCAGGAATATCAGTATTATATAACAAGTTCAGTTTAACATTCAGGAATATCAGTATTATATAACAAGTTCAGTTTAACATTCAGGAATATCAGTATTATATAACAAGTTCAGTTTAACAATAAGGAATATCAGTATTATATAACAAGTTCAGTTTAACAATAAGGAATATCAGTATTATATAACAAGTTCAGTTTAACATTCAGGAATATCAGTATTATATAACAAGTTCAGTTTAACAATAAGGAATATCAGTATTATATAACAAGTTCAGTTTAACATTCAGGAATATCAGTATTATATAACAAGTTCAGTTTAACAATAAGAAATATCAGTATTATATAACAAGTTCAGTTTAACAATAAGGAATATCAGTATTATATAACAAGTTCAGTTTAACAATAAGGAATATCAGTATTATATAACAAGTTCAGTTTAACATTCAGGAATATCAGTATTATATAACAAGTTCAGTTTAACAATAAGAAATATCAGTATTATATAACAAGTTCAGTTTAACAATAAGAAATATCAGTATTATATAACAAGTTCAGTTTAACAATAAGAAATATCAGTATTATATAACAAGTTCAGTTTAACAATAAGGAATATCAGTATTATATAACAAGTTCAGTTTAGCAATAAGGAATATCAGTATTATATAACAAGTTCAGTTTAACAATAAGGAATATCAGTATTATATAACAAGTTCAGTTTAACATTCAGGAATATCAGTATTATATAACAAGTTCAGTTTATCATTCAGGAATATCAGTATTATATAACAAGTTCAGTTTAACATTCAGGAATATCAGTATTATATAACAAGTTCAGTTTAACAATAAGGAATATCAGTATTATATAACAAGTTCAGTTTAACAATAAGGAATATCAGTATTATATAACAAGTTCAGTTTAACATTCAGGAATATCAGTATTATATAACAAGTTCAGTTTAACATTCAGGAATATCAGTATTATATAACAAGTTCAGTTTAACATTCAGGAATATCAGTATTATATAACAAGTTCAGTTTAACAATAAGAAATATCAGTATTATATAACAAGTTCAGTTTAACATTCAGGAATATCAGTATTATATAACAAGTTCAGTTTAACATTCAGGAATATCAGTATTATATAACAAGTTCAGTTTAACATTCAGGAATATCAGTATTATATAACAAGTTCAGTTTAACAATAAGAAATATCAGTATTATATAACAAGTTCAGTTTAACAATAAGAAATATCAGTATTATATAACAAGTTCAGTTTAACAATAAGAAATATCAGTATTATATAACAAGTTCAGTTTAACATTCAGGAATATCAGTATTATATAACAAGTTCAGTTTAACATTCAGGAATATCAGTATTATATAACAAGTTCAGTTTAACAATAAGGAATATCAGTATTATATAACAAGTTCAGTTTAACAATAAGGAATATCAGTATTATATAACAAGTTCAGTTTAACATTCAGGAATATCAGTATTATATAACAAGTTCAGTTTAACATTCAGGAATATCAGTATTATATAACAAGTTCAGTTTAACAATAAGAAATATCAGTATTATATAACAAGTTCAGTTTAACAATAAGGAATATCAGTATTATATAACAAGTTCAGTTTAACAATAAGGAATATCAGTATTATATAACAAGTTCAGTTTAACATTCAGGAATATCAGTATTATATAACAAGTTCAGTTTAACAATAAGAAATATCAGTATTATATAACAAGTTCAGTTTAACAATAAGAAATATCAGTATTATATAACAAGTTCAGTTTAACAATAAGAAATATCAGTATTATATAACAAGTTCAGTTTAACAATAAGGAATATCAGTATTATATAACAAGTTCAGTTTAGCAATAAGGAATATCAGTATTATATAACAAGTTCAGTTTAACAATAAGGAATATCAGTATTATATAACAAGTTCAGTTTAACATTCAGGAATATCAGTATTATATAACAAGTTCAGTTTATCATTCAGGAATATCAGTATTATATAACAAGTTCAGTTTAACATTCAGGAATATCAGTATTATATAACAAGTTCAGTTTAACAATAAGGAATATCAGTATTATATAACAAGTTCAGTTTAACAATAAGGAATATCAGTATTATATAACAAGTTCAGTTTAACATTCAGGAATATCAGTATTATATAACAAGTTCAGTTTAACATTCAGGAATATCAGTATTATATAACAAGTTCAGTTTAACATTCAGGAATATCAGTATTATATAACAAGTTCAGTTTAACAATAAGAAATATCAGTATTATATAACAAGTTCAGTTTAACATTCAGGAATATCAGTATTATATAACAAGTTCAGTTTAACATTCAGGAATATCAGTATTATATAACAAGTTCAGTTTAACATTCAGGAATATCAGTATTATATAACAAGTTCAGTTTAACAATAAGAAATATCAGTATTATATAACAAGTTCAGTTTAACAATAAGAAATATCAGTATTATATAACAAGTTCAGTTTAACAATAAGAAATATCAGTATTATATAACAAGTTCAGTTTAACATTCAGGAATATCAGTATTATATAACAAGTTCAGTTTAACATTCAGGAATATCAGTATTATATAACAAGTTCAGTTTAACATTCAGGAATATCAGTATTATATAACAAGTTCAGTTTAACATTCAGGAATATCAGTATTATATAACAAGTTCAGTTTAACATTCAGGAATATCAGTATTATTCATATTTTTCTGCAATAAATAACTTGTAGAATTATGTCAAATTGTAGAAAACCTACCAGTGTTCTATCAAACATTATAAACCAGCCCCATTACACAGGACTTTTGATTTTTCCGTCTCAGCTAGTCAGCCATATGTTGCCGGGGGAACGGTTATTATCAACCAAGTTAGCCCGTCTGCCCAGCGTGTTCGTAGCGCGTTGGACTACGGTGACTATCCTCTGTGTGTGCGGGTTCAATTCCGCGGATGGCAGAAAAAGCCACAGATTCCCAGATTTACGGTGTTCGTGGCACCGAACCGAAGGGTTACGATCTCCATAGCATCGAGCCGAAGAGCTGAAAAAACTCAAGTGCTTCTGGATCGGGAAAAAAAAAAATCAAACAAGGTATCCACGTGTTGTGTTCCATGTGGTTTACACCGAGAACAAGAAGACGTTGCACCTCTATGCTTCTACACGTTGTGTTCTGTGTGACTTACACCGAGAACAAGAAGACGTTGCACCTCTATGCTTCTACACGTTGTGTTCTGTGTGACTTACACCGAGAACAAGAAGACGTTGCACCTCTATGCTTCTACACGTTGTGTTCTGTGTGACTTACACCGAGAACAAGAAGACGTTTACGCCGAGAACAAGAAGACGTTGCACCTCTATGCTTCTACGCGTTGTGTTCTGTGTGGTTTACGCCGAGAACAAGAAGACGTTGCACATCTATGCTTCTACGCATGTAGGACAAACGCATACACAAATTTCGACCAAGACTGTCTGTCTGTCTGTGTGTGTGTGTGTGTGTGTATGCGTGCGCGTGCGTGTGTGTGTGTGTGTGACTTTGAAGGATGTATGTGTGTTTCTATGTGTGTGTGTACCTCTGACTTATGTATCAACACGTGTGTGTATAATATGTGTATGTGTGTGCTACCACGATATGCGTCAATGTCCTTAAATATATCACAGAATTCCTACACAAGATACACACACTCACACACACACACAAGACACACACACTCACACACACACACAAGACACACACTCACACACACACAAGACACACACACTCACACACACACACAAGACACACACACTCACACACACACACACAAGACACACACACTCACACACACACACAAGACGCACACACCCACACACACACAAGACACACATACTCACACACACACACAAGACACACACACTCACACACACACACACACAAGACACACACACTCACACACACACACACAAGACACACACACTCTATATATATCTCTTGAGATGTGAACAATGACAAAACTGATAGAAAGTAAGTTGGATGCGTTTATAAATAGATGTCTGTGACAAATAATGAAGATAAAATAGATGTCTGCGACAAATAATGAAGATAAAATAGATGTCTGCGACAAATAATGAAGATAAAATAGATGTCTGCGACAAATAATGAAGATAAAATAGATGTCTGCGACAAATAATGAAGATAAAATAGATGTCTGCGACAAATAATGAAGATAAAATAGATGTCAGCGACAAGTAATGAAGATAAAATAGATGTCTAACGGCATGTGTAGTCATTTATTACTGCTTCAACTTCTGCGTTTGACTATTGTAGGCAGCGAATCTCGACTTGGTTTATTTATCGTGATGACTGCTACAAAGGATTGTCTGTGTGTACAAAATGTACATGTATAGCAGGTGACTGCTACAAAGGATTGTCTGTGTGTACAAAATGTACATGTATAGCAGGTGGTACATGAAGGTATCTATTCATCTATTTATGGCTTCAGTTGTCTTCAGTTTCTGTCACGTGACTTTGATTGCTAAATCTAGGTCACAAATGACGTCAGTAAGACAGTCACTCTTGTCACAAGGTGACCTACAGTGTGACCTGGTATACAGATGCTCATCTCTCTACGATGTACCTGGCTGACAATATGAATACTAATTTGAGGACGTCCATGCATATTGACGCAAGGTTTAAGTGAATCTGATACATTTATTTATGTAACAGATATTCATCTGTTGTTTAATGACTAAAGGATGACTCATAGGCGCGCAGTATCCTCTAGTAAACGTAGAAGCGTAAACAAGCTGATGGCTTCTGTAACCTGTGAGGCGTTTTGTATTTTTACCGCGGGGAGTTGCCCGGACCTACAAGAGGAACTTCTTGTCTTTTCTTTCTGTTCTCTAGTCGTGTTTTGTCTCACAACGTAACAGAATAAGAAGATGGATATTGCCATCATCATTGCACTTCGCTGAGTAACCATGTGTGCTCCGATTTCTTTCAACACAGGAAGATCTCAGAATAAAGAGATGACTTTTGTGTGCGTTTCATAAACAGTGTCTTTCACAGTCTGCGTTTTCTCTGAGGGGCACCTTTTGAATGGCGGCTTGTTGCTTTGTATCCACTGTATTGGAGTAGCATTGCTCTAATTAAGGTGCACTGTCTGTTGGTAATCTGCTTATGTGGCCCGTGACCTCCAATAACATTTCTCGTCAGGGGTCACGATGTGGCTGAAACATTTCATTTTGTTGTTTCTTGATGAAGTTCAATACTGATGTTGTATTTACATGTTTCTTGATGAAGTTCAATACTGATGTTGTATTTACATGTTTCTTGATGAAG
The DNA here is from genome assembly GCA_020796225.1 of Arion vulgaris. Classification (NCBI taxonomy): domain Eukaryota; kingdom Metazoa; phylum Mollusca; class Gastropoda; order Stylommatophora; family Arionidae; genus Arion; species Arion vulgaris. The sequence continues at coordinate 90,179,038 of CM036755.1, forward strand.
TTCAATACTAAATGTTGTATTTACATGTTTCTTGATGAAGTTCAATACTAATGTTGTATTTACATGTTTCTTGATGAAGTTCAATACTGATGTTGTATTCACATGTTTCTTGATGAAGTTCAATACTGATGTTGTATTTACATTTTTCGTGATGTCTTCGTTTCTAAACCGATCTCTTCTTGCCCATTTTGCGTGGAGACTTCATCTCCGTTGTGACTAGTTTTCTTCTATCGTTTGACGTCAGCGTCCAGGTTTGCAACTGATAGCATAATGTTGGAAGAAAGATTGTGTTGAACAATGTTCTTTTAGTGTTCATGGTGACATGTTTACATTTATAAATTGATGCCATTTGTCCTATGATTTGATTTGCTTGATTGCATCTATGTTGGATTTAGTTGGTCTTAGATATGTCAAGTCTTAGATATGTCAAGTCTTAGATATGTCAAGTCTCAGATATGTCAAGTCTTAGATATGTCAAGTCTTAGTTATGTCAAGTCTTAGATATGTCAAGTCTTAGTTATGTCAAGTCTTAGATATGTCAAGTCTTAGATATGTCAAGTCTTAGATATGTCAAGTCTTAGATATGTCAAGTCTTAGATATGTCAAGTCTTAGATATGTCAAGTCTTAGATATGTTAAGTCTTAGATATGTCAAGTCTTAGATATGTCAAACTTGTTTTAATTGCTGTTCACCGATGGAGATATTGGTAGTGTTTTCCTATCTAGACAGGGGAGCAAAGAATAGTAACACTGATACCTACTTCTTCTTCTTTTTCGAACGCTCCATTTCGATCACCTGTTAACCACTCTGTGTGATTTGTATGGGATCTGAGCCTAAGAGCAATTATACATTGTGCCAGTTATGCGCCTACAAGTAGGTCAGCACATCCAATTTCTGTGATGCTATTTATTTACTAGGGTAGCTTCCATTGGTCCTACATCAGTCGCCTCTTACGACATGCCTTGTAGGTCGCAGTGTTACTATTTGTTTGCTCCCCTTGCGAGCCCTGGCACTACACGGGCGTCTCTTACTACTCTGTATCTTCTTTCTTTATCCTCCCTCTGTACTTTAAAACTACCTCCCTCTTTACTTTATACTACCTCCCTCTTTATACTACCTTCCTCTTTACTTTATACTACCTTCCTTCCTCTACTCCTACCTCACTCTAACTACTCCCTCTCTCATCTACTCCTACCTCACTCTAACTACACCCTCTCTCATCTACTCCTACCTCCCTCCCTCATTTATTCCTCCCTCACCTCTCTACTCCCCCCCTCCTCACATCTCCTCCCACTATTGACAAATTAACACACTTTCAAATATCTTTCAATGAAGTCAGTCATTCACACAATACATGGAGAGAAAACTAATTCACACAATACATGGAGAGAGAACTAATTCACACAATACATGGAGAGAAAACTAATTCACACAATACATGGAGAGAAAACTAATTCACACAATACATGGAGAGAAAACTAATTCACACAATACATGGAGAGAGAACTAATTCACACAATACATGGAGAGAAAACCAATTCACACAATACATGGAGAGAAAACCAATTCACACAATACATGGAGAGAAAACCAATTCACACAATACATGGAGAGAAAACCAATTCCCAGAGCTAATCAATGGCTTCATTCAACAACAGTGCCATGTGTCAGATTTATATCAGCAAACAGTACCATACGTCAGGTCTATGACAGCAAACAGTGCCATACGTCAGGTCTATGTCAGCAAACATTGTCATATGTCAGGTCTATGTCAGCAAACAGTGCCATATGTCAGGTCTATGTCAGCAAACAGTGCCATACGCCAGATCTATGGCAGCAAACAGTGCCATATGTCAGGTCTATGACAGCAAACATTGTCATATGTCAGGTCTATGTCAGCAAACATTGTCATATGTCAGGTCTATGTCAGCAAACAGTGCCATACGTCAGGTCTATGACAGCAAACAGTGCCATACGTCAGGTCTATGACAGCAAACAGTGCCGTTGGTAATCTGCTTATGTGCCCGAACCATTTAATTTGTTGGTTCTTGATGAAGTCTAGTATTGATATTGTACCCACTTTTTCCTGATGTCTTCATTTCTCAACCGGTCTCTTCTTGTTACACCCAGCATTCTGCGTAGACACTTCATGTCTGTTGTGACTAGTTTTCTTCTATCATTTGATGTCAGTGTCCAGGTTTGGCACTAATAGCATAATGTTGGAAGAAAGATTGTGTTGAACATTGCTCTTTTGTGTTCATGGTGACATGTTTACATTTTGAAATTATCGTGCTGTTTATCTCAGTGTTTGATGTGCTTTGTTACCTCTATGTTGGATTTCGTTAGCTATTCTTCAATTTGCTGCACAAATGCTCACTATGTATGTCTGTACGTTATTTGAATTGATGTTTGTCGATGGAGATATTCGTCTGCCTTCTGTTCTCTAAATTATACTAAAAACTTAATTACAGCTGGGTCGATTTGAAAGTACCTTCGTCAGGTATCAAACAAGATCAAACTTGGTTGCAAAACACAGCAATTAACCTGGCTACCACAATCTAAAAATAGCGAAAATAATCACAATAGTAGTGTTGTAAATATACTACAGGTGTAAACTATCTGAGTTTACACCTGACAGGTAATAAATATCACAGGTATTAAACGTGATAAACTGATTGCTATCTATATTAATATTATTTGTTTGATATACCTCAAGTCTCAGTTTATTTATAAGTTAAAACCTCAACACTAATCGCAGAGCAGTAACAAGAGACCGTTAACTTGTTACCAAACTGTTTGCATCCAATACATTGTCTGAACAGTCTCCGTACAGTGTATTTCTTACCATCAGAGATCAAGAAAGCTACGTTCAAGGTAACTGAACTTTTAAACTATTTTCATTCATTCTGTATATTTTGCTTAGTGGTCATTATTTATTAAATTTCAAATTCAAAACAGCATCATTACGCGCCGTGTCGACTAGTATAGGTGATCATGCGTCTGCACAAACGTCTGTTCTGAGTTTAGCAGTTTGAACGTTGAGATAAGACAGGCTGTTATTAGTTAGTGCTATAAAGTAGTAGATTAAAGTCTCTCTTTTAATGCTTTCAAGTTGTAGGATTGGTTTCTTTGCACCGGGTTTTACCCCATACGGCTCGGTCCCTCTCTGTTGAAATGGCATAGGACATGCCGAGAGTATAGTAAAAAAGCACGAACTCCGTAGCTCCTGCAACAATCCAAGGGATTTCTGGTAAAAATACACTTGTGAACAGAACGGTGCGGTCGAGATTGGAACCCACTACCTTCGGTACGCAAGACAAAGACATTTAGCTACAGATACCCCTCTCCCCCTAATGTCTCTTTAAACCAAGGCACGCACTTTCAACCTCAGAACTAGACATTGTGTGGTTATATCAGAACGTGTAGGCCGGTACAAATATTTGGTACAAAATAAATCAGAATTAACTCCTTACATCAAATAAAAATATGACTTTTGTTCAACCGTTGTGTGGGCGCATGCGTTGTGTATACTTTGGCGCATGCGACTGTTGTGTGTGGAGGCACAGTAGTACCACGTCTCTGGCACAAACAAACTGCGCAGAAACAACACAAGCGGTGATTTACTATTACAGAATGCAATATTTATACGTTGGAAAGCTCACCAGATTATAATCAAGCCTCACCATATGGCCATGTCCTTGTCATTTTTTCTCTTCCAGTCGCTGCTTGCATTTCTGATTGGTCTAGGATTTGTCCAGACTCTTCGGCGTCTTAACATTGCACATGTTTACATTAACATACTAATTATCAACCCGCCACCCCTACCATCCTCTAAACTTCGATTTTCTGTTACTGTCGTTTAGAATGTTGTTGCGATGAAGCAATTTATGTTGTAGTTGTATATTTGTTGTCTGTCGTTCATATCAATCTTCTAGTATTCAATGAAATGTGTGTATTATGCAGCATGTCAATGTTATTCTAAAGCCTATGTGGGCGCCATGTCAACATTATTCTAAGGGCTATGTGGGCGCCATGTCAATGTTATTCTAAAGCCTATGTGGGCGCCATGTCAATGTTATTCTAAGGCCTATGTGGGCGCCATGTCAATGTTATTCTAAAGCCTATTTGGGCGCCAGGTCAGTGTTATTATAAAGCCTATTTGGGCGCCATGTGAATGTCCCTCTAAGTTTATTTGGGCACCACATTAATATTTCTCCTGAAATCTATATGGGCGCCATATTAACATTCCTCCTGAAACCTATATGTGCGCCATATTAATATTTCTCCTGAAACCTATATGGGCGCCATATTAACATTTCTCCTGAAACCTATATGGGCGCCACATTAACATTTCTAACAAATGTGATCAGATCCGAACAAAGCTTATCTATAAAGCCCATTTCCACAGCAGACAAACGCCCATTCCCACAGCAGACAAACGTTCATTCCCACAGCAGACAAACGCTCATTCTGGAATCAATCATCGCCTACCAGACAGGATATAGAGCGTTAATGGGTTCAGAATATGAACTGTCAGACTAGACATTTATACAGCAGTGAGTGCTGGACACTGACCGCACACAACATCATACACAAGCTAGACAGTAGTGAGTGCTGGACACTGACCGCACACAACATTATACACAAGCTATACAGTAGTTAGTGCTGGACACTGACCGCACACAACATTATACACAAGCTAGACAGTAGTGAGTGCTGGACACTGACCGCACACAACATCATACACAATATATACAGTAGTTAGTGCTGGACACTGACCGCACACAACATCATACACAAGATATACAGTAGTTAGTGCTGGACAATGACACACAACATCATACACAAGCTATACAGTAGTTAGTGCTGGACACTGACCGCACACAAGATCATACACAAGATATACAGTAGTTAGTGCTGGACACTGACCGCACACATCATACACAAGATATACAGTAGTTAGTGCTGGACACTGACCGCACACATCATACACAAGATATACAGTAGTTAGTGCTGGACACTGACCGCACACATCATACACAAGCTAGACAGTAGTGAGTGCTGGACACTGACCGCACACAACATCATACACAAGATATACAGTAGTTAGTGCTGGACAATGACACACAACATAATACACAAGCTATACAGTAGTGAGTGCTGGACACTGACCGCACACAACATCATACACAAGATATACGGTAGTTAGTGCTGGACACTGACCGCACACAACATCATACACAAGATATACAGTAGTTAGTGCTGGACAATGACACACAACATCATACACAAGCTAGACAGTAGTTAGTGCTGGACACTGACCGCACACAACATCATACACAAGATATACAGTAGTTAGTGCTGGACACTGACCGCACACAACATCATACACAAGATATACAGTAGTGAGTGCTGGACACTGACCGCACACAACATCATACACAAGCTAGACAGTAGTTAGTGCTGGACAATGACACACAACATCATACACAAGCTAGACAGTAGTTAGTGCTGGACACTGACCGCACACAACATTATACACAAGCTATACAGTAGTGAGTGCTGGACAATGACCGCACACAACGTCATACACAAGCTAGACAGTAGTGAGTGCTGGACATGACCGCACACAACATCCTACACAAGATATACAGTAGTTAGTGCTGGACAATGACACACAACATTATACACAAGCTATACAGTAGTTAGTGCTGGACAATGACCGCACACAACATCATACACAAGCTATACAGTAGTTAGTGCTGGACAATGACCGCACACATCATACACAAGCTATACAGTAGTGAGTGCTGGACAATGACACACAACATCATACACAAGCTATACAGTAGTGAGTGCTGGACACTGACCGCACACAACATCATACACAAGCTATACAGTAGTTAGTGCTGGACAATGACCGCACACATCATACACAAGCTAGACAGTAGTGAGTGCTGGACAATGACCGCACACAACGTCATACACAAGCTATACAGTAGTGAGTGCTGGACAATGACACACAACATCATACACAAGCTATACAGTAGTGAGTGCTGGACACTGACCGCACACAACATTATACACAAGCTAGAGATATTAAAAAATAAATGTTTAAGAAGAATCCTGCAAATATTCTGGTCAATACAAGAGCAAATGACGAGCTTTTGAAACGAACAGACTGTGCATCATTGAAGACCATTATTGAAAGATGAAGATGAATTGATCATGTATGTTGAATACCAGTTGGATACAACACTAGCATACAACACTAGCATACAATACTAGCATACAACACTAGCATACAATACTAGCATACAACACTAGCATACAACACTAGCATACAACACTAGGATACAACACTAGCATACAACACTAGCATACAACACTAGGATACAACACTAGCATACAACACTAGCATACACCACTAGCATACAATACTAGCATACAATACTAGCATACAACACTAGCATACAACACTAGCATACAACACTAGCATACAATACTAGCATACAACACTAGCATACAACACTAGCATACAAGACTAGGATACAACACTAGCATACAACACTAGCATACACCACTAGCATACAATACTAGCATACAATACTAGCATACAACACTAGCATACAACACTAGGATACAACACTAGGATTCAATACTAGCATACAACACTAGCATACAACACTAGGATACAACACTAGGATTCAATACTAGCATACAATACTAGCATACAACACTGGGATACAACACTAGGATACAACACTAGCATTCAATACTAGCATACAATACTGGGATACAACACTAGCATACAATACTGGGATACAACACTGGGATACAACACTAGGATACAACACTAGCATACAATACTAGCATACAATACTGGGATACAACACTAGCATACAATACAGGGATACAACACTGGGATACAACACTAGCATACAACACTAGCATACAACCCTGGAATACAACACTGGGATACAACACTCGGATACAACACTAGCATACAATACTGGGATACAACACTGGGATACAACACTAGCATACAACACTAGCATACAACACTGGAATACAACACTGGGATACAACACTGGGATACAACACTAGCATACAATACTGGGATACAACACTGGGATACAACACTAGCATACAACACTAGCATACAATACTGGGATACAACACTGGGATACAACACTAGCATACAACACTAGCATACAACACTGGAATACAACACTGGGATACAACACTGGGATACAACACTAGCATAGCTCTACGAAGAACAAGGTGTATCTATGGAGAAGTGCTTAAGACGTTTGCCTGTCGCTCTAAATCTTGTGAGCTCGAATCCGGACCGAGTCCCATATGCAATTTTTTCATGCGATCTCTAGGATTCTTACTGGAGCTAAGGAGCTTTTGCTTTATGCAATTCTCTCAGTACATGGCATGCCACTTCTGTTGACAGGAACGAAGTCACATGTGGTAACTCAGTACAATGAAGTGAATGGAGTCACATGTGGTAACTCAGTACAATGAAGTGAATGGAGTCACATGTGGTAACTCAGTACAATGAAGTGAATGGAGTCACATGTGGTAACTCAGTACAATGAAGTGAATGGAGTCACATGTGGTAACTCAGTACAATGAAGTGAATGGAGTCACATGTGGTAACTCAATACAATGAAGTGAAGGGAGCCACATGTGACAACTCAGTACAATGAAGTGAATGGAGCCACATGTGGTAACTCAGTACAATGAAGTGAAGGGAGCCACATGTGACAACTCAGTACAACGAAGTGAATGGAGCCACATGTGGCAACTCAGTGCAATAAAGTCAACCCTTCGCCTTTAAACCTCTAGATTTGGCCGATGAGAAACGAAGAACTAGACGTCTAAATGAGAGAGAAGAACTTGAGAAATAAAGAACTAGACGTCTAAATGAGAGAGAAGAACTTGAGAAATGAAGAACTAGACGTCTAAATGAGAGAGAAGAACTTGAGAAATGAAGAACTAGACGTCTAAATGAGAAAGAAGAACTTGAGAAATGAAGAACTAGACATCTAAATGAAAGAGAAGAACTTGAGAAATGAAGAACTAGACGTCTAAATGAGAGAGAAGAACTTGAGAATGAAAGAACTAGACGTCTAAATGAGAGAGAAGAACTTGAGAAATAAAGAACTAGTCTAAATGAGAGAGAAGAACTTGAGAAATGAAGAACTAGACGTCTAAATGAGGGAGAAGAACTTGAAAAAAGAAGAACTAGACGTCTAAATGAAAGAGAAGAACTTGAGAAATAAAGAACTAGACGTCTAAATGAGAGAGAAGAACTTGAGAAATAAAGAACTAGACGTCTAAATGAAAGAGAAGAACTTGAGAAATAAAGAACTAGACGTCTAAATGAGAGAGACGAACTTGAGAAATGAAGAACTAGACGTATAAATGAGAGAGAAGAACTTGAGAAATAAAGAACTAGACGTCTAAATGAAAGAGAAGAACTTGAGAAATAAAGAACTAGACGTCTAAATCAGAGAGAAGAACTTGAGAAAGAAAGAACTAGACGTCTAAATGAGAAAAAGAACTTGAGAAATAAAGAACTAGACGTCTAAATGAGAGAGAAAGAACTTGAGAAAAGAAGAACTAGACGTCTAAATGAGAGAGAGAACTTGAGAAATGAAGAACTAGACGTCTAAATGAGGAGAGAGAGAAGAACTTAGAAATGAAGAACTAGACGTCTAAATGAGAAAGAAGAACTTGAGAAATGAAGAACTAGACGTCTAAATGAAAGAGAAGAACTTGAGAAATGAAGAACTAGACGTCTAAATGAGAGAGAAGAACTTGAGAATGAAAGAACTAGACGTCTAAATGAGAGAGAAGAACTTGAGAAATAAAGAACTAGTCTAAATGAGAGAGAAGAACTTGAGAAATGAAGAACTAGACGTCTAAATGAGGGAGAAGAACTTGAAAAAAGAAGAACTAGACGTCTAAATGAAAGAGAAGAACTTGAGAAATAAAGAACTAGACGTCTAAATGAGAGAGAAGAACTTGAGAAATAAAGAACTAGACGTCTAAATGAGAGAGAAGAACTTGAGAAATAAAGAACTAGACGTCTAAATGAGAGAGACGAACTTGAGAAATGAAGAACTAGACGTATAAATGAGAGAGAAGAACTTGAGAAATAAAGAACTAGACGTCTAAATGAAAGAGAAGAACTTGAGAAATAAAGAACTAGACGTCTAAATCAGAGAGAAGAACTTGAGAAAGAAAGAACTAGACGTCTAAATGAGAGAGAAGAACTTGAGAAATAAAGAACTAGACGTCTAAATGAGAGAGAGAGAAGAACTTGAGAAATGAAGAACTAGACGTCTAAATGAGAGAGAAGAACTTGAGAAATGAAGAACTAGACGTCTAAATGAGAGAGAGAGAGAGAAGAACTTGAGAAATGAAGAACTAGACGTCTAAATGAGAGAGAGAGAGAAGAACTTGAGAAATGAAGAACTAGACGTCTAAATGACAGAGAGAGAAGAACTTGAGAATTAAAGAACTAGACGTCTAAATGAGAGAGAAGAACTTGAGAAATGAAGAACTAGACGTCTAAATGAGAGAGAGAAGAACTTGAAATAAAGAACTAGACGTCTAAATGAGAGAGAGAAAGAACTTGAGAAATAAAGAACTAGACGTCTAAATGAGAAATGAAGAACTAGACGTCTAAATGAGAAAGAGAGAGAAGAACTTGAGAAAGAAAGAACTAGACGTCTAAATGAGAGAGAGAGAAGAACTTGAGAAAGAAAGAACTAGACGTCTAAATGAGAGAGAAGAAGTTGAGAAAAGAAGAACTAGACGTCTAAATGAGAGAGAAAACTTGAAAATAAAGAACTAGACGTCTAAATGAGAGAAAAACTTGAGAAAATAAAGAACTAGACGTCTAAATGTGAGAATGAGAAAGAAGAACTTGAGAAATAAAGTTGAAAGATTGTGACTTGGGAAACAATTAGTCGAAGGGTGGCAGAACGACAACAATGGAAATCTCCTTGTGGAAGTGTTATATGTCAACAGGAGCCAAAGAGGATGTGGAATAGGGGAACAAAGAAGAGATATGAAGCTGATATTAAAGAGGCATATAAAGGCATCTCCCTCCCTCACCTACTAATGTCTCCCAGGTTCACGTGCCAACAGGTGTTTATGATTGTACCTCCAAAAGGTGTTATTCATTGTCAGCAGGTTCCGGGTTTTCTATTTAACCTTTGACCTTCAGTAGTCCTTTCACAATCAGCCAATCATTGATAAGCACGTGCTAACTAACATCCGGGGGTAGTGGAGAGATGATACTTCTTATATTTTCATTTCTGATATGGGAGGAGAGGGTGGGGGAGAGGAAGTTTGAGAGGGAGAGGGAGAAAGGGAGGGAGAGAGAAAGTTAGACAAGGAGAGAGGGAGGGAGAGAGAAAGTTAGACAAGGAGAGAGGGAGGGAGGGAGGGAGGGAGGGAGGGAGGGAGGGAGAGAGGAAGTTAGACAAGGAGAGAGAGTGAGAGAGAGGGAGGGAGAGAGGAAGTTAGACAAGGAGAGAGAGTGAGAGAGAGGGAGGGAGAGTGGAAGTTAGACAAGGAGAGAGGGAGGGAGGGAGGGAGAGAGGAAGTTAGACAAGCAGAGAGGGAGGGAGGTAGGGAGGGAGAGAGGAAGTTAGACAAGGAGAGAGAGTGAGAGAGAGGGAGGGAGAGAGGAAGTTAGACAAGGAGAGATGGAGGGAGGGAGGTAGAGAGGAAGTTAGACAAGGAGAGAGGGAGGGAGGGAGGGAGAGAGGAAGTTAGACAAGCAGAGAGGGAGGGAGGGAGGGAGAGAGGAAGTTAGACAAGGAGAGAGGGAAGGAGGGATAGAGAGAGAAAGTTAGACAAGGAGAGAGGGAGGGAGGGAGAGAGAGAGAATAAGATAAGAGTGATAGAGTATAACTTTCGACATCAGAAGCACACACACAGTTGCATCTCTCTCTCTCACGCACACAAACAGTTGCCTCTCTCTCTTTCTCTCTCACGCATGCAAACAGTTGCCTCTCTCTTTCTCTCTCACATACAAACAGTTGCCTCTCTCTCTCAGTTACACACACACAGTTGCATCTCTCTCTCTCACGCATACAAACAGTTGCCTCTCTCTTTCTCTCTCACATACAAACAGTTGCCTCTCTCTCAGTTACACACACACAGTTGCATATCTCTCTCTCTCTCTCTCAGCTACACACACACAAACTCTCTCACACACACACAGCTGATTCTCTCTCCCTGCCTCACGTAATTGCCTCTCTCTCTCCAAGTTACACACACACACAAACTCACACACATACACACATCTGCTTCTCTATGTACACACAGACAGACACACGCACACAGCTGCAAATTCTCTCTCTCTACACACACAAACACACACATAGATAACATAACATACACACTCACACAGCTGCAAATCTCTCTCACACACAACACACACAAAATGTATCTCGAACAATGACAAGACGGTAGATACTATTGTTTTACCCCGGACAGACAGAAGCGCAATAAAGAAAGAAATGCAATTAAAACCAACCTTTCTAAATGACATTTGAACAAGTGGAACAGACAGTCAAATAGTTCATGTACATCAAGCAAGCAAATGTCAAACATCAAGTTCAAATCAAATGGAGATCTTTGCCTGGCGTTTTTCATTTACCGACTTTCACCGACAAATATTTGCATATTTCAAATAATGTTTTCATTGTTTGAAACTGAAGACATTATTTGTGTGTGACTATCAAAACATCATGATATCTTGTCAGTACTGTTGTTGTATATCTTGTTAGTACTGTTGTTGTATATCTTGTCAGTACTGTTGTTGTATATCTTGTCAGTACTGTTGTTGTATATCTTGTTAGTACTGTTGTTGTATATCTTGTTAGTACTGTTGTTGTATATCTTGTTAGTACTGTTGTATATCTTGTCAGTACTGTTGTTGTATATCTTGTCAGTACTGTTGTTGTATATCTTGTCAGTACTGTTGTTGTATATCTTGTTAGTACTGTTGTTGTATATCTTGTCAGTACTGTTGTTGTATATCTTGTCAGTACTGTTGTTGTATATCTTGTTAGTACTGTTGTTGTATATCTTGTCAGTACTGTTGTTGAATATCTTGTCAGTACTGTTGTTGTATATCTTGTTAGTACTGTTGTTGTATATCTTGTTAGTACTGTTGTTGAATATCTTGTCAGTACTGTTGTTGAATATCTTGTCAGTACTGTTGTTGTATATCTTGTTAGTACTGTTGTTGTATATCTTGTTAGTACTGTTGTTGAATATCTTGTTAGTACTGTTGTTGAATATCTTGTTAGTACTGTTGTTGTATATCTTGTTAGTACTGTTGTTGTATATCTTGTTAGTACTGTTGTTGTATATCTTGTTAGTACTGTTGTTGTATATCTTGTTAGTACTGTTGTTGTATATCTTGTTAGTACTGTTGTTGAATATCTTGTTAGTACTGTTGTTGTATATCTTGTTAGTACTGTTGTTGTATATCTTGTTAGTACTGTTGTTGTATATCTTGTTAGTACTGTTGTTGTATATCTTGTTAGTACTGTTGTTGTATATCTTGTCAGTACTGTTGTTGTATATCTTGTTAGTACTGTTGTTGTATATCTTGTTAGTACTGTTGTTGAATATCTTGTGCGTGTGGGCTTCTTCATCTTTTTTAATTTATTGACAACTTTTTCTATTCTTCTACTTCTTTTTCACCCTGCGCCCCTAGGGAGACCCTGCGCCCATAGGGAGACCCTGCGCCCCTAGGGAGACCCTGCGCCCCTAGGGAGGCATAGGTCCGCAACCAAGGCCTTCCAAGCCCACCTATCCAAGTCCATCTTTTCCCGATCTGTTTCCTCTCTCCCCATTTTCTTGCATTCGGTTTCCTTCCTTCCTTTCAGAATGCATCTTCTTCCTTGGGTGGCCAGCTGTGTAGTTTATGTAGCTATCTAGTGTTTAACTACGGTTTCGGTAACTAGACTACCCCAACCTACTTTGTCGTCTCTTAGGACATACGTGGCAGGTAACAGTGGTACTATTCTTGACATCCATAATTTGGTCCCTGGTAACAACTCGGACGAACATGTTTCTATTATTAGATAATTTATTCTAAAACTCTTTTAGTATTTCTGACTTAATCTGATTTCTCTGTTGTCATCGTTGTTATCTTCTCATTTTTTCTTCTTCTTCTTCTTTTTCTTCTTCTTCTTTTTCTTTTACTTCTTCTTCTTCTTCTTTTCTTCTTCTTCTTCTTTTTCTTCTTCTTCTTCTTCTTCTTCTTCTTCTTCTTCTTCTTTTCTTCTTCTTTTTTCTTTTTTTTTCTTCTTCTTCTTCTTTCTTCTTCTTTCTTCTTTCTTCTTTCTTCTTCTTCTTCTTCTTCTTCTTCTTCTTTCTTCTTTTTCTTCTTCTTCTTCTTCTTCTTCTTCTTCTTCTTTTCTTCTTCTTTTCTTCTTCTTCTTCTTCTTCTTTTCTTCTTTTCTTCTTCTCTTCTTTTCTTCTTCTTCTTCTTCTTCTTCTTCTTCTTTCTTCTTCTTTCTTCTTCTTCTTCTTCTTCTTCTTCTTCTTCTTCTTCTTCTTCTTCTTCTTTCTTCTTCTTTTTTTCTTCTTCTTCTTCTTCTTCTTCTTCTTCTTCTTCTCTTCTTCTTTTTCTTCTTCTTCTTCTTCTTTTCTTCTTTTTCTTCTTCTTCTTCTTCTTCTTCTTCTCTTCTTCTTTTTCTTTCTTTTCTTCTTCTTCTTCTTTTCTTCTTCTCTTCTTCTTTTCTTCTTCTTCTTCTTCTTTTCTTCTTTTCTTCTTCTTCTTTTCTTCTTCTTCTTCTTCTTTTTTCTTTTTTCTTCTACTTCTTCTTTCGCATCCTGTCTCCGCCGCATACCCTGTGTCCGCTGCATAACCTGTCTCCGCCGCATACCCTGTCTCCGCCACATACCATGTCTCCGCCGCATACCCTGTGTCAGGTGTATAGCTGGAAGTAACAAGAAATATAGAACTAGTTTGTAACTAATACAGTTGGAGGTTTTAGTTGGGGAAGTAGAGTAGCAGCATCAGTAGTAGTAGTAGTTGTAGTAGTTGTAGTAGTAATAGTAGTAGTAGTAGTAGTTGTTGTTGTAGTTGTAGTAGTTGTAGTAGTAGTAGTAGTAGTAGTAGTTGTAGTAGTTGTAGTAGATAGTAGTAGTGATGTGGTGACCGGAGTAGTAGTAGTAATATCACATTTATTCGTGAACTTATCACAGAAGACATTCGACATTTTTGGAGAAAATGATGTTTTTCTCTAAACACACACACACCCACACACTGTACCCACACACTATACTCACACACTGTACCCACTCATATTGTACCCACTCACACTATACCCACACACTGTACCCACACTGTACCCACACACTATACCCACACTGTACCCACACTGTACCCACACTGTACCCACACACTATACCCACACACTGTACCCACACTGTACTCACACACTATACCCACACTGTACCCACACACTATACCCACACACTGTACGCACACTGTACCCACACATTATACACACACACTGTACCCACACTGTACCCACCCAATGTACCCACCCACACTGTACCCACACTGTACCCACACTGTACCCACACACTATACCCACACACTGTACCCACACTGTACCCACACACTGTACCCACACTGTACCCACACTGTACCCACACTGTACCCACACTGTACCCACACACTGTACCCACACACTGTACCCACACCGTAACCACACACTGTACCCACACTGAACACACACTGTACCCACACACTGTAACCACACACTGTAACCACACACTGTAACCTCTTACATTGCCCACCTCCTCCACCCACACATCGTATACCTCTTGTTGAATAATTGTCTTACATATCCTTGCCATCTGTTCCAGAAACATGGAGTCCGTCTTGTGCCAGGCTGTACACGTCATCTAGTTCTACATCTGTTAAATCTAACTTCAAACAATCAATCACACACATGGGCATGTCTCTGAACTTTGATAAATCTAACTTCAAACAATCAATCACACACATGGGCATGTCTCTGAACTTTGATAATCTAACTTCAATCAATCACACACATGGGCATGTCTCTGAACTTTGATAAATCTAACTTCAAACAATCACACACATGGGCATGTCTCTGAACTTTGATAATCTAACTTCAAACAATCAATCACACACATGGGCATGTCTCTGAACTTTGATAATCTAACTTCAAACAATCAATCACACACATGGGCATGTCTCTGAACTTTGATAAATCTAACTTCAAACAATCAATCACACACATGGGCATGTCTCTGAACTTTGATAATCTAACTTCAATCAATCACACACATGGGCATGTCTCTGAACTTTGATAAATCTAACTTGAAGCAATCAATCACACACATGGGCATGTCTCTGAACTTTGATAATCTAACTTCAAACAATCAATCACACACATGGGCATGTCTCTGAACTTTGATAAATCTAACTTCAAACAATCAATCACACACATGGGCATGTCTCTGAACTTTGATAAATCTAACTTCAAACAATCAATCACACACATGGGCATGTCTCTGAACTTTGATAAATCTAAGCCAGCGCTCTAACATTCACTTTATCTTTATATTGCTTACTCTTCTCACCTAGATTGTTCATCTATCTATCTGTCTGTCTATCTATCTATCTATCTATCTATCTATCTATCTATCTATCTATCTATCTATCTATCTATCTATCTGTCTGTCTGTCTGTCTGTCTGTCTGTCTGTCTGTCTGTCTGTCTGTCTGTCTGTCTGTCTGTCTGTCTGTCTGTCTGTCTGTCTGTCTGTCTGTCTGTCTGTCTGTCTGTCTGTCTGTCTTCGTCTGTCTGTCTGTCTGTCTGTCTGTCTGTCTGTCTGTCTGTCTGTCTGTCTGTCTGTCTGTCTGTCTGTTGCTGTCTGGCTGTCTGTCTGTCTGTCTGTCTGTCTGTCTGTCTGTCTGTCTATTTTGACTCTATCGCATGTCTCTCTCTCTCTCTACCCGTCTCTATCTTAGTCTCTATACCTCTCTCTGTCGGTCTCTTAGTCTCTATCTAATCTATATCTCTATCTCTGTATTAGTCTATTTATATTTCAATCTGATGCTACATGAGCTGTGTTTGGCAGAATGGATTAGCAAGAGGACTCCCATTCCGGGTCGACCAGAGTTCGATCCCAGGTATGATCAATGAGTTTTTTCTGTCGGGATATAAAGAAAAATTATAACCTGTGCAGTTTCGTGACGACTGCACTAGACATGCGGCCATTATATTCCTCAGGAGCATGTTCTCATGTCTTACACTTCCCTAAACAAGTTGCATTACACCAGCCTAAACAAGCTGCATTACACCAGCCTAAACAAGCTGCATTACACTGCCCTAAACATGCTGCATTACACTGCTCTACACAAACAGACAGTTGCTTTTTAAATCTGTTTCTATCTTTATCTAATTCCACTCTATCTTTGTCTGACTCTCTATCTTTGTCTAACTCTCTATTCGTTATTCTCTAACACACACACACTCTCTCTCTCACTCTCTCTCTCTATCTGTCTTTCACTCTCTATCTCCTCCCTTCCATGTCCTCTGTGTGTACAGACATGCACCCACAGTGAACCTACCCACGTGATGAATGTCCCTTCATTGACATGATTGCTGGTCTAGATAAAAGTGGTTGACATTGTTAAAGCTGTCACCACCAGCTCGCGCGGTCTGTGACCCTTATGCCGTGTAGATTGACAGATGCTATAAATAGACATCAGGTTGGGGAGACTTCTTGTTTTATTTTCTATTTGAACACCTTGTCTATTCTGTCTACTCTATTCTATTCTGTCGATTCTATCTATTCTGTCTATTCAATCTATTATGTCTATTCTATCTATTCTGTCTATTCTATCTATTCTGTCTATTCAATCTATTCTATCTATCTATTCTATCTATTCTATCCTATCTATTTATCTATCTATCTATCTATCTATCTATCTATCTATATGTCTGCCTGTCTGTATGTCTGTCTGTCTGTCTATCTATCCGTCTATCTATCTATCTGTTGTAGTAATGCTCCACTGGGGTATTAAATTTGCTGTAGTTTCTGAGGGTCCCTTATTGTAAGTATTATGGATAGTGTATTGTATATATTGATGATTTCCATGATTGTATCCATTTATAGATGGATAGTTTATTGTATATATTGATGATTTCCATGATTGTATCCATTTATAGATGGATAGTTTATTGTATATATTGATGATATTTCCATGATTGTATCCATTTATAGATGGATAGTTTATTGTATATATTGATGATATTTCCATGATTGTATCAATTTATAGATGGATAGTTTATTGTATATATTGATGATATTTCCATGATTGTATCCATTTATAGATGGATAGTTTATTGTATATATTGATGATATTTCCATGATTGTATCCATTTATAGATGGATAGTGTATTGTATATATTGATTATTTCCATGATTGTATCAATTTATAGATGGATAGTTTATTGTATATATTGATGATATTTCCATGATTGTATCCATTTATAGATGGATAGTTTATTGTATATATTGATGATATTTCCATGATTGTATCCATTTATAGATGGATAGTTTATTGTATATATTGATGATATTTCCATGATTGTATCCATTTATAGATGGATAGTTTATTGTATATATTGATGATATTTCCATGATTGTATCCATTTATAGATGGATAGTTTATTGTATATATTGATGATATTTCCATGATTGTATCCATTTATAGATGGATAGTTTATTGTATATATTGATGATATTTCCATGATTGTATCCATTTATAGATGGATAGTTTATTGTATATATTGATGATATTTCCATGATTGTATCCATTTATAGATGGATAGTTTATTGTATATATTGATGATTTCCATGATTGTATCAATTTATAGATGGATAGTTTATTGTATATATTGATGATATTTCCATGATTGTATCAATTTATAGATGGATAGTTTATTGTATATATTGATGATATTTCCATGATTGTATCAATTTATAGATGGATAGTTTATTGTATATATTGATGATATTTCCATGATAGTATCCATTTATAGATGGATAGTTTATTGTATATATTGATGATATTTCCATGATTGTATCCATTTATAGATGTTTGAACTCCTGTAATGTGGGGTTCTCTTCCTTCTTTTCTCTCCAGAGGTGTATCATTTTGGGTTTTACGTCTCCTTTATGTTCCATATATATATCTTATATCCTTGACTATGGATGATTGATAGATTATATGTCCATTGCTGATTTATTGTGATTCCAGTTGTTGATAGTGATTACAGACGATTCATTAATTGATGTTAATTTCCTTCTTAATTACTGATGGAGTCAGAAGAAATTTGTGATGTTTATGCGACATCATTCATGTTGTTCTCTGCTGGTTGAAAGTCATTTTGATCCTGCTCACGGTCCATGATGTTTATGCGACATCATTCATATTGTTCTCTGCTGGTTGAAAGTCATTTTGATCCTGCTCACGGTCCATGATGTTTATACGACATCATTCATGTTGTTCTCTGCTGGTTGAAGTCATTTTGATACTGCTCACGGTCCATGATGTTTATGCGACATCATTCATGTTGTTCTCTGCTGGTTGAAAGTCATTTTGATCCTGCTCACGGTTTAATTTCTCCTTTCGATATAATTTCCTTTCTTGTTCAAGTTCATACTGTTGTACTCTGGTAGCATTCTCATACTAACATAACGAACAATAGACGACAGTCACAATATAACGGACCACCATCGTTCAGTTTTTTTTATATTTCATTTATTTATAGTATTCGGACACAACATAAAACATGTCCTCTCCTCTCCAAGGCTTATGTTGGTCTCTTCTCTTGTTTACCAACGTTGCTACGCCGTCACTACACAAAACTACGTCAATTAGTTTTACTACGTCAGGTCTCGTTTAGTGTTGCCATACTGCTTATAGTGGACAGATGCAGATTTAGTGCGCAAAACACTACAGTCAACTAATAAAATATCTAAATATCTACAAACTACACACTAAAGCTAACTGTCTGGTTCATCAGCTGCCGCCTGGGGGACTGGCTTACGCCCCTCGGGAGACCTCGCTGTCGTCAAGACGGCGAAGCTCCCCTATATGCACAGGTAAAGTCCCTCAGGGTTATTAGCGTTGTCCGAGCTGAATGGGAACAAGTCACCACACGTCGTTAAACGTGGCCCAACAACAACTAATCTACAACAGCCAACCATGGTCGAAAATAAGGAAAATGCTGATGGGATCTCAGGAGAACCAAGTTGAATGAGCTAAATGGGAACAAGTCACCGCACGTCGTGAAACGTGACTCATCAACTGGCCATAGGTGACCATGGTCAACTTCAACAAAATACCCTCTCTACTCTAGGCTGAAACAAAGTATTAATGAAAATCATTAAGCAAAAATTGCATGGGGGAAAAGAAACAGGCGCCACATATTTCGTAAGGTGACCCAACAGCATAATGGCTGCTCCAAGCAGTGCCAACAAACTATTCTATCTATCTATTCTATCTATCTATTATATCTATCTATTATGTCTATCTATTCTATCTATTCTATCTATCTATTATACATATCTATTCTATCTATATATCTATTCTATCTATCTATCTATCTATCTATCTATCTATCTATCTATTCTATCTATCTATTCTATCTATCTATCTATTCTATCTATTCTATATATCTATATATTCTATCTATCTATTCTATCTATCTATTCTATCTATCTATTCTATTTATCTATCTATCTATCTATCTATTCTATCTACATATCCATTCTATCTATCTATTCTATCTATTCTATATATCTATATATTCTATCTATCTATTCTATCTATCTATTCTATCTATCTATTCTATCTATCTATCTATCTATCTATTCTATCTATCCTATCTATCTATTATATCTATCTATCTATTCTATCTGTCATAGTTCCCCAGATGGCAGTGGAGGAATGGACAGTTAGCCAGATAGTTAGAGTAGTATAATTAGATTATTTAATAGTTGAGACTATGTGTTGTACTCTCTTGCAGAAGCGCAACACATAACAACAAGACATTTTTGACGTAATGAGAACTACGTAGTTGTGTAGTGACAGTCAGTTAGTAACGAATTAGAAAACATAGAGTGATGAATGGACGCATTGTTGACTTATGTCCAGTAAAGAGAAAACATGATGTCAATAAATGTATGAAACCTACACAAGAACACGTTTGTCATGTATAGCGTGTCTTTGTGTGAATATATGTTATATTACATCTACAAACAAACCAGAAAGAACATTGGTCAGAACTGCAAAATATGGAAATAACCAGATAATATATAACATGGTAGGGAGATCGTACCACCAGGACTACATCAGTTATCATGGGGAGTGTTCCATATTTGCAATCCTCTTCGTAAATCACAAGTGAACCGGCCATCCTGCACCAAGTCAGTACAGTAAAGTAGTAGCAGCAACCCTGAACCCGAGCCGTTAACAATGTGAACCACACACACCCCCCACCCCATTACATATCTATATATGTATTATATCTATTATATCTATTCTATCTTCTATATATCTATTCTATCTATCTATTCTATCTATCTATTATATCTATCTATTCTATCTATCTATCTATCTATCTATCTATATATCTATCTATTCTATATATATATTCTATCTATCTATTCTATCTATCTATTCTATCTATCTATTATATCTATCTATTCTATCTATCTATTCTATCTATTCTATCTATCTATTCTATCTACCTATCTATTCTATCTATCTATTCTATCTATCTATTTTATCTATCTTTTCTATCTATCTATTCTATCTATCTATCTATCTATTCTATATATCTATCTATTCTATCTATCTATCTATCTATTCTATCTATATATCTATTCTATCTATCTATCTATATATTCTATCTATCTATTATATCTATCTATCTATCTATTCTATCTATCTATTCTATCTATCTATTCTATCTATCTATTCTATCTATCTATTCTATCTATCTATTCTATCTATCTATTCTATCTATCTATTCTATCTATCTATTCTATCTATCTATTCTATCTATCTATTCTATCTATCTATTCTATCTATTCTATATATCTATATATTCTATCTATCTATTCTATCTATCTATTCTATCTATCTATTCTATCTATCTATTCTATCTATCTATTCTATCTATCTATTCTATCTATCTATTCTATCTATCTATTCTATCTATTCTATATATCTATATATTCTATCTATCTATTCTATCTATCTATCTATTCTATCTATCTATTCTATCTATCTATTCTATCTATCTATTCTATCTATCTATCTATTCTATCTATCTATTCTATCTATCTATTCTATCTATCTATTCTATCTATCTATTCTATCTATTCTATCTATCTATTCTATCTATCTATTCTATCTATCTATTCTATCTATCTATTCTATCTATTCTATCTATCTATTCTATCTATATATTCTATCTATCTATTCTATCTATCTATCTATTCTATCTATCTATTCTATCTATCTATTCTATCTATCTATTCTATCTATCTATTCTATCTATCTATTCTATCTATTCTATATATCTATATATTCTATCTATCTATTCTATCTATCTATCTATTCTATCTATCTATTCTTTGTATAAAGTGGAATGTAGTACCTCGGATATTACTTCGTTCCATCGTTTACGTGGTCGTCCTCTGTATGTGAATACTAGTGCTCTCTGTGTGTGAGACTGTCTTGTGGTAACATTGATGCATGTACAAACTTTGATCTGTTGTTTCTTGATATATTGTAGCACCGGCAAAGATCCTACTGAAGTAGGGCGCCCCCTTTTCGTGGTTTAGTAGGGGGGTTGCGATTATTCATTTATTGGCGATATGCTTCGTGATGTCATGATTATTCTATTATTCTGTTATTCTGTTATTCTGCTATTCTGTTATTCTGTTGTTCTGTTGCTGTACAATAGAATGTTTCCTGATGTTATCATAACTTGAGAGTCCGTTTCCCATTAGTTTGGATAGTACAATTCTTTGTTAAGTCACAGGTCCATTGTTGATTGATTCATTCTTTCCTATTAGTTTGGGTAGTACAATTCTTTGTTAAGTTACATGTCCATTGTTGATTGATTCATTCCTTGACATCCTTGCTTATATTTATATTGATACGATGATGGTGCAAACAGACATTTATTGGCCAACATAGGACTTTAAGTAAACACAATCTCATGTTAATCTTTCCATAATACATTTATTAATTTCAAGGTTGATGACACAAGTATGGACGACACACCAAGAACACGTCCATTCAGTACAAAAATGTATATCGTCTCCTTGTTTACTAATTGTTCCTAGCAACTGTTACTAAACCGTCACTATTTTACTACACAAAAGCGTCATGTCTCGTAGTTATGTGTTGCACTTCTGCATAGAGAGTACAACACATAGTCTCAACTATTAAATAATCTAATTATACTACTCTAACTATCTGGCTAACTGTCCATTCCTCCGCTGCCATCTGGGAACTATGACACTACTCTTCTTCTTCTGATTTCATCTCTTCTTGTCACATTTAGATTTCTTCGTAAACACTTCCTCTCTTGTCAACCCCATCTTTCGTTTATCTTGCAGCACCATCATCTTGTTTATCTGCCGCCCCATCGTCGTGTCTTTCTTGCCGCCCCATCACCTTGTTTATCTTGCCACCCCATCATCTTTTTTATCTTGCCGCCCCATCATCTTGTTTATCTTGCCACCCCATCATCGTGTCTATCTTGCACCCATCGTCTTGTCTATCTTGCGCCCATCGTCTTGTCTATCTTGCGCCCATCGTCTTGTCTATCTTGCGCCTCGTCGTCTTGTCTATCTTGCGCCCATCGTCTTGTCTATCTTGCGCCCATCGTCTTGTCTATCTTGCGCCTCATCGTCTTGTCTATCTTGCGCCCATCGTCTTGTCTATCTTGCGCCTCGTCTATCTTGCGCCCATCGTCTTGTCTATCTTGCGCCCATCGTCTTGTCTATCTTGCGCCCATCGTCTTGTCTATCGTGCGCCCATCGTCTTGTCTATCTTGCGTCCATCGTCTTGTCTATCTTGCGCCCATCGTCTTGTCTATCTTGCGCCAATCGTCTTGTCTATCTTGCTCCTCATCGTCTTGTCTATCTTGCGCCCATCGTCTTGTCTATCTTGCGCCAATCGTCTTGTCTATCTTGCTCCTCATCGTCTTGTCTATCTTGCGCCTCGTCGTCGTGTCTATCTTGCGCCTCATCGTCTTGTCTATCTTGCGCCTCATCGTCTTAACCAAACGCCACTTTATACAGGAACAACGTCACACACAACCAATCCATGATTCTCCATGTTCTCCCCTGCACCCACACACGGATGCGCCTACTTCTTGAATCAATAATACCAATACTAACCTAAACCGTCTCTGATCCGGGGTAGGGTGTCTGAGAGATGTTGCAATAATACCAATACTAACCTAAACCGTCTCTGATCCGGGGGTAGGGTGTCTGAGAGATGTTGCAATAGCTAGAGGAGACCGTCTGATGTCACGGATACGCCCCTTCCGGCTATAAGATTGAGTCTATCATCATCGATAGTCTACCAGTATACTCTTCATCTATTCAGGAGCAGCTATAATTTTTCTTCTTCTCTCTCTCTCTCTCTCTCTCCTCTTTTCTCTCTTTCTCTCTCTCTCTCTCTCTTTACCAGTATACACTTCTTCTACTCAGGGGCAGCTATTATATTTCTTCTTCTCTCTCTCTCTCTTTCTCTCTTTCTCTCTCTCTCTCTTATGCCTTTATAACTCAGGCTGGGGCATATGCCCTCAACCAGTTCATGTCAAATCTTTAACTGTCTCTAGCTGCTCGTAGTCATTTTGTGGTGAATGTGTGGTGATTTTGTGGTGAATATGTAGTGTTTTTGTGGCGAATGTGTGGTGATTTTGTGGTGAATGTGTAGTGTTTTTGTGGTGAATGTGTGGTGATTTTGTGGTGAATATGTAGTGTTTTTGTGGTGAATGTGTGGTGATTTTGTGGTGAATATGTAGTGTTTTTGTGGTGAATGTGTGGTGATTTTGTGGTGAATATGTAGTGTTTTGTGGCAATGTGTGGTGTTTTTGTGGTGAATGTGTAGTGTTTTTGTGGTGAATGTGTGGTGATTTTGTGGTGAATATGTAGTGTTTTTGTGGTGAATGTGTAGTGTTTTTGTGGTGAATGTGTGGTGATTTTATGGTGAATATGTAGTGTTTTGGTGGTGAATATGTTCTGATTTGGCTCATGAATGTATAGATATTTTGGTGGTTAATTTGTGGTTGTGGTGAACGTCTGATGATTTCGGGGGTGAATATGTGGTGATTTTAGTGCTGTATGTGTGGTGATTTAGGTGGGAATGTATGAAGTGTTGTGTGCTGAATGTGTGCTGAATGTGTGTTTTTTATGGTATTTGGGGAGGGAAGGAAGGGGATAAATGTACTGAATTTGAAATATTGAATGTGCGTTAATGTGTGTGGTGAATGTGCAGGCAGATTGTGTGGTAAATGTGCGGGGAGATTGTGTGGTAAATGTGCGGACAGATTGTGTGGTAAATGTGCGGGCAAATTGTCTGGTAAATGTGCGGGCAGCTTGTGTGGTAAATGTGCGGGCAGCTGGTAAATGTGCGGGCAGATTGTGAGGTTATATAAATTGATGATTACAAATTGAACAATGAATGTTGAAACTAGGAAATTGATGAGAAATAAAAACACACAAATACGAACGTACTCAAGCGTAAAGAAGTCATAAGTGCAGGAGAGACATGAAACAGACGAAGGGGGGTAGCGTGGTGGGAAAAACCGTATCGCTTGCTGGCTTTCTCCTTGCGCTGTTGGCAACTCTCACCATTCAATGATATGATGTCGCTGCTTGATTGAAGAAAACATCACATTCGCAGACATATTTCAGGATGGAACAACAGCCTACTACTACTACTACAACTACTACTACTGATACTGGTATTTCGCGTCAGTTGATTCTAATCTTACAAACCGTGAGATGTACATTAATTCTGAGTGGTATTACACATTGATTCTGAGTGGTATTACACATTGATTCTGAGTGGTATTACACATTGATTCTGAGTGGTATTACACATTGAAATGATTGATTTAACCGATCGTGTGTTACGTTAATGTGTTTTTTTAATTCCAGAGTTATTCCAGACTTTTATGTGCTTCCTGGAGAACATTTATTAAGTAATTTTTATTCGAAATTCATATTTGTCAACTTTACCTACATAATGATTTGTCAACTTCCAGCATTTTGTTATCAGTGTTTATTTATCTTGTGTATAGTTAGTTATTGACAGCCTTGTTTGATTCCTCTCTTTGATATTATAATTCTTTCTTTAGATAATTCATTCATTCTTCTTCTTCTCTTCCACCATTGACTTCTTTATAGAAGTGTAGCTAGGAGGGAGGGGTGTAGTGATCGTGTGTGTGCTTTATCTAAATCACTTTGCCAGCTTCTATTGGTTTTATCTTCTCTTCCACCATTGACTTCTTTATAGAAGTGTAGCTGGGTAGAGTGTAGTGATCGTGTGTGTGTGTGCCAGCTTCTATTCGTTTTATCTTCTCTTCCACCATTGACTTCTTTATAGCAGTGTAGCTGGGTAGAGTGTAGTGATCGTGTGTGTGTGTGCCAGCTTCTATTAGTTTTATCTTCTTCTTCTTTAAACGCTCCATATCGACAATTTGTTCAGTCACTATTTGTGATTTGTATGTGATCCAAGCCTAAGAGCGAGTGTACGTTGTGACAGTTATGCTCCTACAAGTAGGCCAACCCATCTCATTCCTGTAGCTTCCGTAGGTCACTATCTCATCCGCCTCTCACACTTTTATACGTTATATAGCGCCTGCTAGTAATTTCTCCATACCACTCTGTCCTGGACAACTCGCTCAATCTCTTCCATGGAATTGAGTTCTATATTTCTTACCTATCTCAGCAAAGTTCGTTTCAGGGTCTCCCTGGGGCCTCCTTTGCTTCTCAATTCAAGGCCTGCTTTGATATTCTTTGAACATTTGTTCCTAATGTTATTCTAAATTGTAATGTTATTGCAAATGTTATTCTTATTGGGAAATAAGATTGAAAACGTAAGGGGCGCAAGAATAAGATTGAGAACGTAAGGGGCGCAAGAATAAGATTGAGAACGTAAGGGGCGCAAGAATAAGATTGAGAACGTAAGGGGCACAAGAATAAAGAAGAATGACGTGATTGTGTTGCTGCCCTAAGCGTCAGGGGCGTCACTGACTAGAGAGAGAAAGACTTCTTCTCTCACTCTGGTACGTCCTCTCTCCTCCTCTCTCTCTCTTCCTCCCTCACTCCCTCCCTCTCTCTCCTCTCCCATATCAGAAATAAAAATATAAGGAGTATCATCTAACCCCTACTTCCGAAATGTTAGCGCGTGCTTATCAATGATTGGTTGATTGTGAACTGACTAGTAAAGGTACATGGTGGTCTGAGGGTTTTAGTTAAAGACATATCTACTTATTTTGACTATATAGAAAGCGAGTGCATCTTTTTACAACTTGTTTTCCCATCTTTATTCCTTGCAACTACATCTGTGTTACCTGTTTTTACCTGTTTCTGATCTAGTGTTTCAGGTATGTTAGATCTTGGTCAAGGAATTACCTGGACGAAATGTTAAAAAAAATATATACACAGACTCCATACTTGCCATGAAATATCAGGCATTGAGTTCTGTACTGTTGGCATTCACAATATCAGACATTGAGTTCTGTACTGTTGGCATTCACAATATCAGACATTGAGTTCTGTACTGTTGGCATTCACAATATCAGACATTGAGTTCTGTACTGTTGGCATTC
Source organism: Arion vulgaris (assembly GCA_020796225.1). NCBI lineage: Eukaryota > Metazoa > Mollusca > Gastropoda > Stylommatophora > Arionidae > Arion > Arion vulgaris. The sequence continues at coordinate 90,206,012 of CM036755.1, forward strand.
ACAATATCAGACATTGAGTTCTGTACTGTTGGCATTCACAATATCAGACATTGAGTTCTGTACTGCTGGCATTCACAATATCAGACATTGAGTTCTGTACTGTTGGCATTCACAATATCAGACATTGAGTTCTGTACTGTTGGCATTCACAATATCAGACATTGAGTTCTGTACTGTTGGCATTCACAATATCAGACATTGAGTTCTGTACTGTTGGCATTCACAATATCAGACATTGAGTTCTGTACTGTTGGCATTCACAATATCAGACATTGAGTTCTGTACTGTTGGCATTCACAATATCAGACATTGAGTTCTGTACTGTTGGCATTCACAATATCAGACATTGAGTTCTGTACTGTTGGCATTCACAATATCAGACATTGAGTTCTGTACTGTTGGCATTCACAATATCAGACATTGAGTTCTGTACTGTTGGCATTCACAATATCAGACATTGAGTTCTGTACTGTTGGCATTCACAATATCAGACATTGAGTTCTGTACTGTTGGCATTCACAATATCAGACATTGAGTTCTGTACTGTTGGCATTCACAATATCAGACATTGAGTTCTGTACTGTTGGCATTCACAATATCAGACATTGAGTTCTGTACTGCTGGCATTCACAATATCAGACATTGAGTTCTGTACTGTTGGCATTCACAATATCAGACATTGAGTTCTGTACTGTTGGCATTCACAATATCCCCATTTATAGCCATCGAGATATTTTTACAGATATCCCTGTTCTCATTGTATGTGAGATCGAGTTCCTAGTCATATCTCATTGTAGGTGAGATCGAGTTCCTAGTCATATCTCAGTGTAGGTGAGATCGAGTTCCTAGTCATATCTCAGTGTAGGTGAGATCGAGTTCCTAGTCATATCTCAGTGTAGGTGAGATCGAGTTCCTAGTCATATCTCATTGTATGTGAGATCGAGTTCCTAGTCATATCTCAGTGTAGGTGAGATCGAGTTCCTAGTCATATCTCAGTGTAGGTGAGATCGAGTTCCTAGTCATATCGGAGATGGACGAAAAAACGTAGGTCCTATGTTCAAGTTGAGCACGTAAAAGAACACTTGACAGTTCAAAATCTAGAAGAGCAGGCTGGAAAGCCGCTGCCTGGGCAAAGAAATCCAATTCCAACATAATATCTTTACCATGTTCTAAATTACACCAGGGACCCTCGCCGGTGCTGCAGTGTTTGTGCACTGCAGCTGAGATCTTTCTGTGTAGGAAAGAGATCGGAGCACACATGGTTACTCACCGAAGTGCAATCACGTTGATCCTATCAATCAATTCTCGGTATGGATCTCTCTCTCTCTCTTTCTCTCGCTCTATCTCTCTCATCATCATCAAGGTGCGCATCCTTTATAGGACGATGCTCTCTTTGCAGCACATCTGAAATTCACTCTGTCTCTAGCCAGTTCACCCACTTCGTCGATGGTCATATTCATAGTTTCTTTAATATCTTGTAGCCATCTTCTTCTTGGTCTTCCTCTGCGTCCTGGGACCCTGCCCTCTATTATTGTTCTTTCTCTCTATCTCTATATATCTCTATCTATCTCTATCTATCTCTATTCCTCGCTCTCTCTCGCTTTATCGCACTCTATTTATCGCTCTCTCTCTCTCTCTCTATCTCTCTCTCTTTATATATATATATATATATATATATATATCTCTCTCTCTATCTCTCTCTCTCTCTCTATATATATATATATATATATCCCATGAAGGATACTGATTGTCGTTATCGATCATAAAGCTAAACACTTCCCCTGTTCCTTGAAATGTTAACTAACTATGTTACTGACTTTGATCTACTCCATGAGGTTTATCTACTCTATGAGGTTTATCTACTCTATGAGGTTTATCTACTCTATGAGGTTTATCTACTCTATGAGGTTTATCTACTCTATGAGGTTTATCTACTCTATGAGGTTTATCCACTCTATGAGGTTTATGCACTCTATGAGGTTTATCTACTCCATGAGGTTTATCCACTCTATGAGGTTTATCTACTCCATGAGGTTTATCCACTCTATGAGGTTTATCTACTCCATGAGGTTTATCCACTCTATGAGGTTTATCAAACTCACGAGTATCCTCCTCTACGTCGCTTGTATCTCTCTATTTTTGCATATTGTTTCAATATACATCACCCTACGGTTGCCATTACACACCAGACAATGTACATCACATTACACACCAGACAATGTACATCACATTACACACCAGACAATGTACATCACATTACACACCAGACAATGTACATCACATTACACACCAGACAATGTACATCACATTACACACCAGACAATGTACATCACATTACACACCAGACAATGTACATCACATTACGGTTCCCATTAGTTGTTGTTATTCTTCTGTTCTCTAATCATGTTTTGTCTCACAGTGTCAGGATAAGAAGAGATTTCTAGAACGGGTTTTGTGTGCGCTTCTCTAATCATGTTTTGTCTCACAGTGTCAGGATAAGAAGAGATTTCTAGAACGGGTTTTTGTGTGCGCTTCTCTAATCATGTTTTGTCTCACAGTGTCAGGATAAGAAGAGATTTCTAGAACGGGTTTTTGTGTGCGCTTCTCTAATCCTGTTTTGTCTGACAGCGCCAAGAGAAGAAAATATTTATAGAACGGGCTTGCGTGGGGGCTTCATAAACAGTGTTTTTCGTCGCCTCTGTTATCTATATTGTCCACCTCTTGTGTGAACGTTCTCTTGCTTTGTATCCATTGTATCGGAGTAACATTACTCTTTGAGGTTCACAGTCTGTTGGTAATCTGCTTTGAGGTGCACAGTCTGTTGGTAATCTGCTTTGAGGTGCACTGTCTGTTGGTAATCTGCTTTGAGGTGGACTGTCTGTTGGTAATCTGCTTTGATGTGCACTGTCTGTTGGTAATCTGCTTTGAGGTGCACTGTCTGTTGGTAATCTGCTTATGTGACCGAACCATTTAATTTGTTGTTTCTTGATGAAGTTCACTACTGATGTTGTACCCACTTTTTCCTGATGTCTTCATTTCTAAACCGGTCTCTTCTTGTTACTCCCAGTATTCTGTGTAGTCACTTCATCTCTGTCGTAACTAGTTTTCTTCTATCATTTGATGTCAACCTATATGTTTGACACTAATAGCATAATGTTGGAAGAAAGATTGTGTTGAACAATGTTCTTTTAGTGTTCATGGTGACAGGTTTACATTTTAAAATTGGTGTCATTTCTCCTATGATTTGATTTGCTTTGTTGCATCTATGTTGGATTTCATTAGTTATTCTTCAATTTGCTGACATTGAATCAGTGTTTGTGTTTTCAAATTTAATCTTGTTATCACCTATGCTTCTCTCGCGTCTGTTTGTTTGTTTGTATGTATGTCTGTCTGTCTGTTTGTTTGAAAGAAGCAGACGTCAGGAAGATGCTGGTTGTAAATGTTTTAGGAAATGTGAAACCAAACCTGAATTATTTGTACAGTTGCCAGTTTGCACTGTGAAATCGTTTAGCATGTTTCAATCTGAGCTTTGCTGTTTTTTCACTTCTTCATTGCAGAATCAATTTGTTTGTTTTTTGGTTGCCGCCGATGTGACTTTACATTTGTTGGTGTGTTTTTTGTTTTGTTTAAGGGTTAGTTCTTTGTCTTCTTCTTCTTTTGTCGTCACACTGCTACCGGGTTGTTGCCCAGTGTCGTCACACTGCTACCGGGTTGTTGCCCAGTATCGTGATTTTCTGTTTTTGTCTTGCGCTGTTTTGGTGGCTTGTGTGATTGTTATATTTGCTCTTTGACAGATTCTGCTATGCCATCTAACCATCTTTTTCGTGATCTTCCTCTCGCCATCTTCCCTGATGTTCTATTGTAGAAGATTATATACAGTTGAGGTTGATTGCATTTTTATTAAGTGTTCAAACCACTTGACATCCTGACTAAATGTTTCAATAAAATAATTATTCTACTGATCTCATTAGGTGGAAATTTGACACAATAAATTTCATTCAAGTTGAGGACATTTGACACAATATGTTCACTTCAAGTTGAGGACATTTTTCTGTTCAGGGGAAATTTATCATTCATAGAATATTCACTATTCAAGATGTTATAATTAGTGGGAAAATGTCACTCTACATTATTATTTTTAAAATGAATATTTGATGCGTTACCATTGCGCAATAAGCACACAGATTTGATTTTGTATTTGATAATGCTAGTGTGTTACCGGGGCATGCAAGGGAAGCAAAGAATAGTACCACTGTGGCCTGCAAGACATGTCGTAAGATGCGACTGATGTAGGGGCCTGGGGAAGCTACCCTAGTGAATAAAAAGTGAACAGAAATCGGATGTGCAAGTCTATTTGTAGGCGCATAACTGACACCACGTACAATCGTTGTTAGGCTCAGATGACATACACATGACAAAGAGTGGTGAACAAGCGGTCGATATGGAGCGTTCGAAGAAGAAGAAGTATTTCATAAAACAATACTGATCCTCTAATTCAGAATTAGACAGACATCCCCATTCTTCCCCCATACTTTAGATCTTCTAAATATCATAGGATATGATTGATTACACCAGGATTGTCAGCACACTTGGACGCTGGCTGTTGTAGGGAATTGACCCCGGGCGTCACCAATGTGGAGATTTTTGCACTCGTAGATCAGCACTCCCATCCAGATGATATTATTTACACCTATGACTTTTGCAGAAGCGGAACCAGATCATCGTTGCTATGCGGGTAGGGATCGAGGGAGAGTTACTCTGGTATAAGTAGTAATTTCAGACGTAGTCACGTTGGATGAGATCCGCTGGCAACACAAACGAGCGGAACCCCAGAGTGACTATTAATGCACATCTCTCCCGGCCGATGGGAAAAGCTGAACGGATAAACATCAAGGGATGAGAGGTGCATCTAGAGAAGAGACGTGGGCCAGCGTGGGGCGAAATTCGGGCCCGGAGGTGGGGGTCCGAGTTGAGTTACACGTGGGCCCACATAGGCGAAACTCGGAGCCCAGAGGTGGGGGCCCAAGTTGAGCTCTGTGTCCGGACGGTCTAGAGGCATGGTGAGTGTGCACGGTGAGAACTGATGGAAACGGTGGGCACGCACCGGAGCAGAGTGAACACCCATGCGAACAATGTACGGATGGGCCCACCGGTGGGGCAGACGTGCACTGCGCTGATGGAGGAGCGACGAAGAGGCGTGACAATCGTAAGGGTGAGCGGTTCATCCAAAAGTGCAGAAAAACTGGAAAACCCAACAGAAGCTTGAATCGAGTACGCGTTTCCGCTCGCATGGAACTACTACTGCCTTGTAATTAGATTAGGGACAATCAACAGCTAGCGGATCAAACCGTACACAAAACTGGACTGTAGGCAAAACAAATAGTCCAAAAAAATACAGGTAACCTGGGCAGATGACGCTCAACAACCCAAGGGAGAAGGTTGTCTAAGGGTCGATACCCTAAAATAAAATAGCAGCCTGCTACCTTGCATATAGGCTGGGGACAGCCAAAGGCTGACGGAGAGCAAACCCAGTAAACGCTGACTGAAACCGGACGCGACGCCGAAGGATAAGCACCAGAGCTTCATATGGCTCTGAATGGGGTGACGAAAAAATACGTTCTTGGCAAAGGCTGTTTATATATCACAATAAGAATGTTTATATATCACAATAAGAATGATCAAAATGGCTAAAAAGAACGATCGCCAGAGGGAGAGAGAGAGAGAGAAATCAGATTCGATGAATATGCTTTAAATGATTGAATCTGGAAGTCTGCGCGTGGAATGGGTGAATATCATTCGGAGATCACATCTCAAGAAAATGAGTTGGCTGTACACACCTGGACATGCTGTAGTGCAGGGTAACGAGTGTGTTGACTTGGCTGTACACACCTGGACATGCTAGAGTGCAGGGTAACGAGCGTGTTGACTTGCCTGTACACACCTGGACATGCTAGAGTGCAGGGTAACGAGCGTGTTGACATTCTCTTGCAAACAATGCCCCAACTCAAGCGGGCAGAAGTATGGACAGAGCCACAACCAACTCTAACTGGGTCTGATAACTGACGGGGAAATCTTTGACCTAGTTTAAGCTGACGGCTGAAATATATATATATGTTTGATAGAACACTGAACATTTTTTTTTCAATTTTACTCAATTCTGTGAGTCTATGGTTGTTTATTGATGAAAATTATTCATGATATTGATATTCCTTATTGTTAAACTTAACTTGTTGCAGCATAATATAACTTCGATTTAACATTTTGTGTTGATTTTAAAATGAATTCTTCTATATACACCAATACTGGAATGAGAGAGAGAGGATATACTAATGAATTTCTGGTGAGTACGGTGAGCAAATAAACTTTGGGATAGCTGCTGCAGCAGCGAAGGACAGAGCACACATGGGAATACCAAATGTACTATGACGTCCATAGAATAACAGCATAACAACATTCAAAATTAGAAGGTTAGCTCCCTTGCTGTTTAGCCATGTTTTTAAATGACCGATGACACTAATTAATCATTATTGCCCTATAATTAAAGTGATACTTGCGTCGTGATATTTAAAGTGATACTTGCGTCGTGATATTTAAAGTGATACTTGCGTCGTGATATTTAAAGTGATACTTGCGTCGTGATATTTAAAGTGATACTTGCCTCGTAATATTTAAAGTGATACTTAATAATTAATAATAATTCCTCTCGCATCATTATACATCACATAGGGCCTGCAAGTAATTTCTCCACACCGCTCTATCCTTGGCAACTCGCTCAATCCCCTCCATGGAACTGAGACCGATATTTCCTGCCTCTATCAGCAACATTCGTTTTAGGGTCTCCTTAGGTCGACCTCCTTTCTTGAACCCTTTGCATCCCACTTCAATGCCTGCTTTGATATTCGTTGATCATTTCTCCTCAAGGTGTGCCCAACATATCTCCATCTTCTCTTTCTTATAACAGTTGTCACTAGTGGTTGACCAGACATTTCTCTGATTTCATCACTTCTCCTGAATTCGTTCCATTTTATATTCATTATTTTTCGCAGACATCTATTTCAAATGCATTCAACTTGCTTTCTATATCTTTAGTCATTTTCCAACTCTCGCTAGCATATGTTAGGATTGATACAACATTTGAATTGAAAATTCGTAATTTAGTTTTAATACTAAATAATCTGCAGTTCCATATTTTATTTAGACTTTTAAAAGCTGATGTTGCTTTGCCAATTCGCATCATAATTTATTTTTAAACATTTCCCGTGCAATCAAAATTGCTACCTAAATAGGTGAACTGCTCTGTTATTTTTATCATTTTAGATTCCAGTGTGATATCTGCATTACTTGCCATAGGTGTCTTCATTATATTTGTTTTTCATAGATTATCTGCAGTCCAACTTTTGATGCTATAGATGACAAGTATAGTATAGCGATACTATAAATAGAATCAAATCAGGGGGAGACTACTTTCTATTGGGTGATTTTAATGCACATTTAGGTTCTGATAGGACAAGAGTTGAGTCATATCTAGGTCACTTCGGAGACAACACTAGTCAGAGAAATGGAAACGGCATAAGACTTCTGGAATTGTGTAACCAGCACGACCTAATTATTACCAACACACAATTTCAACACCGGCAATCACACATTTATACTTGGTACAAATGGAACAACTTAGACTGCAAGAGCCAAATAGATTTCATTCTAGTCAAAAGATCAAAAAGAAGGTCAGTGGTAGACGCTAGGGCTATACCAAATCTATGCATAGACACGGACCACAAAGCGGTAGTTATGACTATCAGAACACACAAGAAGAGTACCAGAGGGCAACACACGACTACAAAAGAAATAATCAAAATCAATAAATTAACAGATGTCAACACACAAGAGTCATATCTCCAAAGAGTCACAGATAATTTTGCTAAACTAACTGAAGAAAGCAAACCAGTAGAAGAAGAATGGACAGTATTTAAGAGAACTTTATTAGAAGCAGCCAAAGAAACATGCGGAACAGTAAAATACAGAGGTACCAGACCAAAAATCACAACTTGGTGGAATGACGAAGTAAAACTAGCGGTAAAGGAGAAAAACACAGATACAACTTATGGGCAAAAAACAAACACCAAAACGACCTCACTGAGTATAGAACAGCTAGAAAACAAGCCAAGGAGATAATAAAGAAGTCTAAAATACAAGCATGGCAAGATTATGGCGAAACATTAAATTCAGACTACAAAAATTCAACAAGACATTTTTACAAGAAAATTAAAGCTATGCGGGAAAGACAAGAACAATATGACCCAACTGAAATTATTAACGATGAAAACGGCCAAGCTCTTAATGATCCAAAATGATAATGAACAGATGGCGACAATACTTTAGTGAACTTCTCAACCTACAACAAGAGGATCAACCGAACACTCAAGAACACACAGTAAATGTAACTTCAGAAGTAGAACCAAGCATAACACTATCAGAGATCAGAAATGCTGTAAATATGGCCCCACCTAATAAAACACCAGGCCCAGACAATATCCCGGCCGACCTAATCAAAGCAACTAAAGAGGTAGGAATCAGCTGGCTCCATAGACTATTCAACCAAGTCTGGATCACACAAGAAACACCAGAAGATTGGAGGAATGCTACAATTGTTCCCATCTGGAAGAAGAAAGGTAGCAAGAGGGACTGTACAAAGTATAGAGGCATAGCGCTACTGAGCCACACTGGGAAAATATTCTGCAAAATACTTGAGAAAAGGCTCCGCCACATCATCGAGCCACAGCTTAATGACTCCCAAATGGGATTCAGGAAGAACAAAAGCTGTACAGACGCAATATTCGCCCTCAGACAGTTAGTAGAAAGGACTATCGAATCCGACAAACATTTACACGTTGCATTTGTAGATCAGGAAAAAGCGTTCGACCGCGTAGATAGGCACAAGTTGTGGAAAATACTAACAACCTATGGGGTTAATGAACACCTAATCAACCTTTGCAAGAACATTTATACTGACAGCCAATGTACGATTAGAACAAATACAGGATTATCAGAAAAGTTTTACGTAGGGTCAGGAGTAAGACAAGGTTGCGTACTATCCCCGCTGCTATTCATCACGTACATTGACCACATTTGTAAAATAGCTAACACCAGCGAAGGAAACAACCTCGGAGAACTCTTAAATGAATTTCTTTTTGCAGACGATCAGGCAATCATATCAACAACAGAAGAACAGCTACAGCAACACATCAACAGACTCCAGTTAGCATGTAACGAATACAACATGAGAATTAACATCGACAAAACAGAAGTAATGACATTCGCCAGAGAGGAAAACACTACCAACATCTCCATCGATAATCATCTACTAAATCAAGTAAAAGATTTCACATACCTGGGGAGCATTTTTTCAGCAAATGGAAGAATAACTAATGAAATTCAACACAGATGCAACAAAGCAAATCAAATGATAGGCAAATGGCGCCAATTTTAAGATGCAAACACGTCACCATGAACACAAAAAGAGCAATGTTCAACACAATCTTTCTCCCCACATTATGTTACCAGTGCCAAACCTGGACGCTGACAACAAACGATAGAAGAAAACTAGTCACAACAGAGATGAAGTGTCTACGCAGAATGCTGGGTGTAACAAGAAGAGACCGGTTGAGAAATGAAGACATCAGGAAAAAGTGGGTACAACATCAGTACTAGACTTCATCAAGAAACAACAAATTAAATGGTTCGGTCACGTAAGCAGATTACCATCAGACAGTGCACCCCAAAGAGCAATGCTGCTCCGATACAATGGGTACAAAGCAAAAGGCCGGCCACGCAAAAGATGGACCTCAGAGATAACAGAGGCGACGAAAGAGACTATCTACGAAGCGCATACTAGGGCCCGTTTTAGAAATCTCTTCCTGACCTGACGCTGTGAGGCATACAGGATTCGAGAAAGAAAGAGAAAGAAAGATGACAAGTTTTCTGTTTTTCGTTGCATATCTTGGTTGTTTCTACTTAACAAAGCAATATCATCTGCAAAATCTATTTTCTAGTTGACTATTTTCTACCCAATCGATGCCAGTTTCGCCCCTGCAACATTTTCTCATCACCCAGTCAATGGCCATTCCAAACAATATCGGAGATAGAATACAGACTTGCTTTACTCCGGTTTCAACCATAAACCAGTCGCTGTGTCCACCATCAGTGAGAACTGCACACTGTGAACCATCATAGAGGCTCTTTATAATGTTTATTATTTTGTCTGGTATTCCATAGCATCTCAGAATATTTCACAGAGAGATTATGTGTAGACTATCAAAGGCTTTTTTAAAATAGATGAAATTTAGTATAAGTGGTTGCTGCTTCTCAATATGTTCCTCCAAAATTAGTCGTAGGGTAATTATTTGGTCTAAGCAGCTTCTCCCAGGTCTAAAACCAGCTTATTCTTCTCTCAGGGTTGTGTCCACTGCTCCTTTGATTCTATTAAGAATGATTTTGCAGAAAGTCTTGGTCATTACTGATAATAGGGTGATCCTCCTCATTTTTTGCAGTCTTTGAGATCACCTTTTTGGGGATCTTAACAATTATTCCCTTCTTCCATTGATCTGGGACAGTTTCTTCTTCCCATACTTTATTAAATAGTTCTTGCACCCGGCTAATAGTTGTATCATCAGCCGCTTTGAGCATTTCTGCAGTAATGTTGTCATCACCCGCTGCCTTATTGTTTATCAAGGAATTGATTGCCTCCTTGACCTCAGCTACACTTATCATTTCTTCGTTAATTGGTAGGAGCTGTTTCTTGCCTCTTCGTTAAACTTGAGTAGTACTGGTGGATCAGGTTTATTTAATATTTCTTCAAAATGTTCTGCCCATCTTTTCTTCTGCTCGGTATCTGATGTTAGAACTTGACCATCTTTACTCTTGATTTGACCACCCTTTGAAACAAAAGTTCCAGTAAGTTGTTTTAGTGTGTTGTATAGCATTTTACTGTTTCCAGTCTTAGCTGCCTTTTCCCCTTCTTTAGCCAGTCGATTGACATATGCTCTTTTATCTCTTCTAGTCGCTCTTTTCACTTCCTTGTCTTTTAGTCTATATTCCTCTTTAGCATGGATTTCATCTGTTGCATCCTTAGTATTAAATATTGCTAGTTTCATCTTTCTTCTTTCTTGAATACATTTCCAGGTGTCATCGCTTTATCCAGGGTTTTCTGTCTTTCGTCTTTAATCAGGCGCTACTATTTGCTGCCCCCAATAGTGTGTCCTTTATCTTAGTCCATTTGTCTTCAATGTTCTGTTCATTTTCACCATTGAGTAACTCGAACCTATTCTTAAGTTCGAGCTGATATTCCTCTTTTACCTCATTATTTTGTAACCTTTGACTGTCTATTCGCAGTTGTTCTTTATCAGTATGGTGAATTTTCAATTTCAGTTTCAATTTACCTATGCATAAATTATGATCACTTCCTACATCTGCCCCTCTGTACGCTAGTGATACTTGCGTGATATTTAAAGTGATAGTTGCGTGATATTTAAAGTGATACTTGCGTGATATTTAAAGTGATAGTTGCGTGATATTTAAAGTGATACTTGCGTGATATTTAAAGTGATACTTGCGTGATATTTAAAGTGATACTTGCGTGATATTTAAAATGATACTTGCGTGATATTTAAAGTGATACTTGCATGATATTTAAAGTGATACTTGCATGATATTTAAAGTGATACTTGCATGATATTTAAAATAAAATGAACATAAAACTCAGTAATGTGACGCATTGTATTTATTGAAATATATACTCGCAGGTATACCCGTTCTTTGCATGGAGATTTATTGTTGAAATCTTGTAAATGTATTGAATAATGAAACTAGCAGATGTACCCGTCATGGAGATTTATTGTTGAAATCGTGTAAATGTATTGAATAATGAAGGAAATTGTTCAATATTTGTTTGCATTATATACCAATCTCGTGGATGTGACCATGAGTTGTTTCTTATGGAGAAGCAGGGCCGTGCCGAGTTATGATACAGAGAGGTGGCCGCATTAGGCGGTACCGTAAGGAGGGCGGCATAAGCAACAAAATCAAAATACAATTGAAGGTTATTTTAAGGAAAAAACATTTAAGGGCGGCATTTCAAAGACTTGCATCATACTGAGAAAATATACCGCACGGTCCTGTCTACTTGCATCATACTAAGAAAATATACCGCACGGTCCTGTCTACTTGCATCATACTGAGAAAATATACCGCACGGTCCTGTCTACATTTCAAAGACTTGCATCATACTAAGAAAATATACCGCACGGCTCTGTGTAGAAGTGTGATTTGTCTTGACATGCTTTCTTGAATAATGTTATAGTAATATGTGACCATGAGTTGTTTCTTATGTTGAAATGTGATTTGTCTTGACATGCTTTCTTGAATAATGTTATAGTAATATGTAACGTATGGGGGAAGCTATGTTGAATAATGTTATAGTAATATGTAACGTATGGGGAAGCTATTGTTGAATAATGTTATAGTAATATGTAACGTATGGGGAAGCTATGGAGAAATTTACTTATTCCGACATGATATCCTTAAACAAGAGAATATTGATACTCATACCGTTATAAACTGTGTTATAACTTGTATACAATCTTGTCTTTAACTTTGTTATAACTTGTATACAGTCTTGTCTTTAACTTTGTTACAACTTGTATACAGTCTTGTCTTTAACTTTGTTATAACTTGTATACAATCTTGTCTTTAACTTTGTTATAACTTGTATACAGTCTTGTCTTTAACTTTGTTACAACTTGTATACAGTCTTGTCTACAACTTTGTTATAACTTGTATACTGTCTTGTCTACAACTTTGTTATAACTTGTATACAGTCTTGTCTACAACTTTGTTATAACTTGTATACAGTCTTGTCTACAACTTTGTTATAACTTGTATACTGTCTTGTCTACAACTTTGTTATAACTTGTATACAGTCTTGTCTACAACTTTGTTATAACTTGTATACAGTCTTGTCTACAACTTTGTTATAACTTGTATACAGTCTTGTCTACAACTTTGTTATAACTTGTATACAATCTTGTCTACAACTTTGTTATAACTTGTATACAGTCTTGTCTACAACTTTGTTACAACTTGTATACAGTCTTGTCTTTAACTTTGTTATAACTTGTATACAGTCTTGTCTACAACTTTGTTATAACTTGTATACTGTCTTGTCTTTAACTTTGTTATAACTTGTATACAGTCTTGTCTACAACTTTGTTATAACTTGTATACTGTCTTGTCTACAACTTTGTTATAACTTGTATACAGTCTTGTCTACAACTTTGTTATAACTTGTATACAGTCTTGTCTACAACTTTGTTATAACTTGTATACAGTCTTGCCTACAACTTTGTTATAACTTTTATACAGTCTTGTCTACAACTTTGTTATAACTTGTATACAGTCTTGTCTTTAACTTTGTTATAACTTGTATACAGTCTTGTCTACAACTTTGTTATAACTTGTATACAGTCTTGTCTTTAACTTTGTTATAACTTGTATACAATCTTGTCTACAACTTTGTTATAACTTGTATACTGTCTTGTATACAACTTTGTTATCTTCTTCTTCTTCTTTGCGTTTGTTCTTTACTACCAATTTTAATCACTCTTTGTGATATGTTTGATCTTTGCCAAGAACGTGTATATGTTGCACATTGGTTTGGTAGGCCCCTAAACGCATAGACTTCTACACGTTTAGGACACATGCATCCGATTTCAGCCAAAACTGTGTTATAACTTGTATACACTCTTGTCTTTAACTTTATGTGGTAGAAAAAAGGACACATTGAATCATATGCTTAATAATACTAATAGTCGTCCATCGCAAGCGATGATGACAACAACCTCAGACGTGTGTTGTTGCATCTCTGGTGACTGTTAGAATCCAATCCTAGAACACAATTTCCTACCACAGGTTAGGCATACATGATCAAGGTTGGAAATGTGGGTGTTGCGTGTTCTGTCATTTCGCGCAGCTCGTTTTCTTTGCCATTCAGAAGTACGACGATCTTCAGTAAAGACAAAGTTATGTTCAATTTAAGACTTCAGTAAAGACAAGGTTATGTTCAATTTAAGAATGGTAATTAAATAAAAAGTAAATAAGTATGTAAATAAAGATCAGAATACTAAGAGCATGCATATTCCCAGTGGCAACATATGAATGTGAAGCATGGACATTTAACAAGGAAGTGGAAAAACATTTCTATGCTTTCAAATATAAGTGTTACAGAAGAGTCCTTCGTATATCTTAGAGAAGAGAACAAATAGATCTATCCAGAAAAACTCAAAATCAAAGAAAACTGGCTGATGCTATAAATAAGAAAGAGAAAATTTAAGTATTTTGAACATATAAAAAGACATGAAGGGTTAGAGAAGACCATCTTGGAAGAAGACATTCCAGCAAAGAGGAGAAGTGGAAGACGATGGAGAAGATGGATTCAGGATGCAACTGATGACTAGGAAAATGCCAGCTGCAAAGGCGGCACATCTGGCCTATGAGAGAGAGAGAAATTCTGAAGTACTGTTATGGTGGCAACGGTCAGCTAAAGACTATCTGATGATGCTGAGACTAGTATCTGGAACGTCTGGAAACAAACAAATTTATATCTTACAGAACGCATTGCTTAGTCCTACACACCAGCGTCTTACAGAACGCATTGCTTAGTCCTACACACGAGCGTCTTACAGAACGCATTGCTTAGTCCTACAGACGAGCGTCTTACAGAACGCATTGCTTAGTCCTACACACGAGCGTCTTACAGAACGCATTGCTTAGTCCTACAGACGAGCGTCTTACAGAACGCACTGCTTAGTCCTACAGACTATCGTCTTACAGAACGCACTGCTTAGTCCTACAGACGAGCGTCTTACAGAACGCATTGCTTAGTCCTACAGACTATCGTCTTACAGGACGCACTGCTTAGTCCTACAGACGAGCGTCTTACAGAGCGCATTGCTTAGTCCTACACACGAGCGTTTTTCAGAGCGCACCAAGCTAGCTCTCATGTACAAATAAACACTCTATCAGATCACGTTTCTTGTAGCCTTATTAGACTTTACGCATACGGTATGAAGTCTCACATTTCTACACCCTAGTGCGCAGGAAGTAGGAGGGCAAATTCCTTTCCTCACGTGTGCAACGCCGAGTGCGGGATTGAACGCACAACTCTCTTGTTTGCAAGTCGAACACTTTTACCATTACGCTAATCTGTTCAACTCAATATATACACTACCAACCACCATATACGCCCCTGATCACACGCTAACACTACCAACCACCATATACGCCCCTGATCACACGCTATCACTACCAAGTACCGTATACGCCCCTGAACACAGGCTAACACTACCAACCACCATATACGCCCCTGATCACACGCTATCACTACCAACCACCATATACGCCCCTGATCACACGCTATCACTACCAACCACCCATATACGCCCCTGATCACGCGCTATCACTACCAACCACCATATACGCCCCTGATCACACGCTATCACTACCAACCACCCATATACGCCCCTGAACACACGCTAACACTACCAACCACCATATACGCCCCTGATCACACGCTATCACTACCAAGCACCGTATACGCCCCTGATCACACACTATCACTACCAAGCACCATATACGCCCCTGATCACACGCTATCACCACCAACCACCATATACGCCCCTGATCACATGCTATCACTACCAACCACCATATACGCCCCTGAACACGCGCTAACACTACCGACCACCATATACGCCCCTGATCACATGCTATCACTACCAACCACCCATATACGCCCCTGAACACACGCTATCACTACCAACCACCATATACGCCCCTGATCCACGCTCTACCAGTATTATATTCTCATTTCTTGAAGGGGAAAAACGCCTCTTCTGTGTGAAATCATTATCCGGACATTGGCATAGTTGAAGTAGCACTTTCTATTGATCCTAGTAAACACGGCTAACAATAAAGTCATGTCTAGCTATATATAGTAACATGGCATCCTAATATAGCCAAAATCAATATGTCGTTTTAATATTTAATAGACAGCTGTTAGAAACATCAGGTATTCGTGTTGGTGTTCTAGGATTAGGATACCATCCACACTAGCAGATGTGTTTGCAATTTAGCTAATGAGATTACCAGATAAGGTATGTGTCGACAGATGTGTCATCCTCGCGCGCGGGGATGAGACAGCACGGACAGACAAGGGGGACATTTTTACGGGACAAAAGGGTCGTGTAAAAATAGAAGCTATTGAAACTCTCGGGGTAGGGTTAGACAGGAATGTTTGATACGCTGATGTTATAAATAGAATGAGATGTCTAGAAATGATTGAGATATATGCAGTTAAACGCTCGGATTGTAAAGCACATTCACAAAAAATAACTACATGTGAAATGCGATGCCTACGAAAAGTTACCAACAACACCAGAAAAGACAGTCACCAACATCAGCATAAGAAAGAAAGTTGGCACAGAATCTTGCTTGAATTACATAGAGAAACAAAGAATGAAGTGGTTCGGCCACTTAATAAGAATGCATCCACACTCCACAGTATACAGAGTCTTCTACAACAGAACATCAGGAAAGAAGAAGAGAGGAAGACCACGAAAAATATGGTTAGATGACAGCAGAATCCTGTCAAAGAGCAAAAATAACAATCGCCAAGCCACCAGAACAGCGCAAGACAAAAACAGAAAACTACGACACTGGGCAACAATCCAGTAGCAGTGTGACGACACTGGGCAACAATCCGGTAGCAGTGTGACGACACAGGTCACCAAGCGGTAGCAGTGTAACGACACTGGGCAACAATCCAATAGCAGTGTGACGACACTGGGCAGCAATCCGGTAGCAGTGTGACGACACTGGGCAACAATCCAGTAGCAGTGTGACGACACTGGGCAACAATCCGGTAACAGTGTGACGACACTGGGCAACAATCCGGTAGCAGTGTGACGACACTGGGCAACAATCCGGTAGCAGTGGGACGGCACTGGGCAACAATCCAGTAGCAGTGTGACGACACTGGGCAACAATCCGGTAACAGTGTGACGACACTGGGCAACAATCCGGTAACAGTGTGACGACACTGGGCAACAATCCGGTAACAGTGTGACGACACTGGGCAACAATCCGGTAACAGTGTGACGACAAAAGAAAGCAGATTGTAGAGCTAGGTAATGGGCGTCGGACGAATTAAGATTGTGTGGTTTGAATCCTGTGTTTGGTCATTTGTTTTGTTCCCTCAAGCCTCACATACTTGTACATTATCTATTTATTCACCATATTCAATGGCTCCGTCGCTCCCTATGAAGCCTCACATACTTGTACATTATCTATTTATTCACCATATTCAATGGCTCCGTCGCTCCCTATGAAGCCTCACATACTTGTACATTATCTATTTATTCACCATATTCAATGGCTCCGTCGCTCCCTATGAAGCCTCACATACTTGTACATTATCTATTTATTCACCATATTCAATGGCTCCGTCGCTCCCTATGAAGCCTCACATACTTGTACATTATCTATTTATTCACCATATTCAATGGCTCCGTCGCTCCCCATAGGGTTCTTAAAGCTCCTTATTCACTTCTTACAATAAACTTGAAACTATCAATGAATGATGTCTGTATGTATGTTATATGTGTATGTTATATGTGTACACTTGTGTGTATGTGTGTGTTATATGTGTATACTTGTGTGTGTGTTATATGTGTATACGTGGGTGTGTGTGTGTATATATGATATTTCGTCTCAAATATACAAGGACAATAATCTTATCTCAAGTGTTTGAGCACCTGATTATTCTATGTCTAACATACGAAGCGTTTACGAAAGATAATCCTCAGTAAAGTCTCTTTTTTATAGAAGATCTAGCAGGCTGTGTTCTTAAAAGCGATCGTATTGTAGAACTAAGCAATGTGTACTGTCAGACTAAACAACGTGTGCTGTCAGACTAAGCAATGTGTGCTGTCAGACTAAGCAATGTGTGCTGTCAGACTAAGCAATGTGTGCTGTCAGACTAAGCAATGTGTGCTGTCAGACTAAAAAATGTGTGCTGTCAGACTAAACAATGTGTGCTGTCAGACTAAGCAATGTGTGCTGTCAGACTAAACAATGTGTGCTGTCAGACTAAACAATGTGTGCTGTCAGACTAAACAATGTGTGCTGTCAGACTAAACAATGTGTGCTGTCAGACTAAACAATGTGTGCTGTCAGACTAAACAATGTGTGCTGTCAGACTAAACAATGTGTGCTGTCAGACTAAACAATGTGTGCTGTCAAAAATAAGGATTTGTGGTTTGAATCCTGTGTATAATGATTTTTCTCTGGTAGCCGCTAATTCTTGTAGACTGTTTATTTAATCTTGTAGACTGTTTATTTAATCTTGTAGACTGTTTATTTATTGATCCTAAAACTAAACAACCAAACACATCAAAACTATACAACCAAACACATCAAAACTATGCAACCAAACACATCAAAACTATACAACCAAACACATCAAAACTATACAACCAAACACATCAAAACTATACAACCAAACACATCAAAACTATACAACCAAACACATCAAAACTATACAACCAAACACATCAAAACTAAGCAACCAAACACATCAAAACTATGCAACCAAACACATCAAAACTATACAACCAAACACATCAAAACTATGAAACCTAACACATCAAAATTATGCAACCAAAGACATCAAAACTATACAACCAAACACATCAAAACTATGCAACCAAACACATCAAAACTATGCAACCAAACACATCAAAACTATACAACCAAACACATCAAAACTAAGTCATCTTGTTGTACAAAGTAAAAATATCATCAGAGATCATCAGAGATTATCATACACGATTCACTGATTCAACCTTTGATCTGATCGTTTTAAATATTTAAATTATTGAGGTCAAACAGATAAGTTCTGAAAGCTCCCATTTTCTATAGTTGTGTGTTTACCTTCCTGCTTCTGCCTGTCTCAGAGACATTGTTTGTGTGTGTGTCTGCCTGTCTCAGCGACATTGTCACTGTTTGTGTGTGTGTCTGCCTGTCTCAGCGACATTGTTTGTGTGTGTGTCTGCCTGTCTCAGCGACATTGTCACTGTTTGTGTGTGTGTCTGCCTGTCTCAGCGACATTGTCTGTGTGTGTGTCTGCCTGTCTCAGCGACATTGTCACTGTTTGTGTGTGTGTCTGCCTGTCTCAGCGACATTGTTTGTGTGTGTGTCTGCCTGTCTCAGCGACATTGTCACTGTTTGTGTGTGTGTCTGCCTGTCTCAGCGACATTGTCTGTGTGTGTGTCTGCCTGTCTCAGCGACATTGTCACTGTTTGTGTGTGTGTCTGCCTGTCTCAGCGACATTGTTTGTGTGTGTGTCTGCCTGTCTCAGCGACATTGTCACTGTTTGTGTGTGTGTCTGCCTGTCTCAGCGACATTGTCACTGTTTGTGTGTGTGTCTGCCTGTCTCAGCGACATTGTCACTGTTTGTGTGTGTGTCTGCCTGTCTCAGCGAACATTGTCACTGTTTGTGTGTGTGTCTGCCTGTCTCAGCGACATTGTTTGTGTGTGTGTCTCTACCTATCTTCCACATTCCTTCCTTTCTCCC
Organism: Arion vulgaris; assembly: GCA_020796225.1. Taxonomy (NCBI): domain Eukaryota; kingdom Metazoa; phylum Mollusca; class Gastropoda; order Stylommatophora; family Arionidae; genus Arion; species Arion vulgaris. Next base: position 90,225,696 of record CM036755.1, read on the forward strand.
TACCCTGACACATTATCACACTACGCCTCTACTTTACATCTAATATCACACTACGCCTCTACTTTACATCTAATATCACACTACGCCTCTACTTTACATCTAATATCACACTACGCCTCTACTTTACATCTAATATCACACTACGCCTCTACTTTACATCTAATATCACACTACGCCTCTACTTTACATCTAATATCACACTACGCCTCTACTTTACATCTAATATCACACTACGCCTCTACTTTACATCTAATATCACACTACGCCTCTACTTTACATCTAATATCACACTACGCCTCTACTTTACATCTAATATCACACTACGCCTCTACTTTACATCTAATATCTTTTCTTCTTACCTACCCTTTCCCTACATTCCCCTGTCCTACCTTCCTTCCTACCTAACTTCCGTCTTACCTACCTTCCTTCCTACCTAACTTCCGTCTTACCTACCTTCCTTCCTACCTAACTTCCGTCTTACCTACCTTCCGTCCTACCTTCCTTCCTACCTAACTTCCGTCTTACCTACCTTCCTTCCTTCCTACCTTTTTTTTTTTTTTTTTTTTCGTCCGCTTTCAACTCAGACGAAGTTTCATCTCTGAAACTGATTTTTGCGTGAAAATCTGTTTTCCAATTTCTTACACTGGCAGCCGTGTGCTCAATGTACTCGTAATTAGTATTCCCTCGCCATACAGGCAGATTTTCTCCGACTTCAGAGGTACTCATGTTATCGTCCTGAGTAAGACCAGGAGACTCGAACAAATGCCGGACAGTAGGTTCGAACCCGAGCTATGAGGCGTCTCACAGCTAGCAGGCCGAGCTACTATCAACTACTCTAGGCAGTCCCCCTTCCTACCTAACTTCCGTCTTACCTACCTTCCGTCCTACCTACCTTGTCTCCTACCTTCCTTCCTACCTAACTTCCGTCTTACCTACCTTCCTTCCTATCTAACTTCCGTCTTACCTACCTTGTCTCCTACCTAACTTCCGTCTTACCTACCTTCCGTCCTACCTACCTTGTCTCCTACCTTCCTTCCTATCTAACTTCCGTCTTACCTACCTTCCTTCCTATCTAACTTCCGTCTTACCTACCTTGTCTCCTACCTAACTTCCGTCTTACCTACCTTCCGTCCTACCTACCTTTTCTCCTATCTTCCATCTGTCCTACTTTCCTACCTACCTTCCTCTGCCCTACCTTCCCTCTGTCATGCCTTCCCTCTTTCATACCTTCCCTCTGCCCCACCTTCCTACTTACCTTTCTCCTACCTTCCCTCTGTCCTGCCTTCCGTCCTACGTGCCTACCTTCCTCCCCAGACACTCCCATCCTCACACTGTCTCTCTACCTTCCTTCCCAGACACTCCCATCCTCACAGTGTCTCCACCCCCTTTCTGTCCTATAAAACATTACCAATAAGTGTTTAGTATAACTTGACCTATATGTACACTATAAATAACTTCATTGTTTGTGTCTGTATTGGAGTCATATACAAAACAACATGACCTTCGAACTTTATTGAAAACAAAAGTATTATTTCACCATCTGGTCGGCCGACATTCACAGACGGAGACATTTATTGTGAGATCAACGTGTACGCAGATCTAAGCGTGATAGCTGGGGTATTATTCCCTTTCCCATGTCATCCGTCATGCCTGGATGCACATAATTCTATTATCATCATTACGTGCCGTTTCAGTGTTCAAGGTTTTCTGCATGGATTTTACCATCACCGCTTTCATGCCATGCCCCCGGCAACATAAGGCAGACTAGCTCAGACGGGAAATCAATTTTTTGTTTAATGGGGCTGGTTTTGTTTGTTTGATAGAACACTACGCTTTTTGCAATTTTACTCAATTCTATGCGTTCATAGTTATTTATTCATGAAACTTTGGAATAATACTGATATTCCCTTAGTGTTACATAATACTGATATTCCCTTAGTGTTACATAATACTGATATTCCCTTAGTGTTACATAATACTGATATTCCCTTAGTGTTACATAATACTGATATTCCCTTAGTGTTACATAATACTGATATTCCCTTAGTGTTACATAATACTGATATTCCCTTAGTGTTAAACTTAATTTGTTACAATTTAACTTTGATTTAGCATGTTGTGTTGTTTTTAAAATGAATTAATCTTTATACAACAACTAGTTAATTAACCTGGCTCCGCACGGTGAAAATTGTTATTAATCCTTGATGAGGAATTGGGTAGGCCTTTCCAAAAGATGTCATTTAATAGCATGAATTGTATTTTCTGATATTTTTAAGAAGTGGTTTGAATCGGCTATGTCTTCGTTAAACGATTTTAACGGTTCGAGTGGTTCTTGTAATGCTTCACGTCTAATCAAAGTAGCGTCTTCATGTAGTTTGAAACAGAAAAGTGAATCTTTCTTCTTTCTTTTGTCGTCACACTGCTACCGGGTTGTTGCCCAGTGTCGTGGTTTTCTGTTTTGTCTTGCGCTGTTCTGGTGGCTTGTGTGATTGTTACTTTTGCTCTTTCACATGATTCTGCTACGCCATCTAACCATCTTTTCCGTGGTCTTCCACTTGCCTTCTTTCCCGATGTTCTGTTGTAGAAGACTGTATACTGTGGAGTTTTCTACAACAGAACATCTGGAAAGAAGGCAAGAGGAAGACCACTGAAAAGATGGAAAAGTGGATCTTTAATGACATGAAAGTTATACATTCTTCGCAAATGAACGCAAACGGAAAAACGCGACACAACTAATGGTACGTTAAGGGTTAGTCTTGGCGCATTGTATTGTGTTTTACTGATTTTTGCGTGAAGGCTTGCTTTCCTTATTATCAGCCCAACGTCCCCTCCTAATCCTTCGTCTACATGCGTGCCCTCTCCGACTTCAAAGATATTCCTATTCTTCTTCACTCTTCGCCCACTAGGGAAGCAGAGGTCTACAACCAAGGGAAGCATAGGTCTACAACCAAGGGAAGCATAGGTCTACAACCAAGGGAAGCAGAGGTCTACAACCAAGGGAAGCATAGGTCTACAACCAAGGGAAGCATTGGTCTACAACCAAGGGAAGCATAGGTCTACAACCAAGGGAAGCATAGGTCTACAACCAAGGGAAGCATTGGTCTACAACCAAGGGAAGCAGAGGTCTACAACCAAGGGAAGCAGAGGTCTACAACCAAGGGAAGCAGAGGTCTACAACCAAGGGAAGCATAGGTCTACAACCAAGGGAAGCATTGGTCTACAACCAACGGAAGCATAGGTCTACAACCAAGGGAAGCAGAGGTCTACAACCAAGGGAAGCAGAGGTCTACAACCAAGGGAAGCATTGGTCTACAACCAAGGGAAGCATAGGTCTACAACCAAGGGAAGCATTGGTCTACAACCAACGGAAGCATAGGTCTACAACCAAGGGAAGCAGAGGTCTACAACCAAGGGAAGAATAGGTCCGCAACCAAGGGAAGCATAGGTCTACAACCAAGGGAAGCAGAGGTCTACAACCAAGGCCTTCAAAGCCATCATATTCAAGGCCTTCCAAGCCCTCAAATTCAAGGCCTTCCAAGCCCTCATATTCAAGGCCTTCCAAGCCCTCATATTCAAGGCCTTCCAAGCCCTCATATACAGGGTCATTTTTCCAGATCTTTTCCCCTTTTCTTGCATTCCGTCTCCAAGTCCCGTCTCCAACTTCCGTCTCCATATGTTCTTGACTTTTCCCTTACCTCTGTTACCCTGGGGGTTCCATCGGAAGACCTGTCTGGTGGTGCTGTCCGGGGTTTCCGTAATATGTGTCCTAATCTACAGCTAACTCTATATAACTGGATACATTTATAGTTGGTTCTGCCTAATCAGAGGTAATGAGTAGTAATGAGAAGTAATGAGTAGTAATGGACATGTCCGGAGTGCAATGAAGATATTCCAAACTGAAACTGAAATGAGTAGTAATGAGAAGTAATGAGAAGTAATGATACGTAATGAGAAGTAATGAGAAGTAATTATTAGTAATGATTAGTAATGAGAAGTAATGATTAGTAATGAGAAGTAATGATTAGTAATGAAAAGTAATGATTAGTAATGATTAGTAATGAGAAGTAATGATTAGTAATGAGAAGTAAGAAATGAATTAGTTCAATGTTCGACACATATGACTAATCTAATGGCCTGATCTAGGGTTGAAAGTTCATGCCTTGCACGAGACAATTTTAATCATTTCTACAGTACACTACCGATATTTACTTCATCCTTAATCTGTTTAGTTCGAACGAACTTAACGTTTCAATTGTTCTGTCCAGTTTTATCTGGATCTGGAGTGTTGATATTTACTGGTCAGCAATTATCTATCGCGTGAGAAATGGGGATTTCTTGGTTTAATTTTTGCGAAAAGTGTGGTTTGAATATATCTTTATGTTAAAAAAGTTAATTGCATATCCCTTACAGGACTTTGCGAATCAACCCCAGCTTTTTAACGCTGTTTGTGATTTTTCTAGGCATTATTACGTTCAGTAGTTTGCCATTGTTAGGAGGACTTGGCATGAGTTGGTTGAGGGTCTATGCCCCAATCCGGGTTAAAAGGCAAAGAGAGAGAGAGAGAGTTTGCCATTGCTTTCTGAACGGGTGGTGCCATCGTCCTTTGTAAAATTCCACGCGAAACAATTTGCAACCAAATTGTCCGCAGCGTGATTCGCACTTAGAACGTCGGGGTTAATAGACCGAGTCACTATTCCCTAAACCAAAGACGCCACCCCCGTTATGTTGAATATTTCGGTAATAAAAGGAATTCTATTGTGCTCTTGAAATAAATGTTACAGAAAAGTCCTTCATATAATATGGACAGAGAAGAGAACAATCATGCACAGAGAAGAGAACAATCATGCACAGAGAAGAGAACAATCATGCACAGAGAAGAGAACAATCATGCACAGAGAAGAGAACAATCATGGACAGAGAAGAGAACAATCATGCACAGAGAAGAGAACAATCATGCACAGAGAAGAGAACAATCATGGACAGAGAAGAGAACAATCATGCACAGAGAAGAGAACAATCATGCACAGAGAAGAGAACAATCATGCACAGAGAAGAGAACAATCATGGACAGAGAAGAGAACAATCATGCACAGAGAAGAGAACAATCATGCACAGAGAAGAGAACAATCATGGACAGAGAAGAGAACAATCATGCACAGAGAAGAGAACAATCATGCACAGAGAAGAGAACAATCATGGACAGAGAAGAGAACAATCATGGACAGAGAAGATAACAATCATGGACAGAGAAGAGAACAATCATGGACAGAGAAGAGAACAATCATGGACAGAGAAGAGAACAATCATGGACAGAGAAGAGAATAAATATATCTAGCAAGAATGAGCTGAAAATCAAAGAAAATTGGATGATGTTACAAATAAGAAAGAGAAAATTGAAGTATGTTGTAAATATACAGAGTTTTGGAGAAGACCATCATGGAAGGAGACATCCCGGCAAAGAGGAGAAGAGGAAGACCACAGAGAAGATGGATTCAGGATGTAACTGATTATATAAGCATGACGCTACAAAGTCGGGACATTTGGCCTGAGACACACATTACTGTTGGAGTGGCAACATTTGGCCTATGAGAGAGAGAGACATTACTGTTGGAGTGGCAACATTTGGCCTATGGGGAGAGAGACATTACTGTTGGAGTGGCAACATTTGGCCTATGAGAGAGAGAAACATTACTGTTGGAGTGGCAACATTTGGTCTATGAGAGAGAGAGAGAAACATTACTGTTGGAGGGGCAACATTTGGCCTATGAGAGAGAGACACATTACTGTTGGAGTGGCAACATTTGGCCTATGAGAGAGAGACACATTACTTTTGTAGTGGCAACATTTAGCCTATGAGAAAGAGAGACATTACTGTTGGAGTGGCAACATTTGGCCTATGAGAGAGAGAGAGACATTACTGTTGGAGTGGAAACATTGTGCCTATGAGAGAGAGAGACATTACTGTTGGAGGGGCAACATTTGGCCTATGAGAGAGATATTACTGTTGGAGGGGCAACATTGTGCCCAGGACAAGCTATTTGAGGACTTTGTGTGCTTCTATCCTTCTCTTACACATGCATTTCTCAGCGGTAATGCACCAGCTCCGTAGCGCCGACAAGGGTTCTCTATGTAATTTTGAGACTGGTGAAATTGTGTCGAAATTGTATTAACTTTTAAACGACTTTTGCCCAGATAGCAGCGTTCCAGCCTCTCTTGCTGATTTTACATTGACAGTGTTTCTCGTACATATAGAACTACAACATAGTGCTAGCGTTTTATCGTCCGTCTTCGATAGGACTAGGAACTTGATACCATCTACACTGAGAGCAGAGAACAAAAGCAACAATAATTCGAGCCATCTACGCGGAAACTGAACTGTGAGCATGATGCTAGCTGAACACCGCAGAGTCCCTGGACAATACTAATTTGTGCGTCCACCTGTCTAGGGTATCGAATTCTGATCTCCCTCCTAGAGTAGCGAATTGTGCACCCCTCCCATAGTACCGATTTGTGCCCTACCTGAGAGTACCGAACGGTGTGGCCCCTGAGAGTAAGATTACCGAATTATGTGGCCCCTGAAAGTACTGAATTGTGCCCTCTTCCACCCCACCCCCTTCACTCTGAAAGTAACGAGTTATGCAGCCCCAGAGAGTACCGAATCGGACTGGTCAAATGCTCTTTATGTTACAAGTAGAACTTACGAGTTCCAAGTTGTACAGATGTTCTTCAAGAAGATGAATGTGTGACGCATGTTCTCATTTATGTTACAAGTAGAACTTATGAATTCCGAGTTGTACAGATGTTCTTCAAGAAGATGAATGTGTGACGCATGTTCTCATTTATGTTACAAGTAGAACTTATGAATTCCGAGTTGTACAGATGTTCTTCAAGAAGATGAATGTGTGACGCATGTTCTCATTTATGTTACAAGTAGAACTTATGAGTTCCGAGTTGTACAGATGTTCTTCAAGAAGATGAATGTGTGACGCATGTTCTCATTTATGTTACAAGTAGAACTTATGAATTCCGAGTTGTACAGATGTTCTTCAAGAAGATGAATGTGTGACGCATGTTCTCATTTATGTTACAAGTAGAACTTACGAGTTCCAAGTTGTACAGATGTTCTTCAAGAAGATGAATGTATGACGCCTGTTCTCATTTATGTTCTTGTCTCACATAGTCCACACACACACACACGCAATATTTAAGTGAAATTGAAAATATATTAGAATACGTCAACTCCACGTGAAGTTAGAAGTGTACCCTCAAGGTCATTCTTGCTGAGAACCTTGAGTAGGAGAGAAGAATTAACCAGTACCTCTAACACGCACTGTTGCCTTAGTAATTTACCCCGGACACAGTAACGTACACAATGGCGTACACGCAGATGGTTCCCTCCAGGTAATTGCATGTTCATCTCCACACATGCAACCTACTCACGACCTTCTACGTGGATGAATATATTGACGATTACTGAAGCGGAAATTAAGTGGATTGGTCAGTGGCAATTGACCTGTGACCTAACATTTCAATTTAACATGCTGTGTTAGTGGTGTAAGACGGTGAAACCGTGTGGATATCGTATTAAGTCAACTTTCTATTCTGGGATATCTTCTGGGAGTGCAGTCGACAGTGACAGATAGAGAGAACTGATAACATGAATTGTTTGAGTCCTGCCCATGGAGAGGTAATTTGTTGGATATTGTTCAATGTTAATATTGTTGTATTTATATGTTGTTGTTTGTGTTGTGTTTCTGTTTGTTTACTACAGCTAAGTACAACTACTACAACTACTGCTACTATTACTACTGCTACTACAACGTTAGTCCTTTTACACTACAACTACTGCTACAACTACTACAAGTGTACTAAATATGTTGTGTGCTTCTGTTCATTTACTGCTACTGCTTCTACTACTACTGCTACTACTACTACTACTACTACTACTATTACTACTACTACTACTTTTACTGCTACTACTTGCTCTACACTGCTACTACTACTACTGCTGCTACACTACTACTACTACTACTACTACTTCTACTGCTACTACTGCTACTACTACTACTGCTACTACTTCTACTACTTCTACTGCTACTACTGCTACTACTGCTACTACTACTACGTTAGTCTCTTTACTGCTACTATTACTGTTGATGCTACTATTACTGTTGATGCTACTATTACTGTTGATGCTACTATTACTGTTGATGCTACTATTACTGTTGATGCTACTACTACTGTAACTACCACTGTTAATACAGCTAATACTACTACTTTAGATATTATAACGTTTTTGCTATTACTACAACCACCACTTCTATTACTACTACCACCACTTCTGTTACTACTACCACCACTTCTGTTACTACTACCACCACTGATGTTACTACTACCACCACTTCTGTTACTACTACCACCACTGATGTTACTACTACCACCACTGATGTTACTACTACCACCACTTCTGTTACTACTACCACCACTTCTAGTACTACTACCACCACTGATGTTACTACTACCACCACTTCTATTACTACTACCACCACTTCTATTACTACTACCACCACTTCTATTACTACTACCACCACTTCTATTACTACTACCACCACTGATGTTACTACTACCACCACTGATGTTACTACTAGTTACTACTACCACCACTTCTGTTACTACAACCACCACTTCTATTACTACTAGCACCACTTCTGTTACAGTCTGAAAACAACTACTACTATTTTGTTAATACCAGAACAGCTACATTTTGTTTCAACAACTATTGTTACTGCATGTAGTAAAGTACAGGAACCCTTTCATACCTCGTGGTATATAGGGCAATACAGTGCTAGGCCTGTATTTTTCATTGACCGTCGGCACACGATGAGTGATGTGGTCAGCATCACGCCGGCCGCCTTTACTTTCCCAGAGCATGTCTGGTACCCAGTTGAGGCTGGGTCGACCTGAGAGCCGTCGCGGTCGGGAAAATTCTACGCGCACTGCGGGAGTTGAACCCAGACCACCAGCCTTGAGAAGCGAGTTGACTAACAACTACGCTACCGCGGCTCTCACTGGCTGTAGTACTGCTTGTTAGGGCGGTGTAGGACACGTGGGACGAGAGACTGAGGAATCTAATGGTCGCATGGCTAGTGCAGTCGTCGCTAAGCTAGTCAGGTTAAGACTTTACTTTTATGCCCACAACAGAAAACAAATCCTTGACCTTACCGTAAATTGAACATGGGTCTTTCTCATGGGAGTCACACTCTAACCCACTCGACCAGACACTCTAACCCACTCGACCAGACACTCTAACCCACTCGACCAGACACTCTAACCCACTCGACCAGACACTCTAACCCACTCGACCAGACACTCTAACCCACTCGACCAGACACTCTAACCCACTCGACCAGACACTCTAACCCACTCGACCAGACACTCTAACCCACTCGACCAGACACTGTTAAATAACAAACATAATATCAATATAAGGTGCGAGAAGATAAGCCAGGTAACAGGATAACTACCAGCCACACCTGACACAGAAAGAGATACCTGGGAATACGAAAGCAAATCTCATCAGACCTCTTTGGGGACCAACATTATTCTATGTCAAGTATGCTCGCTGCAGCTATTGAACGGGACAGCATAACAAACATGAGATATCTTAGAAGAGCTGCAGGAATAACAAATATGATATATCTTAGAAGAGCTGCAGGAATAACAATGAGATATCTTAGAAGAGCTGCAGGAATAACAATGAGATATCTTAGAAGAGCTGCAGGAATAGCAAATATGAGATATCTTAGAAGAGCTGCAGGAATAACAATGAGATATCTTAGAAGAGCTGCAGGAATAACAATGAGATATCTTAGAAGAGCTGCAGGAATAACAATGAGATATCGTAGAAGAGCTGCAGGAATAACAATGAGATATCTTAGAAGAGCTGCAGGAATAACAATGAGATATCTTAGAAGAGCTGCAGGAATAACAAATATGAGATATCTTAGAAGAGCTGCAGGAATAACAAATATGAGATATCTTAGAAGAGCTGCAGGAATAACAAATATGAGATGAAGAAATTCAAATTAAACTACGAACGAAACCAGTCATGCAATTCATAAAAGAACTGATTAAATAGTATGGTCATTCATGGTCTCAGATAACAGACGGCCGGTAGGCTCAGGTGAAAATAAATTATAGGGAATAACACAACTGTCACGTGATCGTCGCATCCAGTGCTGTTGTATATAGATTAATTCATTTTAAAAACAACACAACATGCTGAATCAAGGTCATATTATGTAACAACACAACATGCTGAATCAAGGTCATATTATGTAACAACACAACATGCTGAATCAAGGTCATATTATGGGGGACTGCCTAGAGTAGTTGATAGTAGCTCGGCCTGCTAGCTGTGAGACGCCTCATAGCTCGGGTTCGAACCTACTGTCCGGCATTTGTTCGAGTCCCCCGGTCTTACTCAGGACGATAACGTGAGTACCTCTGAAGTCGGAGAAAATCTGCCTGTATGGCGAGGGAATACTAATTACGAGTACATTGAGCACACGGCTGCCAGTGTAAAGTAATTTACAATGTGCACGCTGCTGCCATTGTAAGAAATTGAAAAACAGATTTTCACGCAAAAATCAGTTTCAGAGATGAAACTTCGTTTGAGTTGAAAGCGGACGAAAAAAAAAAGGTCATATTATGTAACAACACAACATGCTGAATCAAGGTCATATTATGTAACAACACAACATGCTGAATCAAGGTCATATTATGTAACAACACAACATGCTGAATCAAGGTTATGTAACACAGTTAAGTGTAAAGCTAATGAATAATCGGTATTATTCATATTTGACATCAATAAATTCATATTTGACATCAATAAATTCATATTTGACATCAATAAATTCATATTTGACATCAATAAATAATCATGGACCAATAGAATTGAGCAAAACTGCACAAAAAAGCTTAGTGTTCTATCAACCAAATACAAAAATTAGCCCCCAGTACACATGAATTTAGTGTTCTATCAACCAAATACAAAAATTAGCCCCCAGTACACATGAATTTAGTGTTCTATCAACCAAATACAAAAATTAGCCCCCAGTACACATGAATTTAGTGTTCTATCAACCAAATACAAAAATTAGCCCCCAGTACACATGAATTTAGTGTTCTATCAACCAAATACAAAAATTAGCCCCCAGTACACATGAATTTTCGATTTCCCGTCTGAGCTAATCGGTCTTATGTTGCTGGGAGCCACATGTCATCTGACAAGCATGTCTTGTTATCGTCTACCACAGAAAGCCAGCCACATTGAAACAAACAGGATGAATATAGAACAAGAGGAAGACCACACAGAGGATGGAGGGGACATCACTGAACTACAACAGAGGATGGAGGGACTACATCACTGAACTACAACAGAGGATGGAGGGACTACATCACTGAACTACAACAGAGGATGGAGGGACAACATCACTGAAGTACAACAGAGGATGGAGGGACAACATCACTGAAGTACAACAGAGGATGGAGGGACAACATCACTGAAGTACAACAGAGGATGGAGAGACAACATCACTGAAGTACAACAGAGGATGGAGGGACTACATCACTGAAGTACAACAGAGGATGGAGGAACAACATCACTGAAGCACAACAGAGGATGGAGGGACTACATCACTGAAGTACAACAGAGGATGGAGGGACAACATCACTGAAGTACAACAGAGGATGGACAACATCACTGAACTACAACAGAGGATGGAGGGACTACATCACTGAAGTACAATGGAAGAAGAATGAATCAAAAAGCAACACAATATTAGTATATGTATGTTACTACCCGTTGTTACCTCTCTCCATGTTACTACCCGTTGTTATCTCTCTCTCCATGTTACTACCGTTGTTATCTATCTCTACATGTTACTACCGTTGTTATCTCTCTCTCCATGTTACTAACCGTTGTTATATCTCTCTCCATGTTACTACCCGTTGTTACCTCTCTCTCCATGTTACTAACCGTTGTTATCTCTCTCTCCATGTTACTACCGTTGTTACTCTCTCTCCATGTTACTACCTGTCGTTATCTCTCTCCATGTTACTACCCGTTGTTACCTCTCTCTCCATGTTACTACCTGTCGTTATCTCTCTCCATGTTACTACCGGTCGTTATCTCTCTCTCCATGTTACTACCCGTTGTTATCTCTCTCTCATGTTACTAACCGTTGTTATCTCTCTCTCCATGTTACTACCAGTCATCTCTCCATGTTACTACCGTTGTTATCTCTCTCTCATGTTACTACCGTTGTTATCTCTCTCTCCATGTTACTACCGTCGTTATCTCTCTCTCCATGTTACTACCGTTGTTATCTCTCTCTCCATGTTACTACCTGTCGTTATCTCTCTCTCCATGTTACTACCGTCGTTACCTCTCTCCATGTTACTACCTGTCGTTTTCTCTCTCCATGTTACTACCGTCGTTATCTCTCTCTCCATGTTACTACCTGTCGTTATCTCTCTCTATGTTACTACCTGTCGTTATCTCTCTCTCCATGTTACTACCCGTCGTTATCTCTCTCAATGTTACTACCCGTTGTTATCTCTCTCTCTCCATGTTACTACCTGTCGTTATCTCTCTCCATGTTACTACCTGTCGTTATCTCTCTCCATGTTACTACCTGTCGTTATCTCTCTCTCCATGTTACTACCTGTCGTTATCTCTCCATGTTACTACCTGTCGTTATCTCTCTCCATGTTACTACCGTTGTTATCTCTCACTCCATGTTACTACCTGTCGTTATCTCTCTCTCCATGTTATTACCTGTCGTTATCTCTCTCCATGTTACTACCCGTCGTTATCTCTCTCCATGTTACTACCGTTGTTATCTCTCTCTCTCATGTTACTACCTGTCGTTATCTCTCTCCATGTTACTACCTGTCGTTATCTCTCTCCATGTTACTACCTGTCGTTATCTCTCTCCATGTTACTACCGGTCGTTATCTCTCTCCATGTTACTACCCGTTGTTATCTCTCTCTCCATGTTACTACCCGTCGTTATCTCTCTCTCCATGTTACTACCTGTCGTTATCTCTCTCTCCATGTTACTACCTGTCGTTATCTCTCTCTCCATGTTACTACTCGTCGTTATCTCTCTCCATGTTACTACCTGTCGTTATTCTCTCTCTCCATGTTACTACCCGTTGTTATCTCTCTCTCAATGTTACTACCCGTTGTTATCTCTCTCTCCGTTTACTACCGTCGTTATCTCTCACCATGTTACTACCTGTCGTTATCTCTCCATGTTACTACCTGTCGTTATCTCTCTCTCCATGTTACTACCGGTCGTTATCTCTCTCTCCATGTTACTACCTGTCGTTATCTCTCTCCCCATGTTACTACCTGTCGTTATCTCTCTCCATGTTACTACCGTTGCTATCTCTCTCTCCATGTTACTACCCGCTGTTATCTCTCTCTCCATGTTACTACCAGTCGTTATCTCTCACCATGTTACTACCTGTCGTTATCTCTCTCCATGTTACTACCTGTCGTTATCTCTCTCCCATGTTACTACCGTTGTTATCTCTCTCCATGTTACTACCGTTGTTATCTCTCTCTCCATGTTACTACCGTCGTTATCTCTCTCCATGTTACTACCGTCGTTATCTCTCACCATGTTACTACCTGTCGTTATCTCTCTCTCCATATTATTACCTGTCGTTATCTCTCTCTCCATGTTACTACCTGTCGTTATCTCTCTCTCCATGTTACTACCGGTCGTTATCTCTCTCTCATGTTACTACCGTTGTTATCTCTCTCCATGTTACTACCTGTCGTTATCTCTCACCATGTTACTACCTGTCGTTATCTCTCTCAATGTTACTACCTGTCGTTATCTCTCTCCATGTTATTACCTGTCGTTATCTCTCTCTCCATGTTACTATCTGTCGTTATCTCTCTCTCCATGTTACTACCTGTCGTTATCTCTCTCTCCATGTTACTACCTGTCGTTATCTCTCTCTCCATGTTACTACCTGTCGTTATCTCTCTCCATGTTACTACCGGTCGTTATCTCTCTCTCTCCATGTTATTACCTGTCGTTATCTCTCTCTCCATGTTACTACCTGTCGTTATCTCTCTCTCCATGTTACTACCTGTTGTTATCTCTCTCTCTCCATGTTACTACCTGTTGTTATCTCTCTCCATGTTACTACCTGTCGTTATCTCTCTCCATGTTACTACCGGTCGTTATCTCTCTCTCCATGTTACTACCCGTCGTTATCTCTCCATGTTACTACCCGTTGTTATCTCTCTCTCCATGTTACTACCCGTTGTTATCTCTCTCTCCATGTTTCTACCCGTTGTTATCTCTCTCTCCATGTTACTACCAGTCGTTATCTCTCTCTCCATGTTACTACCCGTCGTTATCTCTCTCTCCATGTTACTACCGGTTGTTATCTCTCTCTCCATGTTACTACCCGTTGTTATCTCTCTCTCCATTTTACTACCCGTCGTTATCTCTCTCCATGTTACTACCTGTCGTTATCTCTCTCTCAATGTTACTACCTGTCGTTATCTCTCTCTCCATGTTACTACCCGTTGTTATCTCTCTCTCCATGTTACTACCGGTTGTTATCTCTCTCCATGTTACTACCTGTCGTTATCTCTCCATGTTACTACCGTTGTTATCTCTTCCAAGTTACTACCTGTCGTTATCTCTCTCCATGTTACTACCTGTCGTTATCTCTCCATGTTACTACCCGTTGTTATCTCTCTCAAAGTTACTACCTGTCGTTATCTCTCTCCAAGTTACTACCTGTCGTTATCTCTCCATGTTACTACCTGTTGTTATCTCTCTCCATGTTACTACCCGTTGTTATCTCTCTCCATGTTACTACCTGTCGTTATCTCTCCATGTTACTACCTGTCGTTATCTCTCCATGTTACTACCTGTCGCTATCTCTCCATGTTACTACCTGTTGTTATCTCTCTCCATGTTACTACCTGTTGTTATCTCTCTCCATGTTACTACCTGTCGTTATCTCTCTCCATGTTACTACCTGTCGTTATCTCTCTCTCCATGTTACTACCCGTTGTTATCTCTCTCTCCATGTTACTACCTGTCCTGGTCAGTTATCTCTCTCCATGTTACTACCTGTTGTTATTCTCTACTCTCTCCATGTTACTACCTGTTTCTTGTTATCTTTCTCTCCATGTTACTACCTGTCGTTATCTCTCCATGTTACTACCTGTCGTTATCTCTCCAGTACTACCGTGTTATCTCTCCATGTTACTACCTGTCGTATCTCTCCATGTTACTCTGTCGTTATCTCTCCATGTTACTACCTGTGTTATCTCTCCATGTTACTACCCTTGTTATATCTCTCCATGTTACTACCTGTGTTATCTCTCCATGTTACTACCTGTCGTTATCTCTCCATGTTACTACCCGTTGTTATCTCTCTCCATGTTACTACCGTTGTTATTCTCTCCATGTTACTACCTGTCGTTATCTCTCCATGTTACTACCTGTCGTTATCTCTCTCCATGTTACTACCGGTTGTTATCTCTCTCCATGTTACTACCTGTCGTTATCTCTCCATGTTACTACCTGTCGTTATCTCTCCATGTTACTACCTGTCGTTATCTCTCCATGTTACTACCCGTTGTTATCTCTCCATGTTACTACCTGTGTTATATCTTCCATGTTACTACCTGTCGTTATCTCTCCATGTTACTACCTGTCGTTATCTCTCCATGTTACTACCTGTGTTATCTCTCTCCATGTTACTACCCGTTGTTATCTCTTCTCATGTTACTACCTGTGTTATCTCTCTCCATGTTACTACCTGTCGTTATCTCTCCATGTTACTACCGGTCGTTATCTCTCTCCATGTTACTACCCGTTGTTATCTCTCTCCATGTTACTACCTGTCGTTATTCTTCTCCCATAGTTACTACCTGGTTTTCTCCATGTTACTCCGTTTATCTCTCCATGTTACTACCTGTCGTTATCTCTCTCCATGTTACTACCCGTTGTTATCTCTCTCCATGTTACTACCTGTTGTTATCTCTCCATGTTACTACTCGTGTTATCTCTCCATGTTACTACCTGTGTTATCTCTCCATGTTACTACCGTTGTTATCTCTCTCCATGTTACTACCTGTTGTTATCTCTCTCCATGTTACTACCGTTGTTATCTCTCTCCATGTTACTCCGTTGTTATCTCTCTCCATGTTACTACCGTTGTTATCTCTCTCCATATTACTACCGTTGTTATCTCTCCATGTTACTACCTGTTATCTCTCTCCATGTTACTACCCGTTGTTATCTCTCTCACCATGTTACTACCTTGTTATCTCTCCATGTTACTACCGTTTTATCTCTTTCCATGTTACTACCTGTGTTATCTCTCCATGTTACTTCTACCCAGTGTTATGCTTCTCTCATGTTACTACCCGTTTTTGTTATATCTCTCTCCATGTTACTACCATGTTTATCTCTCTCCATGTTACTACCTGTCGTTATCTCTCCATGTTACTACCTGTCGTTATCTCTCCATGTTACTACCTGTCGTTATCTCTCCATGTTACTACCTGTCGTTATCTCTCCATGTTACTACCTGTCGTTATCTCTCCATGTTACTACCTGTCGTTATCTCTCCATGTTACTACCTGTCGTTATCTCTCCATGTTACTACCTGTCGTTATCTCTCCATGTTACTACCTGTCGTTATCTCTCCATGTTACTACCTGTCGTTATCTCTCCATGTTACTACCCGTCGTTATCTCTCTCTCTTCATGTTACTACCCGTCGTTTTTCTCTCTCTTCATGTTACTACCTGTCGTTATCTCTCTCTCTCTCCATGTTACTACCCGTTGTTATCTCTCTTTCCATGTTACTACCCGTTGTTATCTCTCTCTCCATGTTACTACCCGTTGTTATCTCTCTCTCCATGTTACTACCCGTTGTTATCTCTCTCTCCATGTTACTCCCCGTTGTTATCTCTCTCTCCATGTTACTACCTGTAGTTATCTCTCTCCATGTTACTACCAGTCATCTCTCTCCATGTTACTACCTGTCGTTATCTCTCTCTCCATGTTACTACCTGTTGTTATCTCTCTCCATGTTACTACCCGTCGTTATCTCTCCATGTCGTCTATTACATCGAGATCTATTTGCATATTTTCTCTCCTGATATTCTTTGATCCTTCTGTTCTAATTTCCCTGCGTTTACCAATGACAAATGCCTGGCTCTGCTATTACATGATCTACTTGAAGAACAATTTATCATAATATAACCAAAATGACTGCAATGTCATGTGTTTTTTGAAAAGCAATTGTTTTAAACATAGCGGATAATAGCGGCGATCTTTAAATTATGAGGGTCCGGGTTCGAATCCCAAATAAAGTATGGGATGTTTCTATCGAGGGTAGACAACAAAAATCGTTACCTCCTCTACACTGCTTGGCAACAACTTCTTCTACCGCCTCTACACTGCTTGGCAACAACTTCTTCTACTTCCTCTACACTGCTTGGCGACAGCTTAGGCATCTACCTCTTCTTTTGTCGTCACGCTGTTACCATGTTATTGCCCAGTGTCGTGGTTTTCTGCTTTTGTCTTGCGCTGTGTTCACAGTTTGTGTGCTGAGCCAGGTATGCGGACACCAACTATAATTAAACTGATCCTAGACCCATCAAACGATGCTATGTTGCCTAGCAGATCAAACGATGCTATGTTGCCTAGCAGATCAAACGATGTTATGTTGCCTAGCAGATCAAACGATGCTATGTTGCCTAGCAGATCAAACGATGTTATGTTGCCTAGCAGATCAAACGATGCTATGTTGCCTAGCAGATCAAACGATGCTATGTTGCCTAGCAGATCAAACGATGCTATGTTGCCTAGCAGATCAAACGATGCTATGTTGCCTAGCAGATCAAACGATGCTATGTTGCCTAGCAGATCAAACGATGCTATGTTGCCTAGCAGATCAAACGATGCTATGTTGCCTAGCAGATCAAACGATGCTATGTTGCCTAGCAGATCAAACGATGTTATGTTGCCTAGCAGATCAAACGATGTTATGTTACCTAGCCCCATCAGACGACCAAACGATGCTATGTTGCCTAGCAGACCAAACGATGCTATGTTGCCTAGCAAATCAAACGATATGTTGCCTAGCAGATCAAACGATGCTATGTATTCTCTCTGTCTACCTCGCAGACATCTACTTTCTTGTCCACATTTTAGTCCCAATTTAAACCAATGATACAATGCATCTACCTATTCATTCTCCATATTTGAAGCAGAAGGCATATACGATGCTCACCACCCTCCGTCCACTGCCAGCTCATCCACTCTCCCATCTCACTCCAGCCTGTCCGTGTAGAATCAAGGGATATTCTAGAGACAGTACCACTCAATTATGCCACCCCCTTTCACCCAAACATTTTCTGTATCAAGATTTCTTGCATCGATCTACTTCAGAATATTCGTCGAGTCTCCTTTTTCTTCCCCTTCATCCACGCCAGTGCTCTGTAGCAGCGACGACAACTATGTCTATTGTTGTGATCGAAAGAGTTGATTTGAATGTACCATTTGTCTTCTGTTTTCTTAATGTTAGCAAAAATCACAATAATAAATGGCAACTGATAATTGAGAAACATGACAAAGCATATTTTTATCAACGGAGAAACAATAGAAAATGTTCTCGATTCACCACTGCTAACAACAACAACACTGCTAACAATAACACTGCTAACAACAACAACACTGCTAACAATAACACTGCTAACAACAACAACACTGCTAACAACAACACTGCTAACAATAACAACACTGCTAACAACAACAACACTGCTAACAACAACACTGCTAACAACAACAACACTGCTAACAACAACACTGCTAACAATAACAACAACAACACTGCTAACAACAACAACACTGCTAACAATAACAACAACACATGCTAACAACAACAACACTGCTAACAATAACAACAACAACACTGCTAACAACAACAACACTGCTAACAACAACAACACTGCTAACAACAACAACAACACTGTTAACAACAACACTGCTAACAACAAAAACAACACTGCTAACAACAAAAACAACACTGCTAACAACAACAACAACACTGCTAACAAAAACAACAACACTGCTAACAACAACAACACTGCTAACAACAACAACAACACTGCTAACAACAACAACAACAACACTGCTAACAACAACAAACAACAAACAACAACAAACAACAACAACAAATAGAAAATGTGTTGAAAGAAATAACGCCCGTGTGGTGACGGGGCTCGCTAGGTGAGCAAAGAATAGTACCACTGCAACCTACAAGGCATGTCGTAAGAGGCGACTGATGTAATACCTAGGGAAGCTACCATAGTAAATAGAAAGCGTTGCAGAAATCGGATGTGCTGACCTACCTGTAGGCGCATAACTGATACAACGTACAATCTCTCTTAGGCTCAGATCACGTACAAATCACAGAGAGTGGTCGATATGAAGCGTTCTTAGAAGAAGTAAAGAACAAGTATGGTTGTACACAAATTCAACAACTAAAAACAGTATACAATGGAACTGATTGGAAAACAGTATACAATGGAACTGATTGGAAAACTGTATACAATGGAACTGATTGGAAAACAGTATACAATGGAACTGATTGGAAAACAGTATACAATGGAACTGATTGGAAAACAGTATACAATGAAACTGATTAAAAAACAAAGATCAGAATACTAAGAGCTTACATATTCCCAGTGGCAACGTATAGATGTGAAACATGGACATTTAACAAGGCAGTGGAAAAATATATATGTGCCTTTGAATATAAGTGTTACAGAAGAGTCCTTCGTATATCATGGACAGAGAAGAGAACAAATAGATCTATCCAGAAAGAACTCAAAATCAAAGAAAACTGGCTGATGCTACAAATATGAATAAGAAAAAAGAAGTATTTTGGAAATATAAAGAGACATGAAGGGCTGGAGAACACCATTATGGAAAGAGGCATACCGGCAAATAAATAAAGAGGAAGACCACGGAGAATAGGAAACTAACTCTCCCCACGACGCTTCACGGCAAATGTGGTTAAGATAAGAAGATACGAAACCACGGAGAATAGGAAACTAACTCTCCCCACGACGCTTCACGGCAAATGTGGTTAAGATAAGAAGATACGAAACCACGGAGAAGATGGATTCAGGATGTAATTGCTAATTTGAGTATGTCGTCTACAAATATGTCGTCTACAAATATGTCGTCTACAAATATGTCGTCTACAAATATGTCGTCTACAAATATGTCGTCTACAAATATGTCGTCTACAAATATGTCGTCTACAAATATGTCGTCTACAAATATGTCGTCTACAAATATGTCGTCTACAAATATGTCGTCTACAAATATGTCTGATTGATTGATAGTGCCTTCATCATTGCACTTCAATAAATAACCATTCTCTGTAACAACATGTGGGTCGCTCCATTACATTGAGATAATGGATCTCTGTAACAATATGTGGGTCGCTCCAGGTGGGAAAGGATCCGAATACCTTTGTAGCAAAAGTGGAATATCTACACCACAGATACGCTCCAAATACAAAGTATCGAACATAGCAACGTTTCGACTAAAAGGCCTTCACCAAGTATATGATGCAATAACAATACAGGAAACAAGACGAAGATCAGATTTAAAATCGTAAACATGCATTGAACATTGCATTCCTGTGTTAGGCTTCATCGAAAGCCTTCGAAAGAGAAGCGTCTGACCGAATGTGTTAGAAAACGCTTCATGCCCCATACTTCATGCCCCAGACTTCATGCCCCAGACTTCATGCCCCAGACTTCATGCCCCAGACCCATGTTTAATCCTGGATAAGGCCAAGGATTTTGTTTCTGTTGTGGAAAAAACAAATTCTACCCTGAACAGCTTGGCTGCGACTGCACTAGCCATGCGGTCATTCAATTCCTCAGTCACGTCCCACCTGTCCTACGTCGCCCTACAAAGTGGTACTACAGGTAATAACGACATCTCCCCTTCCTGTCCTGTATTAGTAATAGCTGTAACTCTACTAAACATTCTCACAGGCAGCAACAAGCACACATACATTCAGATTTTCTATAACACATACTACACAATACAATTCTTAGACTTGCTGATCCCTTCTAAGACAGTAGAAATGAACAACTTCATCTGTGGAGGTAAACATTAACCAGCTGGTTAGGCCAGCTGTCACGTTGAGGTAAACATCAACCAGCTGGTTAGGCCAGCTGTCACCAAACGATAGATTTACCAATCTCTTCCTGGCATGTTAAGTGGCAGATGCCATTTAAAGGTTTCACTTAGACGAAGTTAGTGAAATATTGATGGTTGAAATACCAGTGCAAGCAGAGAAGGGTGTGTCACTTGGTGCTGTGTAGGGTATGGGGCTTGGCGCTGTGTAGGGTATGTGAAGAAATACCAGGGCAGGGAGAGAAGGGTGTGTCCCTTATCGCTGTGTAGGGTATGTGAAGAAATACCAGGGCAGGGAGAGAAGTGTATGTGAACACATACAACGAAAAGTGAGTTTCCGGACAAAAATATCAAACAAAAATTCAGTTTAGTATAGACATCTGATATTGTTGAAACATCAGGCATCAACGATGAAATAAAACATAGGAGATGGAAGTGGGTGAGACATACATTAAGAATGCAGAACATCAGACTTCCACGTGTGTCTTTGAAATGAAATCTAGGAGGCAAGAGAGGTAGGGGGCGAACCTAGAGTGACATGAGAACTGTAGACAGAGAAAGAGAATAGGTGGGAAAGACCTGGAATAAACTATGTTGGATTGCTCAAGACAGATCTGTAGACAGAGAAAGAGAATAGGTGGGAAAGACCTGGAATAAACTATGCTGGATTGCTCAAGACAGATCTGTAGACAGAGAAAGAGAATAGGTGGGAAAGACCTGGAATAAACTATGTTGGATTGCTCAAGACAGATCTGGTTGGATTAAATTTGTTGATGCCATATGCTTCAAGGATGGGGGAAGATATTTCCTGGGGGTTGAAAGAAAAGAAGATAGAGCTGATTACTATGTCATTATGAGGTTAGTCCTAGTTAGGGATTACATTTATATTCTCTACAATGTTTACATTTAATGTGCAGGCGATTTTATTTCTCTCCATGCTCTTCCCTTCTCTAACCATATTCTTCCCTTCTCTAACCATGTCATTCCCTTCTCTAACCATGTTCATCCCTTCTCTAACCATGTTCTTCCCTTCTCTAACCATGTTCTTCCCTTCTCTAACCATGTTCATTCCTTCTCTAACCATGTTCTTCCCTTATCGTCTGTAGTCAACCAAGAGTCGGAAGCTGCTTCGCTTTAGTCCTAAACTTCGTAAGCGGAAGTCTGAAAAAGGCGCCCATGGTGTGACCATGGCAACCAGCAACGACGGCCATGTTCCAAATGGTCTCAACGACAAAGAACGATTGGGTAAGTTTATGTATGTCTTGTTCAGTTGCTTAGCAACCGCCTGTTGAATGAGAATTCAAGAATGAATGTTTTATCTAGGGCATGTATTCTGAAATTTAAAATGAAATGTTCCGTGAACAGGGCTGGGCACTTGCAAAACGAAATGTGTGTTTTTAGATAGCCAGCTACAGGAGCGATTATCACATATTCTTAGATATATTCTAGTGGTACTGATGTAATTGAGGCATTGATGTTGTAGTGGTACTGATGTAGTTGAGGCATTGATGTTCTAGTAGTACTGATGTAGTTGAGGCATTGATGTTGTAGTGGTACTGATGTAGTTGAGGCATTGATGGTGTAGTGGTACTGATGTAGTTGAGGCATTGATGTTGTAGTGGTACTGATGTAGTTGAGGCATTGATGTTGTAGTGGTACTGATGTAATTGAGGCATTGATGTTGTAGTGGTACTGATGTAGTTGAGGCATTGATGTTCTAGTAGTACTGATGTAATTGAGGCATTGATGTTGTAGTGGTACTGATGTAGTTGAGGCATTGATGTTCTAGTAGTACTGATGTAATTGAGGCATTGATGTTGTAGTGGTACTGATGTAGTTGAGGCATTGATGTTCTAGTAGTACTGATGTAGTTGAGGCATTGATGTTGTAGTGGTACTGATGTAGTTGAGGCATTGATGTTGTAGTGGTACTGATGTAGTTGAGGCATTGATGTTCTAGTGGTACTGATGTAGTTGGGGTTCTGATGGTGTAGTGGTACTAATATTTTAGTAATACTGATGTAGTTTCGGCTCTGATGTCGTGATGGTACTGATGTAGTTGGGCCTCTGATATTGTGAGAGTACTGATGTAGTTTCGGCTCTGATGTAGTGATGTTACTGATGTAGTTGGGCCTCTGATATTGTGAGGGTGCTGATGTAGTTTCGGCTCTGATGTAGTGATGTTACTGATGTTGTGATGTAACTGGGAGCTGATGTTGTAGTAGTACAGGTGTTGTATTGGTGTAGTAGAAATACTGGAGCTGGTTAGTTAGTTGGTTAGTTAGTTGGTTGGTTAATTGGTTGGTTAGATGGTTTTTTGTTGGTTGGTTGTTGGCTGGTTGGTTAATTGGTTAGTTAATTGGTTGGTTGTTGGTTGATTAATTGGTTGGTTAGATGGTTTTTTGTTGGTTGGTTGGTTGGTTAGTTGGTTGGTTGGTTGGTTGTTGGCTGGTTGTTGGTTGGTTGTTGCTTGGTTGTTGGTTGGTTAATTGGTTGGTTAGATGGTTTTTTGTTGGTTGGTTGGTTGGTTGGTTAATTGGTTGGTTGGTTGGTTGGTTAGCTAGCTAGCTATCTTGTCATTCAGTCAGCTAGCTAGCTATCTTGTCAGTCAGTCAACTAGCTATCTTGTCAGTCAGTCAGCTAGCTATCTTGTCAGTTAGTCAGTCAGCCAGTCAGCTAGCTATCTTGCTAGTCAGTCAGTCAGCTAGTCAACTAGCTATCTTGCTAGTCAGTCAGTCAGCTAGCAAGCCAATAAGTAAAAGCCGAGTCGGTACACGCGCTCTTGGCAGACGTTTAAATGCACATGCAGTTCTTCAGCAGGTAGGAGCATGCATGCTAATAGTCCCCGTCTCGTACATGTTCTACACTTCTCTCTTCCGTCCTTGCAGTTGTTCATGCCTACCCATGTCACTTGTATTGCCAAATTGCTTGTAACTCAAAGACTGTGAATAGACAAGATGGAAGCCATCCAGCAGAAGATTATGACGTATATCCGGAATATATGTAAACACAAAATATCTAACTTAAGGATAAACAAATGTTTGCGAAAAACGAAATATTGAGATTTTTGTTTTTTAAGTACAATTATTTCGAAAATGTAAATATGGCAATGTTGAAAACAAAATTAGAAGAAATATTTGATATATGTCCATGTTGATGGTGTGATATAAGATGTCCATGTTGATGGTGTGATTGAGATGTCCATGTTGATGGTAAGATTGAGATGTCCATGTTGGTGGTGTGATATAAGATGTCCATGTTGATGGTGAGATTAAGATGTCCATGTTGATGGTATGATGTAGGATGTCCATGTTGATGGTGAGATTGAGATGTCCAGGAGGATGGTGTGATGTCCATGTTGCAGAGGTCCGTGTAATTTTCTGTTCAGGGGCCTATGAGTTTGCCTCAATATATCATATTCGGGGCAGTCTTGAAGTATGTGCTCTGCAGTCTGATGTGCCTGTCCACATGGCTGAAATACCAATCTTGAATTTTGTATACATGTGACTGCGGAGTTGATTTTGTCCTGTTTTGAGACGCAGAATGACAACTTGTCTTAGCTCTTGTGCCGTTTAAAGACCCATTGGAGCACAGGCCCTCAATCAACTCATGACAAGTCTTCTGCAGCTTCTTCCAGCTATTAGTTATATTATTAATCTCTGCCTCCAAATCTCTTCTCTGTGTATTTCTAGACTTTCCCCCCTTTCTGTCTCCACAGCTTGTTCTTCTTCTTCTGTGATCAACTTCTGCTATGCGACTACTCCGGTATGTGTCATAAACAGGGCGGTCTGCTTGAGGTATTTACCAGTCTCCCATAGTTTGTCATGTAGGGTTGTTTCTGTTCGCCATATTTCCATTCTCACACTGCTCAGGCTGGGGCAGTCTTGCAGGATGTGTTTTGGGGATTGCTTTGGTGC
Source organism: Arion vulgaris (assembly GCA_020796225.1). Classification (NCBI taxonomy): domain Eukaryota; kingdom Metazoa; phylum Mollusca; class Gastropoda; order Stylommatophora; family Arionidae; genus Arion; species Arion vulgaris. The sequence goes on from CM036755.1 coordinate 90,250,898, forward strand.
TCCACAGGTGCAGGCAGCCGAGTCCCTGAGACCCATTCTATGGAGGTGTGCTCTGAGACTGCAGTGTCCTGTTCTAAGTCTGAAGCAAGTGGTCTGAACTTTTCTGTTTAGTGTATTGATACTGTCACGTGTTCTAATATGCTCATTATTTTGTCAGTGGTACTGTTATTTTCAGTATTGAAATAATTGATCTTTCACTTCCAGTTAGATTACTGTCTTTCTCTTCCCAGTTTCCTCAACCTTTTTTTCCGGTATGATTTTCGGGAGAGTATCAAGTTTGATTATGTGCTCACAACAGTGTATGCATGTGTGTCTGTTCCGCCTACTACAACAACTACTTTCTTATTCCACAAGTTTTTAAGATTACATTTCGATCCCTGATCTCAGTGTAGGTGAGGTCGAGTTTCTAGTCCTATCGGAGACGGACGATAAAACATAGGTCCCGTGTTCAATTTGAGAATATTAAAGAACCCTTTGATAAGTTAAAACCCAGAAGAGCAAACTGGAAAGTCACTGCCCGGAATCCAATAATTTCTTCCTATGTCCATGAAACACATCAAGCGTCACGATGACCTGGAGAGAACAATACTAGAGGGCAGGGTCCCAGGACGCAGAGGAAGACCAAGAAGAAGATGGCTACAAGATATTAAAGAAACCATGAATATGACCATCGCCGAAGTGGGGGAACTGGCTAGAGACAGAGTGAAATTCAGATGTGCTGCAAAGAGAGCAACGTCCTATGAAGGATACGCACCTTGATGATGATGTCCATGAAATCTGCTAAAGATTCTTCTCAAATCGAAATGCTACTTGTAAAAGAAGTTTGTAATTTTATTTTCTAACTGCAATTTATTGTCCATGATTCCGTGCGGTAGAAAAATGAGAGATAGATATATATGTACATGTACTAGACAGCAAGTACGTACGTACACCTTGAACCATTCCTCACAGATCTCATTACGTGTCGTGGCTCCAAGCCATGATTTTATATTGCAACTCTGGCAAAACTCCCGTGCATGTTTTAGCCTGCCAAAACACACACAGTCGACGACGATAAAGCGAAGAGGATAACAGATCGATTGAATTTCTCCCAACGAGTCGGAGAGTGATTGCAAGTTGATTTCTGCCAACGCAGACAGTATTCCCAACGTGATTTATTTTTATCTCTTCTTTTGTTGGTGCAATTTTAATATCATTTCCGGTTTGTGAGACCATCTTTGGCTTGTCATTTTGATTGGCTAATTGTCTCTTCGATGTTGGGGACGCTAAATGTCTCTCAGTTGTTAGAGACGCTAATTGTCTCTCCTATGTTAGGGACGCTAATTGTCTCTCCTATGTTAGGGACGCTAATTGTCTCTCCGTTGTTAGGGACGCTAATTGTCTCTCCTATGTTAGGGACGCTAATTGTTTCTCCTATATTAGGGACGCTAAATGTCTCTCAGTTATTAGGGACGCTAATTGTCTCTCTGTTGTTAGGGACGCTAATTGTCTCTCCTGTGTTAGGGACGCTAATTGCCTCTCTGTTGTTAGGGACTTTGAGTAATGTTCCACTTTGCTAGTGGCTTTTAGTGGTACAGTAGTGGTACAGTAGTGGTACAGTAGTGGTACAGTAGTGGTACAGTAGTGGTACAGTAATGGTACAGTGGTCTCTGTAGTAGAGGTTATGTGTTCACTTCTCGTTCCACATGTATTCAGTTCACTTCTCGTTCCACATGTATTCAGTTCACTTCTCGTTCCACATGTATTCAGTTCACTTCTCGTTCTACATGTATTCAGTTCACTTCTCGTTCTACATGTATTCAGTTCACTTCTCGTTCCACATGTATTCAGTTCACTTCTCGTTCCACATGTATTCAGTTCACTTCTCGTTCCACATGTATTCAGTTCACTTCTCGTTCTACATGTATTCAGTTCACTTCTCGTTCCACATGTATTCAGTTCACTTCTCGTTCTACATGTATTCAGTTCACTTCTCGTTCCACATGTATTCAGTTCACTTCTCGTTCCACATGTATTCAGTTCACTTCTCGTTCCACATGTATTCAGTTCACTTCTCGTTCTACATGTATTCAGTTCGCTTCTCGCTCCACATGTATTCAGTTCACTTCTCGTTCCACATGTATTCAGTTCGCTTCTCGTTCCACATGTATTCAGTTCACTTCTCGTTCCACATGTATTCAGTTCACTTCTCGCTCCACATGTATTCAGTTCACTTCTCGCTCCACATGTATTCAGTTCACTTCTCGCTCCACATGTATTCAGTTCACTTCTCGTTCCACATGTATTCAGTTCGCTTCTCGTTCCACATGTATTCAGTTCGCTTCATCGTGGAGCCATGGAAATATTTTTTCAGAAATCCCTGATCACAGTGTAGGTGTTGTCAAGTTCCTAGTAGTATCGAAGACGGACGATAAAGTATAGGTCCAATATTCAAGTTGAAGACGTAAAAGAACCATTGGTTGTTCAATATCGCGAAGAGTAGGCTGGAAAGCTGCGGCTCAGACAAAATAAATTAACAAATAAAATTCCGGCAAAAATTACATGTTCTAAATTACATCGGGGACCATAACAGGTGCTACGGTGTTCGTGCACTGCCGTTGAGATCCTCTATTGTGAGAAAGAGATCGGGGCACACATGGTTCCTCGCCGAAGTGCAATGATGATGGTCATATCACTTCAGCAGTGCTACAGTCTCCCTGGCTAGCAACTTCTAAACGGATACTCCACCTTGTCCAAGGATATCTCGTAGACAAGCAGAAGGAAGGAGGCGTCTTACATTTGCTAGAGACTATCCAGTAATAGAGAGACTATCCAGTAATAGAGACTATCCAGTAATAGAGACTATCCAGTAATAGAGAGACTATCCAGTAATAGAGACTATCCAGTAATAGAGAGACTATCCAGTAATATAGACTATCCAGTAATAGAGACTATCCAGTAATAGAGACTATCCAGTAATAGAGACTATCCAGTAATAGAGACTATCCAGTAATAGAGAGACTATCCAGTAATAGAGACTATCCAGTAAGAACTCAAAATAAATCAAGGCTGATGCTATAAATATGAATGAACAAATTGAAGTATTTTGGACATATAAAGAGACAAGTGAACATATAAAGAGACAAGTGAACATATAAAGAGACAAGTGAACATATAAAGAGACACGAAGGGCAGGAACAATAGTAAGAACAATCAATCAAGTGCCATGCCTGCCGGCGTAGGCGATCATGTCTCTCCACAACTCTCTTTGCTTGGTGCATGTAATCAGTTCTGACGTCGATATTTTGTCGAACCATGATGTCAGGCCATCCAACATCTTCTCCTCTGTCTTCCACGATCTCTCCTTCCTGAATTTTACCTGTAGTCACCAAATGTTCTAAACCTTCTCTTCGCATTATATGCCCGAAGAACCTTGATTGTCGGATTCTTATTCTTTTTATAAGGTTTCTTTGTGTACAGGCCTGATTTAAAACCTCCACGTTTGTTTTCTTTGCTGTCCATGGAATTCTCAACATTCTTCTGTAAAACCACATCTCTGTGGCTTCCAATGATCGTATTGATTGTTTGTTCAGTGTCCATGATTCGCTGCCATACATAAGAATTGGTTCAATATAGCATTGGAGTACTGTTTTCGCAGTGTCATTGGTAGTGAGTTCACGCATAGTGTGTTCTTCATTTTCATAAAAGCTGCTTTCGTTTGAGCTATTCTACTCCTAATCTCTGTTGTACATCTTCCATCTGGTGTTAAGAATGTTCCTAGATACTTGAATCGATGGACTTGTTTCAGTGTTGTGTTATTTATTTTGATATTGCATGTTGGTGTTTCTTGTTTCTTGGAGACAACCATAACCTCTGTTTTCTTTATATTCATGCTTAATCCTTTCTTTCACTTTCTCTCACTAGTATGTCTATCAAGTCTTGCAGATCGTGTTCATTTGTAGCCATGAGAATTGTGTCATCAGCGTACCTTAGGTTGTTTATATTTTGTCCACCGACTGCTATTCCTGTCTTTTCTACTATAGATCTCATGTAAGAACAACAGAAGGAATAACCGACTGGTTCTCCATTACATCAGGTGTTAGACAAGGTTGTGTCCTCTCACCACTACTCTTTATTGCATATATGGATAAAATAACCCAAGAGTCAAATTCAGATAATGATGAAATAAATGAACTGCTGTTTGCAGATGATCAGTGCCTGATATATCAAAATGAACAAGATCTACAACATCATATTGACACCTTGAACAAAAATTGTGTAAATCATGACATGAAAATCAACAACACTAAAACAGAAATAATGAATATCGGAAGAAAACATAATAATCTAGACATCCATGTCAATGGCACTACAGTCAACCAAGTGAAAGAATTCAAATACTTAGGAAGCATATTTACAGAAGACGGAAAACTGGATAGAGAGATAGAGGCTAGAGTACAAAAGCAAATGCTGTAACCTACCAGCTAGCCCCATTGTTAAGGCACCCAAAAATTTCACAGGCAGCTACGCAACAGATGATCAACAGCATTTTTATACCTACTTTGTGTTACCAGAGCCAAACATGGACAATGAGTAAAGCACAGTCACAAAAATAACTACATGTGAAATGCGTTGCCTGCGAAAAGTTACCAACAACACCAGAAAAGACAGAATCACCAACATCAGCATAAGATAGAAAATTGGCACAAAACCGTGCTTGAATTACATAGATAAACAAAGAATGAAGTGGTGTGGCCACTTAATAAGAATACACCCAAACTCTACAGTATACAGAGTCTTCTACAACAGAACATCGGGAAAGAAGGCAAGAGGAAGACCACGGAAAAGATGGTTAGATGGCGTAGCAGAATCCTGTGAAAGAGCAAAAGTAACAATCACACAAGCCACCAGAACAGCGCAAGACAAAAAACATAAAACCACGACACTGGGCAACAACCCGGTAGCAGTGTGACGACACTGGGCAACAACCCGGTAGCAGTGTGACGACACTGGGCAACAACCCGGTAGCAGTGTGACGACACTGGGCAACAACCCGATAGCAGTGTGACAACACTGGGCAATAACCTGGTAGCAGTGTGACGACAAAAGAAGAAGAAGAAAGAAGAAGAAGGGCAGGAGAAGACCATCATGGAAGGAGACATCCCGGCAAAGAGAAGAAGAGGAAAAACACGGAGAAGGTGGACTTAATATGTAACCGAGGGTTTGAGCATGACGACAGCGGTGGCTGGACATCTGGTCCTATGAGAGAGTGAGCTGGTCTCCTTGTTGACTCTCCATTCAATGTTTGGTCTCCTTGTTGACTCCCCGTATTGACTCTCCTTGTTGACTCCCCTTGTTGACTCCCCCTTGTTTACTCTTCTTGTTGACACTCCTTGTTGACTCTCCATTCAAAGTTTGGCATCTCTGCTTTCAAGCCGTTATTTACTGTAACGATGTCCGGTCTGATTTCACCGATGCATTCTATAGTATTTTTCTAAGTCTGCATCGCTTTCATGACGTCATTACTTCACGAGGATGTTCCATCCATTTGTCCATTTGACCGTGGCCTTCTTTCTGTGTCCCACTAATATCAGGTCATGTCGGAATCCCAATAGAAACCCTTCGTCTGTGTCCCACTAATATCAGGTCATGTCGGAATCCCAATAGAAACCCTTCGTCTGTGTCCCACTAATATCAGGTCATGTCGGAATCCCAATAGAAACCCTTCGTCTGTGTCCCACTAATATCAGGTCATGTCGGAATCCCAATAGAAACCCTTCGTCTGTGTCCCACTAATATCAGGTCATGTCGGAATCCCAATAGAAACCCTTCGTCTGTGTCCCACTAATATCAGGTCATGTCGGCATCCCAATAGAAACCCTTCGTCTGTGTCCCACTAATACCAGGTCATGTCGGAATCCCAATAGAAACCCTTCGTCTGTGTCCCACTAATACCAGGTCATGTCGGAATCCCAATAGAAAACCTTCTTTCTGTGTCCCACTAATACCAGGTCATGTCGGAATCCCAATAGAAACCCTTCGTCTGTGTCCCACTAATACCAGGTCATGTCGGCATCCCAATAGAAACCCTTCGTCTGTGTCCCACTAATACCAGGTCATGTCTGCATCATTGCTCTTTCCAACAGAGACGTTTATGTAAGCTTGTAAGTTTCTGTTGGCAGAGCTGCCTAGATTTCTGTCTCATTTCTTGTTAGAGAGCCTTCGTCTGATGTTTTCTTCCAACTATTTGTTTGTTTCGTAATATCTGCATTTTTTTTAATGTTCCACATTTTTATAGCACTGATTACTTAGTTATCCCTCTCCGTTCCTTGTGGAGCATAGGATCCCAACAATTGTTCACCACTTTTCTGATCTCTGGCATACATGGCACACACACACACACACACACACACACTAGACACACATACATACAGGTACAGACACACCACATACATACAGGTACAGACACACACACACACACACACACATCGAGTTAACTGTTAAATGTCCCTGTCCCTCCCCGTCCCCCACTATGACAATGCTAAATTAATTCTACTACAATACTGGCTAATGCATTTATAAGGAATCCATTATCTTCAAATAGAAACCTTTCAACGTATAGCCTAGCCTGGCCTAACCCTAGCTTTGCTCTCTCTCAACAAGTAAACGTTTTTAACAGATTTTAACATCTCAACATCAAACTAAACACAACATATGCAATCTCAACATCAAACTAAACACAACATATGCAATCTACATATAATGCAAAATTAGTGGTGGCGGCGGCGTTGGCTGAAGTAGTGGTAGTAGTGACGGCGTTGGCTGAAGTAGTGGTAGTAGTGACGGCGTTGGCTGAAGTAGTGGTAGTAGTGACGGCGTTGGCTGAAGTAGTGGTAGTAGTGACGGCGTTGGCTGAAGTAGTGGTAGTAGTGACGGCGTTGGCTGAAGTAGTGGTAGTAGTGACGGCGTTGGCTGAAGTAGTGGTGGTAGGGACGGCGTTGGCTGATGTAGTGGTGATAGTGACGGCGTTGGCTGATGTAGTGGTGATAGTGACGGCGTTGGCTGATGTAGTGGTGGTAGTGATGGCGTTGGCTGAAGTAGTGGTGGTGGTAGTGACGGCGTTGGCTGATGTAGTGGTGTTTGAGATAGATATAGTAGTTGATTGATTAATAATACCATCATCATTACACTTCGGTAAGTAACCGTATGTGCTCAGATATCTTTCTTACACATGAAGATCTCAGCGACAGCGCACGAACTCTGTAGCACCGGCGATGATCCCCGATGTAATATTGAAGATGGTGAATATATTTTTGTAGGAATTTTATTTTTAATCTTTTCTAACTGTCCTGGCAGCCGCTTTCCAGCCTGATCTTCTCGATTTTGAACTGCTAAGAGTTCTTTTACGTGTTAAAATTGAGTACGGGTCCTACGTGTTATCGATCGTCTCCGATATGACTAGGAACTCGTTCTCACCTACACTGAGATCAGGTAGCTCTGCACAAATATTTAGATCAGCGTTTCCGGTTTGTGAGACCATCTTTGGCTTGTCATTTTGATTGACTAATTGTCTCTTCGATGTTGGGAACGCTAATTGTCTCTCAGTTGTTAGGGACGCTAATTGTCTCTCAGTTGTTAGGGACGCTAATTGTCTCTCAGTTGTTAGGGACGCTAATTGTCTCTCAGTTGTTAGGGACGCTAATTGTCTCTCAGTTGTTAGGGACGCTAATTGTCTCTTCGATGTTAGGAACGTTAATTGTCTCTCAGTTGTTAGGGACGCTAATTGTCTCTCAGTTGTTAGGGACGCTAATTGTCTTTCCTATGTTAGGGACGGTACCGCCCCTCCTCCTAGTGGGCGCTGAATCTGTCCAGGGGGCGATAGTGGGTTCAGAAACATTTGGAGGGAGATTTTTTGTGATTTTGTCATTGAATAATCATTAAAAATTGTAATTATGCATTTTAATTCATCTTATGCCCGTCTTACACGATCAATTTTTTCATCAATTTTCTATTTCATGTATATAATCATTTGAAAATTGACCATATATTACAGAAATATATATCAAGTTTCTATGTCAAAATGAAAATAGATCACGTATGTATATGTGAGGGGGGCGTTGGCAAACTGTTATAATGTGAAGGGGGCGTTACAAAGTTTATGTTGTGCAAAGTGGGCGGTGGGAGGGGGCGTTACAAAGTTTATGTTGTGCAAAGTGGGCGGTGAGCCGAAAAAGTTTGGGAATCTCTGATCTAGATGGCTCCACGAGGAAGCGAACTTGGTACATTTGGTACGAGAGATGGGTACCTAACCTCTACGTCACAGAGAGCCCTACTTTTTGTAGTAGTAGTAGTAGTAGCAGGAGTAGTAGCAGGAGTAGTAGCAGGAGTAGTAGTAAGTTGATGTAGTAGTAGCAGGAGTAGTAGTAAGTTGATGTAGTAGTAAGTTGATGTAGTAGTAAGTTGTTAGTAAGTTGATGTAGTAGTAAGTTGAAGTAGTAGTAAGTTGATGTAGTAGTAAGTTGATGTAGTAGTAAGTTGATGTCGTAGTAAGTTGATGTAGTAGTAAGTTGATGTAGTAGTAAGTTGATGTCGTAGTAAGTTGATGTAGTAAGTTGCTAGTAAGTTGATGTAGTAGTAATAGTATCAACAGCAACCCAGGCGCACGTTGTGTAACTCTGGCTATAGTTATTACTTTGCAGCGGGCCATCATTTAGATCCCGAATACAGAATCGATGGACAATCCTACAGCTCCCTCCTCCTCTTAATCATAACCCACCCCCACCCCCTTCCCTGTGACTATAAGACGACTAGCAAACAGTTCAATAGATTAACTAGAGATGTATCTATCAGTAAACAGATCAATAGACTAACTAGAGATGTATCGATCAGTAAACAGATCAATAGACTAACTAGAAATGTATCTATCAACAAACAGATCAATAGACTATCTAGAGATGTATCGATCAGTAAACAGATCAATAGACTAACTAGAGATGTATCTATCAACAAAGAGATCAATAGACTAACTAGAGATGTATCGATCAGTAAACAGATCAATAGACTAACTAGAAATGTATCTATCAACAAACAGATCAATAGACTAACTAGAGATGTATCTATCAGTAAACAGATCAATAGACTAACTAGAAATGTATCTATCAACAAACAGATCAATAGACTATCTAGAGATGTATCGATCAGTAAACAGATCAATAGACTAACTAGAAATGTATCGATAAGTAAACACTTCTTTTAATCGATTTATTCTGAACTAGACGGTTAAGCTTCTATATAATATGTAGGGAACGGGGATGGGGGAGGTGGACCAGTGACATTTTCACGTCCAAAGTTGACTGATTTAATGGTTTCCCTCGGGCGTCTTCATTGTCTTGAACTCTTTACCTTCCACTTCAATGTCTGCTTTCCTCAGGCGTCTTCTCTGTCTTGAACTCTTTACCTTCCACTTCAATGTCTGCTTTCCCTCGGGTGTCTTCTCTGTCTTGAACTCTTTACCTTCCACTTCAATGTCTGCTTTCCCTCGGGCGTCTTCTCTGTCTTGAACTCTTTACCTTCCACTTCAATGTCTGCTTTCCCTCGGGTGTCTTCTCTGTCTTGAACTCTTTACCTTCCACTTCAATGTCTGCTTTCCCTCGGGTGTCTTCTCTGTCTTGAACTCTTTACCTTCCACTTCAATGTCTGCTTTCCCTCGGGTGTCTTCTCTGTCTTGAACTCTTTACCTTCCACTTCAATGTCTGCTTTCCCTCGGGTGTCTTCTCTGTCTTGAACTCTTTACCTTCCACTTCAATGTCTGCTTTCTGACTCTTTAATTATTTCTTCTCAGAGTATGCTCAACATATTTTCACCTTCTCTTCCTTATAACAGTTGTTACTAGTGGTTGATCAGACATTTCTCAAATGTAATCGCCTCTTCTGAATTCGTCCCATTTTATGTTCATTATTGTTGCAGACTTTCTATTTTTTAAATACATACAACATTATCATCAAATAGCTTGTCCTTGAGCAGAACTTTGTCTCCCTAATATTCTTTCTGAATTTCTCTCTATCTTGGGCCAATTGTCCCGCCTCTGCAGCCGTTATATTTAAATCATCAGTTACATCCTGACTCTATACTCTCCCTAGTCTTCCTTCTCTCCCTAGTCTTCCTCCTCTCCCTAGTCTTCCTTCTCTCCCTAGTCTTCCTTCTCTCACTAGTCTTTCTCCTCTCCCTAGTCTTCCTCCTCTCCCTAGTCTCCTCCTCCCAGTCTTCCTCCCCTCCTAGTCTCCTCCTCCGTCTTCCTCTCCCTAGTCTTCCTCCTCTCCCTAGTCTTCCTCCTCTCCCTAGTCTTCCTCTTCTCCCTAGTCTTCCTCCTCTCCCTAGTCTTCCTCTTCTCCCTAGTCTTCCTCTTCTCCCTAGTCTTCCTTCTCTCCCTAGTCTTCCTTCTCCTAGTCTTCTCCTCTCCTAGTCTTCCTCTCTCTCCCTAGTCTTCTCCCTCTCTCTCCCTAGTCTTCCCTCCCCTCTCTCCCTAGTCTTCCTCCTCTCCCTAGTCTTCCTCTCTCCCTAGTCTTCCTCCTCTCCCTAGTCTTCCTCCTCTCCCTAGTCTTCCTCCTCTCCCTAGTCTTCCTCCTCTCCCTAGTCTTCCTCTTCTCCCTAGTCTTCCTCCTCTCCCTAGTCTTCCTCCTCTCCCTAGTCTTCCTCTCTCCTAGTCTTCCTCTCTCCCTAGTCTCCTCCTCTCTCCTAGTCTTCCTCTCTCTCCCTAGTCTTCCTCTTCTCCCTAGTCTTCCTCTTCTCCCTAGTCTTCTCCCTTCTCCTCTTCTCCTAGTCTTCCTCTCTCTCCCTAGTCTTCCTCTTCTCCCTTCTTCCTCTTTTCCAGTCTTCTCCACTTCTAGTCTTCCTCTTCTAGTCTTCCCTCTCGTTTCAGATACTTTATTCAACTGATCTATTCAACTGCTTGTATCAACTGACTTGTATTCAACTGACTTATCTCAACTACTTGTATTCAACTGACTTGTATTCAACTGACTTGTATTCAACTGACTTATATTCAACTGACTTGTATTCAACTGACTTGTATTCAACTGACTTGTATTCAACTGACTTGTATTCAACTCACTTGTATTCAACTCACTTGTATTCAACTGACTTGTATTCAACTGACTTGTATTCAACTGACTTGTATTCAACTGACATTCTGACTATTCAACTGACTTGTATTAATGACATCAACTGACTTGTATTCAACTGACTTGTATTCAACTGACTTGTATTCAACTGACTTGTATTCAACTGACTTGTATTCAACTGACTTGTATTCAACTGACTTGTATTCAACTGACTTGTATTCAACTGACTTGTATTCAACTGACTTGTATTCAACTGACTTGTATTCAACTGACTTGTATTCAACTGACTTGTATTCAACTGACTTGCATTCAACTGACTTGTATTCAACTGACTTGTATTCAACTGACTTGTATTCAACTGACTTGTATTCAACTGACTTGTATTCAACTGACTTGTATTCAACTGACTTGTATTCAACTGACTTGTATTCAACTGACTTGTATTCAACTGACTTGTATTCAACTGACTTGTATTCAACTGACTTGTATTCAACTGACTATCATTCAACTGACTTGTATTCAACTGACTTGTATTCAACTGACTTGTATTCAACTGACTTGTATTCAACTGACTTGTATTCAACTGACTTGTATTCAACTGACTATTCAGGCGCTATTCAACTGACTTGTATTCAACTTGATTCAGTGATTCAACTGACTTGTATTCAACTGACTATTCAACGATGTCAACTGACTGTTTCAACTGACTTGTATTCAACTGACTTGTATTCAACTGACTATTCAACTGCTTGTATTCAACTCGACTTGTATTCAACTGACTTGCATTCAACTGACTTGTATTCAACTGACTTGTATTCAACTGACTTGTATTCAACTGACTTGTATTCAACTGACTTGCATTCAACTGACTTGTATTCAACTGACTTGTATTCAACTGACTTGTATTCAACTGACTTGTATTCAACTTTCTGTATCTTGATTCATTTTCCAACTCTCGTTGACATCATAAGTTAGAATTGATACAACATTGGAATTAAAAATTCATAATTTAGTTTTAAAACTATATAACTTGCAGTAATTGTAGATATAAAGCAGAGATTACAAGTAGAATAGCTCAGAGATTACAAGTAGAATAGCTCAGAGATTACAAGTAAAATAGCTCAGAGATTACAGGTAGAATAGCTCAGAGATTACAAGTAAAATAGCTCAGAGATTACAGGTAGAATAGCTCAGAGATTACAAGTAGAATAGCTCAGAGATTAGAAGTAGAATAGCTCAGAGATTAGAGGTAGAATAGCTCAGAGATTAGAGGTAGAATAGCTCAGAGATTAGAGGTAGAATAGCTCAGAGATTACAAGTAGAATAGCTCAGAGATTACAAGTAGAATAGCTCAGAGATTAGAGGTAGAATAGCTCAGAGATTAGAGATAGAATAGCTCAGAGATTACAAGTAGAATAGCTCAAACGAAAGCAGCTTTTATGAAAATGAAGAACACACTATGCGTGAACTCACTACCAATGACAGTGCGAAAACGAGTACTCCAGTGCTATATTGAACCAATACTTCTGTATGACAGCGAATCATGGACAATGAACAAACAGTAAATAGTATTGGAAACAACAGAAATGTGGTTTTACAGAAGAATGTTGAAAATTCCATGGACAGCGAAGAAAACAAATGAGGTTTTAAATCAGGCCTGTACACAAAGAAACCTTATCAAAAGAATAAGAATCAGAATGCGAAGAGAAAGTTTAGAACATTTGGTGACTACATGTAAAATTCAGGGAAGGAGAGATCGTGGAAGACAGAGGGAGAAGATGTTGGATGGTCTGACATCGTGGTTCGACAAAAGATCAACGTCAGAACTGATTACCTGTACCAAGGAGAGAGAGAGAGTTGTGGAGAGACATGATCGCCTACGCCGGCAGGTATAGCACTTGATTGATTGAACTTGTAGTTCCATACATTGAAAACCTGATGTTGAGAAAGTAAAATAGCCTCCATCAACAAAACCAACTATTTGTCAAGATTTTTGTCACTCAGAAATCCCAGAAATAATTCTCACACGAGCACGTAATATGGCACATTCTTGGACCGACTGTCCTTGTTTTTCTTTTTCCCCGGTGACAGTTGATTTTACCCCTGTGGCTGTTTGCTTTTTGTGACACAATATTGTTTCTATTTTGGTTATAGATAGGCCGGTGTTGACATTCTTATTATTTGATGATTGCATTGTTTCAATATTTCTTTCCCGCGTCTGTTTTTTTTACATGCGCTGTCTGAAGTGTTTACTTAATCTCTCCTGGCACGGCAGAGTAGCAAACAACGAGTTGTTGAAATAGGCTGAAATGTTCTCTCCTCAGCAATGCTTATTCAAGTTGGTAGAGTTCCCTGTGCAGGACGGAGAATGGTCTAATCCTTAAGATGGCGGGTTCCTGTAAAGGATGGAGAGTGGTCGAATCCTTAAGATGGCGGGTTCCTGTAAAGGATGGAGAGTGGTCGAATCCATAAAAACGGGACTAAAGATTAAATTCATTCATATGTGTCTGAATAATGCCCGTGTAAATGGCACGCCGCCTGCCCAGAGTATTACACAAAGCACGAACTCCGTAGCTAGCTCCTGCAACAATCCTAGAGAACTATGTAAAATTGCACTTCTGAACATAACAGCGCGGTCTGAGATTTGAACCCGCAACCCTTAGAATGACTTATCTAATCAGCCAAACAACATTCTTATATCTTACATAACTAAGCTAACATTGCAAGATAGTTGATGACCTACTTTTTCAGGATATCTTGAACACAGAACTAGCTTCTAACGAAAGAAATTGGAAACTATCCTCCTTCCATTGGATCCTTCTTCTTCTTCCAACTCTCCATATCGACCACTTGTGAAACCAATCTTTGTCATTTATATGTGATCTTAGCCTAAGTGCGATTGTACGTTGTGCCAGTTATTCGCTTACAATTAGGCCAACATATTCGATTTCTGGGATGTATTTATTTACTAGGGTAGCTTTCATAGGCCCCTACCTCAGTCGCCTCTTACGACATGCCTTGTAGATCGCAGTGTTACTATTCTTTGCTCCCTTGCAAGCCCGGCAACACGCGGGAGAAATGTTAATTCTATAATGACGTCTGTACACATGCCCTAGGCATGAATTGCAGAAAATAGGAAAAGTATGTCGTGAACAGTAAGGCGTAAAACTAGATGTCAACACTGTCAGTTTAAATTTATGTATTATTTTTGGTAAAGTCATTCAGTTTTGTTACACCAGATTGTGAGTTTGTGAACAAATAACTTGTCTATATGTTCGTGTCACAAGTGCATCTAGTCTATGTATTGTCCCCTATAGCGACACATGTCTGTGAGGCATGGATTATTGATTAAAAAAATTGTACAATCGATGAATACCTTTGAATGTATGTGATACAGAAGAGCAATCAGAATACCATGGACAAGAAAAACATATCAAATATGTGAATGTTGTCACAGCTGAAAATTGAATGATAGAAGTTGGGATTTGATAAAAACGAGAAAGATGAAATATTACCGACATAAAAAAACATCATTCTTGGAAGATGTAGGCTCTCTGTGGTCAAGTGGTTAATCCTTTGCCTTGCTTTTCAAAGATCGTGGGCTCGAATCTAAACCGCACCGTTCTGTTCATTAGTTTATTTTTCTAGAGACACCTAGGATTGTTTCGGAACTACGGAGTTCCGTGCTTTGTGCAATACTTTCTGCAGCTGGCGTGTCATTTCTGTGAAGTGGGACCGATCCATATTGGCTCAAACTTGGCGCAATAAAGTCAATTCTTCGGCTTTAGGCCCGTTAGGAGAACATCATTCTGGAGGGCATGATTCCGGGCAGATGAAAAACAGAAAGACTAAGAATAAGAGACAAACATGATGTAACGGCCGACTTGAGTGTGACTACGCCGGCAGCGGCCGGACACCACACAAAGAACATGACGGCATTTGCAGCTGCTGTCATTGGTGACAAGTTCCAGCAAAAACACGCTCTAGATGATGATGATAAAATCTGTCTTTGCTAATCAATGTGTCTATCCATACATGTCTCAACATATAGATTCTCTTGTTTTGTCTTATGTGTGAATCTGTCTCTTGTTTTGTCTTATGTGTGAATCTGTCTCTTGTTTTGTCTTATGTGTGAATCTGTCTCTTAATTGTTTTGTCTTATATGTGAATCTGTCTCTTGTTTTGTCTTATGTGGGAGTCTGTCCGTTGTTTTGTCTTATGTGGGAGTCTGTCCGTTGTTTTGTCTTATGTGGGAGTCTGTCCGTTGTTTTGTCTTATGTGTGAATCTGTCTCTTGTTTTGTCTTATGTGGGAGGATGTCCGTTGTTTTGTCTTATGTCGGAGTCTGTCCGTTGTTTTGTCTTATGTGGGAGTCTGTCTCTTGTTTTGTCTTATGTGTGAATCTGTCTCTTGTTTTGTCTTATGTGGGAGTCTGTCCGTTGTTTTGTCTTATGTGGGAGTCTGTCTCTTGTTTTGTCTTATGTGTGAATCTGTCTCTTGTTTTGTCTTATGTGGGAGGCTGTCCGTTGTTTTGTCTTATGTGGGAGTCTGTCCGTTGTTTTGTCTTATGTGGGAGTCTGTCTCTTGTTTTGTCTTATGTGTGAATCTGTCTCTTGTTTTGTGTTATGTGGGAGCCTGTCCGTTGTTTTGTCTTATGTGGGATTCTGTCCGTTGTTTTGTCTTATGTGGGAGCCTGTCTCTTGTTTTGTCTTATGTGTGAATCCGTCTCTTGTTTTGTCTTATGTGGGAGTCTGTCCGTTGTTTTCTCTTATGTGGGAGTCTGTCCGTTGTTTTCTCTTATGTGGGAGTCTGTCTCTTGTTTTGTCTTATGTGTGAATATGTCTCTTGTTTTGTCTTATGTGGGAGCCTGTCTCTTGTTTTGTCTTATGTGTGAATATGTCTGTTGTCTTGTCTTATGTGTGAATCTGTCTCTTGTTTTGTCTTAATGTGTGAATCTGTCTGTTGTTTTGTCTTATGTGGGAGTCTGTATGTTAACCGCTGTGTCTTTATTTTTCTCACCGAAGGGAAGGACCATATCTGTCTGAAGGAAGGATATCTCTTTCTGAAGGACATATCTCTGAGGACATTTCTCTTTCTGAAGGACATATCTCTCTCTGAAGGACATATCTCTCTCTGAAGGACATATCGCTGAGGACATTTCTCTTTCTGAAGGACATATCTCTCTCTGAAGGACATATCTGTCTCTGAAGGACATATCTCTGAAGGACATTTCTATAAAGGAAATTTCTCAACAATGGTTGCTTGTCACGTATATCTATTTTCGTACCGTCCTCCTACGGCTATGTGTGTGTGTGTGTGTGTGTGTATGTGTGTAGCTATCGTTTCCCTTGACATCATCAAGAGACACCGCCGACAGTTGCATAAAATTACCATCTGCAAGTATTCATCATACAGAGACCTGGAACGTGACGTCATCAACAAATGGATTGGTTAAAACTAGAGGAATCAGAACTATATTGTGCCTGATCACGTAACTCATCGCGTGCTTGTGTACAACTATTGTCCATCCCAAGATTACATTAACAATGATAAGGCAGAGGGAATGAACAAGATAAAAGATATAATGAACACATTGCATCGATTTAGTAGATAAGTTTGCGATCACAGAAATAGCTAGCCCTGTACTTTCGGTCATTATTTCGTTGGCAATAATTATGCTTTTAATTATTTTATGTATCTAATTTTGTTTAGACTCGCCCTGTAATATTGAAGAGTTTAACGACAAAATATAATAAGTTAAGTAGGGGGAATATTGTTGATATAAGGGAAGACTACAGTCAAACTATGTATCAAGGGAAGACTGCAGTCAAACTATGTATCAAGGGAAGACTGCAGTAAAACTATGTATCAAGGGAAGACTGCAGTAAAACTATGTATCAAGGGAAGACTGCAGTAAAACTATGTAGCAAGGGAAGACTGCAGTAAAACTATGTACCAAGGGAAGACTGCAGTAAAACTATGTATCAAGGGAAGACTGCAGTAAAACTATGTAGCAAGGGAAGATTGCAGTAAAACTATGTAGCAAGGGAAGATTGCAGTAAAACTATGTATCAAGGGAAAATTGCAGTAAAACTATGTAGCAAGGGAAGACTGCAGTAAAACTATGTAGCAAGGGAAGATTGCAGTAAAACTATGTATCAAGGGAAGACTGCAGTAAAACTATGTACCAAGGGAAGACTGCAGTAAAACTATGTATCAAGGGAAGACTGCAGTAAAACTATGTAGCAAGGGAAGACTGCAGTAAAACTATGTAGCAAGGGAAGATTGCAGTAAAACTATGTAGCAAGGGAAGATTGCAGTAAAACTATGTAGCAAGGGAAGATTGCAGTAAAACTATGTATCAAGGGAAAATTGCAGTAAAACTATGTAGCAATGACGAAACACGTAAAAACAAAATACTGTAGTGTTACTAGTATGGAGTAGAAAGAAGTTAGAAGACTAGCCATGACTTGACAGAAGGTGATAAGCATGAAGACTAGCCATGACTTGACAGAAGGTGATAAGCATGAAGACTAGCCATGACTTGACAGAAGGTGATAAGCATGAAGACTAGCCATGACTTGACAGAAGGTGATAAGCATGAAGACTAGCCATGACTTGACAGAGGGTGATAAGCAGAAGACTAGCCATGACTTGACAGAAGGTGATAAGCATGAAGACTAGCCATGACTTGACAGAAGGTGATAAGCATGAAGACTAGCCATGACTTGACAGAGGGTGATAAGCATGAAGACTAGCCATGACTTGACAGAGGGTGATAAGCAGAAGACTAGCCATGACTTGACAGAAGGTGATAAGCATGAAGACTAGCCATGACTTGACAGAAGGTGATAAGCATGAAGACTAGCCATGACTTGACAGAAGGTGATAAGCATGAAGACTAGCCATGACTTGACAGAAGGTGATAAGCATGAAGAACTATGGCACAAACAAAGAAATAAAAGTAAGACTTCTGAGAACATGTATATTCCCTGTGACAATATATGGATGGGAATCATGGAACAAAACATAAACATTCAAGGACAAAATGGAAGCTTTTGAAACCAGGTGTTATAGAAAAGTGCTTAGAACATTTTGGACAGAGAAGAGAAGAAACAGAGACATCCTGGACAGAGAAGAGAAGAAACAAAGACATCCTACAAGATCTGAATATCAAGGAGCATTAACTCGTAAATAACATCATGTCTCGGAAGATGAAATATTTTAGCCACGTTAAACGTCACGTGATGTGGAGATAACGGTAATGGAAGGTATAGTTTCTGGAGTTCGAGGCAGGGAACTACCATGATGAAGGTGGCAGCAGGACATCAAAGAGTCCTTGCACATGATGCTGGAAAAGGCGGGAAAGCTTGCAAGATACGGAAAAGCTTGCAAGTTCTTTTCAGTGTTTCTCTAGGGCGTCCTCTCTTTCTTGCGCCATTGAATGCCTGCTTTGCTCTTCTTTGATCATTTCTTGTCAAGGTGTGTCCAACCACATCCAACTCTAGATAACTTGATAAGTTTATAATTGACTATGGTCCAATATATCTCCATCTTCTCCTTCTTATAACAGTTGTTACCAGTGGTTGACCAGACATTTCTCTGATTTCATCACTTCTCCTCGCCTGAGTGGTTACCGGGGCCAAAATTTGGGGTGCAAAGAATAGAACCACTATTACCTGCCATGCATGTCGTAAGAGGCGATAAGGATGTTTGGCTGAAATCGGATGTACATGTCCTAAACTTGTAGAAATCTATGCGTTTAGGGGCCTACCAAACTAATGTGCAACGTATACACGTTGTTGGCAAAGATCAAACATATCACAAAGAGTGATTAAAATTGATCGTAAAGAACAAGCGCGAAGAAGAAGAAGATCACTTCTCCTGAATTCGTTCCATTTGATATTCATTATTTTTCGCAGACATCTATTTTCATATGCATTCAACGTGCTTTCTATATCTTTATAGTCATTTTCCAACTCTCGCTAGCATATGTCAGTATTGATACAACTCTCGCTAGCATATATGTTAGAATTGATACAACTCTCGCTAGCATATATGTTAGAATTGATAAAACTCTCGCTGGCATATATGTTAGAATTGATACAACTCTTGCTGGCATATATGTTAGAATTGATACAACTCTCGCTGGCGTATATGTTAGAATTGATAAAACTCTCGCTGGCATATATGTTAGAATTGATACAACTCTTGCTGGCATATATGTTAGAATTGATACAACTCTCGCTGGCATATATGTTAGAATTGATACAACTCTTGCTGGCATATATGTTAGAATTGATACAACATTGAAATTGAAAATTTGTAATTTAGTTTTATTTAAACTTGCAAAAGCTGATGTTGCTTTGACAATTCGTACTATAATTATTTGATGTGTTGGCCGTTGCATAATTTAACAACGCTCACATGGTAGGGTTTTCGTTCTAAGCGTTAACTACTTAATTAGTCAGACACACCGTGATGGAACAGCCGCCTGGACTTTCGCTTCTATGTCTTAATGTATTATCCGTTAAAATGTCTTTCACTACCACAACTTGGGAACATGTTTTAAATTGGTTAAAGATGTCTGAATTATTACTGAGTAGACAAATGATATTGATTTTAATTGCTTGATAAATAACACATTCACATAACCAATAGTGTCTCAGTGACGTAGAGGTTCACATAACCAATAGTGTCCCAGTGACGTAGAAGTTCCCATAACCAATAGTGTCTCAGTGACGTAGAGGTTCCCATAACCAATAGTGTCTCAGTGACGTAGAGGTTCACATAACCAATAGTGTCTCAGTGACGTAGAGGTTCACATAACCAATAGTGTCTCAGTGACGTAGAGGTTCACATAACCAATAGTGTCTCAGTGACGTAGAGGTTCACATAACCAATAGTGTCTCAGTGACGTAGAGGTTCACATAACCAATAGAGTCTCAGTGACGTAGAGGTTCCCATAACCAATAGTGTCTCAATGACGTAGAGGTTCCCATAACCAATAGTGTCTCAGTGACGTAGAGGTTCCCATAACCAATAGTGTCTCAGTGACGTAGAGGTTCACATAACCAATAGAGTCTCAGTGACGTAGAGGGTCCCATAACCAATAGAGTCTCAGTGACGTAGAGGTTCACATAACCAATAGTGTCTCAGTGACGTAGAAGCTAGGTGCTTGTTTCTCGCTCTAAAGGTAACCGGTACGCTCCCTCGTGGTGCCATTGATATTTTTTGTCCAGAGATCCTTGATTTCAGCGTAGGTGAGATCGAGTTCAAAGTTCTATCGGAGACGGACGATTAAACGTAAGTTCTGTCTTCAATTTGAGTACGTAAAAGAACCCTTCATAGTTCCAAATCAAGAAGAGTAGACTGGAAGGTCAAAATTCATTAGAAAAAATTGTTTTTTAAAATTCTCACAAAATATCTTCACCATTCTCTAAATTACATCGGGGACCCTCGCCGACGATACGGAGTTCGTGCACTGCAGCTGAGATCTTCCTGTGTAAGAAAGAGATCGAAGCACACATGGTTACTCACCGAAGTGCAATCCTGATGGTCCTATTAATCTAGAAAGACGGACCATGGCAGAGCGGTGTAGACCGCATAGAGCACGGCAAGGCACGTAGGAAGCCCTGTTCATCCACTGCATCTGGTACTATCTCCAGTCGTCTCGACTTGTTTTGCCACTGGATACAGCTAGTCCTGGACGAGAGAGTGAGGTTGATGAAACGCGCATCTTTTCCTCACTTTAATCCAAATACAGAGAGCCGCTGTAGCGTAGTTGTTAGTGAACTCGCTTCTCAAGGCTGGTGGTCTGGGTTCAGCTCCGCAATGCGCGTAGAATTTTTCCCGACCGCGACGGCTCTCAGGTTGACCCAGCCTCAACTGGGTACCAGACATGCTCTGTGAAAGTAAAGGCGGCCGGCGTGATGCTGACCACATCACCCATCGTGTGCCGACGGTCAATGAAAATACAGGCCTAACACTGTATTGACCTATATACCACGAGGTATGAAAGGGTTCCTTTACTTTTACCTTTTAATCCAAATACAGCACAAACTACAGTTTCAGACCAACCACACACAAACTACAGTTTCAGACAACCACACACAAACTACAGTTTCAGACAACCACACACAAACTACAGTTTCAGACCAACCACACACAAACAACAGTTTCAGACCAACCACACACAAACTACAGTTTCAGACCAACCACACACAAACTACAGTTTCAGACCAACCACACACAAACTACAGTTTCAGACAACCACACACAAACTACAGTTTCAGACCAACCACACACAAACTACAGTTTCAGACCAACCACACACAAACTACAGTTTCAGACAACCACACACAAACTACAGTTTCAGACAACCACACACAAACTACAGTTTCAGACAACCACACACAAACTACAGTTTCAGACCAACCACACACAAACTACAAATCAGACATGGACAGTGTATAGCAGACACGCAAGAAAACTAAACCACTTCCACACAAGCTGTCTACGCAGAATACTAAAAATAAACTGGCTGGACAAAATTCCAGATACCGAAGTCCTCACAAGTGCAAAGATCCCAAGCGTCAACACCCTGTTGCAGAAGGCCAAAGGGAGATGGATCGGTCACGTTGCTCGAATGCCTGATAAACGCATCCCAAAACAGTTGATGTATGGCGAACTTGAAGGGGCAGACGTTCAGCTGGTGGACAGAAAAACGCTTTAAAGACACTCTTGAAGTGTCTCTGAAGTGCTTCGATATAGACACCAATCGCTGGGAATCCCTTGAACAAGATCGCCAAATATGGCACTGTAACAATACAAGAGGACCCCGAATAGCTGAGAATCATCGTGTTGTTGAGGCACAGAGAAACGAGCTGCGTGAAAAGACAACACGCAATACGGACATGTCTAACCTTGATCATGTATGCCCCACCTGTGGTATGGGATTGTGTTCTAGGATTGACTCTAAAGTCACCTCCGCACACACCAGAGCGGTGCAGCAGCACACGTCTGAGACTTGTCATCATCGCTTGCGATGGTCGGCTATTATCAATCAATCATTCAATCCTTCAATCAATCATTACCAGGAATGTGTTCTTGAGTATATCATGTAATAACTCACTTTTCTTTGTAAACTGTTATGTGTGACTTGGTTCATTCTTATTCATATTTTGTTTCCATGTTCATCCTTCCTCTCCCCTTTTCTTGTTCATCTTTCCTCTCCCCTTTTCTTGTTCATCCCTAGGAGACATTGGTCCAAGCATTGCCTTCGTATCCAAGGTCATCTTTTCCAGATCTCACCACTCTGCTTCCATTTTCTTGAATTCTATCTCCAACTCTCATATCCAAGTGTTCCTGCTTTTGTCTGTACCTCTATTACCCTGAGGGTTCCATCAGAAGGCATGTTTTGTGATGCTGTCAGTGGATCTCCTCAGTGTGTGTCCTATCCATCGCCACCTTCTGCCCCATATCTCTTGTTTCACCTGCCGTTGTTCCGCTCTATTCTACTGTTTGTGGTCCTGAAAATTGTTTGTAATTCTACCATTTTTTGTTTTGTTGAATAGTTGTCATTTTTAATTAGTTCCATTTCTAGGATCGATACTGTAATGTCAGAGTGACATCTGAGCAGACATTTGCTCTTTAGATATTCCTGTCTTCGATTCTAGCATGGCTATTTTTGTTAACTTGTCGTCACGATCTATCGACGGATGGGACTACACCGGCAGAAGAAGAACAAAGAACTCATGTCTAGATATTCACAAATAGTAGCAGAACTAGATTAGCGCTAAGGATTACACCTTTAATTATTATGAATATTGTTTGGTCATTGAGCTAGACATTCATATGTGTTGATTTCTCTCCGCCAATAATGGCTGACACATTCCGTTTCTGGTATTTTTTTTTTTTTTTTAGTTTGTTCTCTAGACAGTTGCAGTCACCTGCTGACGAGATCTGTTATCCTGGGTTTGTTAGTTGCCCTACTCTAAGTGACTTCAGCTTTATGTCGCCAGGCTCACCAACCCAGTCTTTTATGCAGTGCTCTTTAGACGCTATAGTTTAATCTCTGAAAGCTGAAAGTTTACCAGGCCATAGTGCTAACCACGCTGCTGTACGCAAACGAGACATGGACAGTGTATAGCAGACACGCAAGAAAATTAAATAGTGAAACACGTACAAACAAAGTACTATAGTTTTACAAAATACATAAACAGTGACGATAACAGTTACCAAGTTTTACTGCAGTCTTCCCCCTATTTCAAGAAAATTAAACCACTTCCACACAAGCTGTCTACGCAGAATACTAAAAATAAACTGGCAGGACAAAATTCCAGACAGCGAAGTCCTCACAAGAGCAAAGATCCCAAGCGTCAACACCCTGTTGCAGAAGGCCCAACTGAGATGGGTCGGTCACGTTGCTCGAATGCCTGATAAACGCATCCCAAAACAGTTGATGTATGGCGAGCTTGAAGGGGGCAGACGTTTAGTTGGTGGACAGAAAACACGCTTTAAAGACACTCTTAAAGTGTCTCTGAAATGCTTCGATATAGACAATACGTGCTGGGAATCCTTGCGCAAGATCGCCAAATGTGGCGCTGTAACAACAAAAGAGGAACCGAATAGCTGAGAATCATCGTATTGTTGAGTCACAGAGAAAACGAGCAGCGCGAAAAGACAGAGCACACAACACGCACATGTCTAACCTTGATCATGTATGCCTCACCTGTGGTCGAGGATTCTGTTCTAGGATTGGACTCTACAGTAACCTCCGCACACACCAGAGAGGTGCAACAGTACACGTCTGAGATTGTTGTCATCATCGCTTGCGATGGACGGCTATTAATAGTTTAATCCCATTTACTTGGTGGAAAGTGTCATAGAAGTAGAAAAGACAAGGAAAAGGATGTCCTCCTCAAGGGAGAGAGAGGACACCTGCTATTTGTCCCATAGCTGGGGGATGGATTGGTTGCAGCCAGAGCATTTACGCCAGTGAGTTCTGTGCTGTCACCTTACGAGATCCCATTCTGCTCCCCGCCCTTTGCTCTGGCCTTTCACCGTCAGTCTGCTCGGCTCGGTTAGACCTGCCAGGAGTTAAGACTCCCGCCGACATAGCCTGAAGGATCGTAAAGGCACACAAACCCTCCAACCACGGTACGGTAGGCCAATGTGGAGGGGAATATTGTTGAATTAAGTAGTCTTATTCTGATATCGTCATTCAGTAGATGTCCTCAGCATAACTTTGCAGCTCCAACAGTTTTTTTTGAAATATCTCTCTCTCATAGCTCAGATGTCTCATCTCCGCTGCCACCGTGCTCAAATAATCAGTTACATCCTGAATCCATCTTCTCCATGGTCTTCCTCTTCTCTTCTTTGCTGGGATACCTCTTTCTATAATAGTGTTCTCCAACTCTTCTTGTTTCTTTCTTCTTCTTCTTTTGTCGTCACACTATTACCGGGTTGTTGCCCAGTGTCGTCACACTGTTACCGGGTTGTTGCCCAGTGTCGTCACACTGTTACCGAGTTGTTTGCCCAGTGTCGTCACACTGTTGCCGGGTTGTTGCCCAGTGTCGTCACACTGTTACCGGTTGTTGCCCAGTGTCGTCACACTGTTACCGGGTTGTTTGCCCAGTGTCGTCACACTGTTACCGAGTTGTTTGCCCAGTGTCGTCACACTGCTACCGGGTTGTTTGCCCAGTGTCGTCACACTGCTACCGGGTTGTTGCCCAGTGTCGTCACACTGCTACCAGGTTGTCGCCCAGTGTCGTCATACTGCTACCGGGTTGTTGCCCAGTGTCGTCACACTGTTACCGGATTGTTGCCCAGTGTCGTCACACTGTTACCGGGTTGTTGCCCAGTGTCGTCACACTGTTACCGGGTTGTTGCCCAGTGTCGTCACACTGTTACCGGGTTGTTGCCCAGTGTCGTGGTTTTATGTTTTTTGTCTTGCGCTGTTCTGGTGGCTTGTGTGATTGTTACTTTTGCTCTTTCACAGGATTCTGCTACGCCATCTAACCATCTTTTCCGTGGTCTTCCTCTTGCCTTCTTTCCTGATGTTCTGTTGTAGAAGACTCTGTATACTGTAGAGTTTGGGTGTATTCTTATTAAGTGGCCACACCACTTCATTCTTTGTTTATCTATGTAATTCAAGCAATTGTTTTGTGCCAATTTTCTATCTTATGCTGATGTTGGTGATTCTGTCTTTTCTGGTGTTGTTGGTAACTTTTCGCAGGCAACGCATTTCACATGTAGTTATTGTTTGTGACTGCGCTTTGCTCAATGTCCATGTTTGGCTCTGGTAACACAAAGTAGGTATAAAATGATGTTGATCATCTGTTGTTTAGCTGCCTGTTAAATTTTTTGTGTGCCTTAACAGTGGGGCTAGCTGGCAGGTTACAGCATTTGCTTTTTGCACTCTAGCCTCTATCTCTTTATCTAGTTTTCCGTCTTCTGTGAATATGCTTCCTAAGTATTTGAATTCTTTCACTTGGTTTATTTTAGTGCCATTGACATGAATGTCTAGATTATTATGTTTTCTTCCCATATTCATTATTTCTGTTTTAGTGTTGTTGATTTTCATGTGATGTTTTACACAATTTTTGTTCGAGGTGTCAATATGATGTTGTAGATCTTGTTCATTTTGATGTATCAGGCACTGATCATCTGCAAACAGCAGTTCATTTATTTCATCATTATCTGAATTTGACTCATGAGTTATTTTATCCATATATGCAATAAAGAGTAGTGGTGAGAGGACACAACCTTGTCTAACACCTGATGTAATGGAGAACCAGTCGGTCATTCCTTCTGTTGTTCTTACTGTACTCTCGTTATCTTGATATAAGGCCATGATAGTTGTCCCTGGATGCCATATTCTTCAAGTATCTTCCATAATTTGCACCTGTTTACTCTTTATATGTTCACTTGTCTCTTTATATGTTCACTTGTCTCTTTATATGTTCACTTGTCTCTTTATATGTTCACTTGTCTCTTTATATGTTTACTTGTCTCTTTATATGTTCAAAATACTTCTATTTTCTTATTTGTAACCCCTCCATGTTAGCCTACCTTATCGTGGTTGGAGGGTTTGTGTGCCTTAGGATCCTTCAGGCTATGTCGGCGGAGTCTAACTCCTGGCAGGTCTAACCAAGCCGAACAGACTGAAGGTGAAAGGCCAGACCAAAAGGCGGGGAGCAGTATGGGGCCTCATAAGGTGACAGTGCAGAACCCACCGGCGAGTGGTAAATGCTCTGGCTGCAACCAACCCATCCCCAGCTATGGGACAAATAGCACTTGTCCTCTCTCTTGAGGAGGACATCCTTTTCTTGTCTTGTCTTCTACTTCTATGACACTTTCCCTTAAGCATAAGGGATTAAACTACAGTGTCCAGGAAGCACACCCTGCAAAAAGCCTGGGTTGGTGAGCCCGGCAACAGAAGGCTGAAGTCATCTAGAGTAGGACGACTCCAGACAAACCCGGGAAGACAGATCTCGTCAGCAGGGACTGCAACTGTCTAGAGAACAACCTCAAAAAAAGATGTCCTCAGAAACGGAATGTGTCAGCCATTATTGGCGGGGAGGAATCGACACATACGAACAACTCAAATGGCCATGCGCAAATATTTATATAACTGTGGTGCCACCACCATGGGAAACAGCCAGGTGGTGGTGGGACCGAACCCCCTGCCTCGAAGGGGTCCACCCTTAGCTACTGGCGGCCCTGTTGATTCTTGCAAAGCCAGGGAGGACAGGGTATTACTACTGGCAGCAAGGACAAACTTTCACCCTCACAATTATGCAATGGAATGCAGAAGGGGTAACCAACAAAAAACGAGAGCTAGAGGAACGTCTGCGAGCAGAAAAGATTGACATCTGCTGTATCCAAGAGACGCACCTTAATCCGGGAAATAGATTCAGCATTAGAGGATTTGAAACCTTCCGTCAGGATAGAGAAAATAGACATAAGGGTGGAGTAGTAACACTAGTTCGTAATTCCATACCGGCAGTTGAACTTCACAGGTCCAATCAGATGAGCACAGAATTCATAGCTGTTCAACTCCTTATCAACAACACTAAGATGACACTATACAATATATACTCACCACCCTCCATTCAAACTGAGCTGGAAGCTATCAAAGTTCAAGATGACAACTTGCTTATAGTAGGAGACTTCAACAGCCACTCACCAAGCTGGGGCTATGACACGCTAGATCCTCGAGGTGAAAGCCTTGTAGAATGGCTGATCACCAACAGTCTCACCATTCTCAACCACCCAGATGATCCTCACACATGTTACTCACGACGGTGGCGCACAACAAGCACCCCAGATCTGGCTTTTGCTACAGACGACATTCACAGGATAACCGAAAGGCAAGTCTGCGACCAGATTGGAGGTAGTGACCATAGACCAGTGAAACTCCTCATAAATAACATTAACAAGGAGGAACTTACAAACTCTGCCCCTAGTTGGAATTACAAAAAGGCAGACTGGAAGCTATTCCAAGAACTAGCAGACAAGTACTGTAAAGAAATTAATCAATCAGGAAAAGTGGACGGAGATGCACGTTCATTCAATAAAGCCATTTTAGATGCTGCAAAAAGGCTATACCCAGAGGGAGGAGAAAAAACTACAAGCCATATTGAACACCAGAGATGGAAGTTCTCCATAGCTCGCTTTGCAGTGCCAGAAATACAATGGAACTCGCACCAACGGACCAAAATGTAATGCAACACAATAGAGCAAGGGCCCTTTACGTTAGAGAAAGAAACCAGCAGTGTAGAAAATCCTGGAAAGAAAAGACAGCCTCTTTGAACATGGAAAAGAAAACTCAAAAGTTGTGGAGACTTACAAAAGCCCTGAACGATGACAACCCATCTAGAGGGAAAACAGTTCTCCAGCAAGGAGAACAACTTCTCACAGGAAAGCGAGCAGCCACCCTGATGGCCCAGTGTTACAAGCAAGAAAGCTCATGCTCAATACGTCAGGAGCAAGAGAAAGAAGTCAGAAGTGAGATAAATGCTACATTCAAAAAGCAACAAGTGAACCCTGTATGGAGGTAGACATCACACTGACTGAGCTGCAGAGAGCACTGAAAAGCTCAATCGTAAAAAGGCCCCGGGACCAGATGGAGTATCAAACGACATGCTCAAACAAATAGGCCCAATAGCACAGAGTCTTCTACTCCAGATTTTTAACAATAGTTGGAGACAGGGAAGAGTCCCAGACATCTGGAAAATGCCACAATCCACCCAATTTTCAAAAGTGGAAAAGACAAAAGGATCCGCAGAGCTACAGACCTATAAGTTTGCTAAGTTGCACTGCAAAACTGCTGGAGAGAGTGATAACCACTAGACTCCAGTGGTTTTTAGAATCCAACCATAAACTGGATCCAGCCCAGACAGGCTACAGGCAGCATAGAAGCACTGATGACCAAGTGGCATACCTCGCACAGGACATAGAAAATGGCTTCCAAGAAAATAAGAAAACCCTCACAGTGTTCTTCGACATGTCTAAGGCCTTCGACAAAGTCTGGAAAGATGGTTTGCTACTCAAGCTCTTACGCAGTGGAATACGGGGTAGAATGTACTATTGGATAAAAGACTTTCTTACCCATAGACAAGCATATGTAAAATTGGATGGAGTGCACAGTCCCAGATTCAAATTAAGAGCAGGAGTCCCACAGGACAGCGTACTGTCCCCATTGCTTTTCCTGGTATATATTAATGATCTGCCACAAACTCTGCCCAGACATGTATCACACTCTCTCCATGCTGATGATCTAGCTGTGTGGTACACCTCCGAGTTTCTGGGTCCTGCCATCTTTAAACTCCAGGCCAGCCTGAACAGCGTCATAATGTGGGCAAGTAAATGGGGTCTAGAAATAAACCGGAGCAAAACTATAGCAACGCTTTTCTCATTGTCAACAAAGGAAGAACACTTCAGACTGAAATTTAACGATGATATCGTTCCCGTTCCCATACTCCAACCTTTTTGGGAGTTAAGCTTGACAGTCGTCTGACATGGAAACATCACATAATGGAAACAAACAGAAAGGCTATGAGGAAACAAAGTGTGATGCGGAAGCTGGCTGGAACTACCTGGGGAGCTGATATTCGAATCCTGAGTCAGGTGTACACTGGTGCAGTTAGACCGACCTTCGAATATGCATCATCGACATGGATATCAGCAGCCCATTCAAACAAATCGATACTGGAAAAACACAAAACAGGTGTCTGCGTACTATTTTGGGAGCCATGAAATCTACACCAATTGTAGAAATGGAAAAGGCAGCCAACATCCAGCCCTTGGAAGACAGAAGAAGGAGAAAAGTGATTCTACAGACTGAAAGGATCAAAAGAATGCCTCACCATCCACTGCATGAAAATGGCGGCTAGCCTCACCATCCACTGCATGAAAAAATGGCGGCTAGAACAAAGAACAGACTAAAGCGTACAAGTCTAAACCACAAAGCAAAAGAAATAGGAAAGTCATACTTGGAACTACTAAATCATAATTCCATACCTGAAGAATTGCTTTTTGATCACTGGGAACCAGACTCAGTACCACTAAACTTCTCAACCTCCATCCCTAAATTATTAAGCAAAGATGCCGAGCCTAATCTAGTGAAAAAGCAATTACAATGGAACATCTCCATTACATGTTTCCAGAAGACAGCTGGATAAGAATTTACACAGATGGATCGGCAATGGAGGCAACCATGAATGGTGGAGCAGGAGTGTACATTAGGTACCCAGATGCTACCACTGTGTCTCTAGCGGCTCCTACTGGAAGAATATGTTCCAACTACAAAGCAGAACTCATAGCCCTTCTGATGGCAGCACAGCACATGAATAAGCTGCAAGCAGCTGCAAGCAAGATGGTATTTCTTACAGACTCATTGTCAGCTATACAAGCCCTGGAGGCTAAATCCACTGACAGCACAGTACAAAAACTACAAAGAGAACTTGCTCAGCTTTCAGAAAAGGCAGAAATTCACTTGCAGTGGATTCCATCTCACTGTGGCATTGCAGGCAATGAGAGTGCTGATGTCTTAGCTAAGGAGGGCAGTGCCAAAGAGCAAATTTACCAACCCTTATCTTTTCAAGAGGTCAAAACCCTCAACAGAGAAAATCTGCAGTAGACTGGAAGACAAACACTGGATATGATTATGGAAAAGACTCCCTCAAAGACCTAAGCAGAACAGACCAGGTCATTATATTTCGACTACGCACCGACACTGCAGACTCAACAAACACTTATACAGACTAGGAATAAGTCAAACAGCTCTCTGCCAGTGTCAGCAGGCAGAACAGACACCAGAGCATATCCTGCAAGACTGTCCTCTTCTGTGTGAGCTGAGAAGCAACATGTGGCCACACCCAGTCGACCTGAAAACTAAGCTTTGGGGAAACCTGACAGACCTGAAGCTGTCTGCCCAGTTTGTGGTCCACAGTAAATTAAGCGCATGACCAGAGATCGCTGAAGAAGAAGAAGAAGAATTATTTGTAACATCAGCCAGTTTTCTTTGATTCTGAGTTCTTTCTGGATAGATCTATTTGTTCTCTTCTCTGTCCAAGATATACGGAGGACTTCTGTAACACTTATATTCAAAAGCACATATGTTTTTCCACTGCCTTGTTAAATGTCCATGTTTCACACCCTTACCTTGTCACTGGGCAATACATTTATTCCTGTCACTACTACTACTTTTTACTCATCACTACTACTACTGCTACTACTACTGCTACTGCTACTACTACTGCTACTACTGCTACTACTACTACTACTACTGTTACTACTACTGCGACTACTGTTACTACTACTGCTACTACTGTTACACTGCTACTACACTGCTACTGCTACTACTACTACTGCTACTACTACTGCTACTACTGCTACTGCTACTACTACTACTACTACTGTTACTACTACTGCTACTACTACTGCTACTACTACTGCTACTACTGTTGCTACTACTACTGCTACAACTACTGCTACAACAACTACTGCAATTACTTCAACTCTAGTTTCACAGATTGTTTATAAATCTTGAATGATTGTCTCAAATATCTTGAATGATTGTCTCAAATATCTTGAATGATTGTCTGGGCGGGAACGCAAAGAAGAAAACGGGAACGCAAAGAATGATTGTCTCAAATATCTTGAATGATTATCTCAAATATCCGGTATGATTGTTTCATAAATCTTGAATGATTATCTCAAATATCCGGTATGATTGTTTCATAAATCTTGAATGATTGTCTCAAATATCTTGAATGATTGTCTCAAATATCTTGAATGATTGTCTCAAATATCTTGAATGATTGTCTCAAATATCCGGTATGATTGTTTCATAAATCTTGAATGACTGTCTCAAATATCCGGTATGATTGTTTCATAAATCTTGAATGATTGTCTCAAATATCCGGTATGATTGTCTCAAATATCTTGAATGATTGTCTCAAATATCTTGAATGATTGTCTCAAATATCCGGTATGATTGTTTCATAAATCTTGAATGACTGTCTCAAATATCCGGTATGATTGTTTCATAAATCTTGAATGATTGTCTCAAATATCCGGTATGATTGTCTCAAATATCTTGAATGATTGTCTCAAATATCTTGAATGATTGTCTCAAATATCTTGAATGATTGTCTCAAATATCTTGAATGATTGTCTCAAATATCCGGTATGATTGTTTCATAAATCTTGAATGATTGTCTCAAATATCTTGAATGATTGTCTCAAATATCTTGAATGATTGTCTCAAATATCTTGAATGATTGTCTCAAATATCCGGTATGATTGTTTCATAAATCTTGAATGATTGTCTCAAATATCCGGTATGATTGTCTCAAATATCTTGAATGATTGTCTCAAATATCTTGAATGATTGTCTCAAATATCTTGAATGATTGTCTCAAATATCCGGTATGATTTTCCATTACCTAAATGTGCAATATAACAATAACATTTGGTGTCCATTTTGTTTCTCTCCAGAAATGAAACAAGCCTTTGAACTATTTGACAAGAATAATGATGGTAAAATATCTTGTGAGGAGCTCGGCGGCGTCCTCCGCACACTCGGCCACGACTACACGCAGATAGAAGTGGAAGATATGATAAAACATGCGGATACTAACGGTAAGATATCTTATAGATAGATGTGACTTTGAATGATATTTCTGCAAGAAGAATATGATATCTGAGCGCTAAATGATCATATTTCAGATCTTTCTACTTTAGACTGTGACGCCCCTGGCACTAATGATAGAAATACATGTCCTGGCGCTAATGATAGAAATACATGTCCTGGCGCTAATGATGGAAACACATGTCCTGGCACTAATGATGGAAACACATGCCCTGGCACTAATGATGGAAACACATGTCCTGGCACTAATGATGGAAACACATGTCCTGGCACTAATGATGGAAACACATGTCCTGGCACTAATGATGGAAACACATGTCCTGGCACCAATGATAGAAACACATGTCCTGGCACTAATGATAGGGACACTGCCCTGGCACTAATGATAGAAACACATGTACAACATTCCTCTCTGCTCTTGGTCATCCCCTGTATTGTGTTCTACTCTCTCTAGTCTGTGACGCCCCTGCCGCTTAGGGCAGCAACAGATGCACACCGTTCTTTTTTAATCTTGGTCATCCTCTGTAGCACTGATAGCATTGTGACACTGATAGCATTGTGGCACTGATAACATTGTGACACTGATAGCATTGTGACACTGATAGCTTCTTCTTCTTCTTTGCGTTCGTTCTTTACGACCAATTTTAATCACTCTTTGTGATATGTTTGATCTTTGCCAAGAACGTGTATACGTTGCACATTGGTTTGGTAGGCCCCTAAACGCATAGACTTCTACACGCTTAGGACACATGCATCCAATTTCAGCCTAAGCTCCTTAGTCGCCTCTTACGACATGCATGGCAGGTAACAGTGGTTCTATTCTTTACACCCCAAATTTGGGCCCTGATAACCACTCAGGCGGACACTGATAGCATAATGTGGGGAGAAAGATTGTGCTGAACAATGCTGTTTTTGTGTTCATGGTGACATGTTTGCATTTCAAAATTGATACCGTTTGTCCTATTACTATTCTCCCCATGTGCCATCAACATTACAATTTTACAAAGTGCACAATCGACAGTTTGACAAAATACTGAAGAAATTCGACATCTTAAAGAGCAAAGAAAATCAAATGAATAATTCTACAAAGTATTGCAAGAAATATTGACAATTGTAGAAAGTTTGATTTCAAATAAATTCAAAATGACAATGACAATGCAATTGTCCAGAACTCAAGAGAGAATTCTCTATCTATCTAGTAGATAATAGAATGTTATATGTTGTCTCTATCTATCTAGTAGATAATAGAATGTTATATGTTGTCTCTATCTATCTAGTAGATAATAGAATGTTATATGTTGTCTCTATCTATCTAGTAGATAATAGAATGTTATATGTTGTCTCTATCTATCTAGTAGATAATAGAATGTTATATGTTGTCTCTATCTATCTAGTAGATAATAGAATGTTATATGTTGTCTCTATCTATCTAGTAGATAATAGAATGTTATATGTTGTCTCTATCTATCTAGTAGATAATAGAATGTTATATGTTGTCTCTATCTATCTAGTAAAGAATAGAATGTTATATGTTGTCTCTATCTATCTAGTAGATAATAGAATGTTATATGTTGTCTCTATCTATCTAGTAGAGAATAGAATGTTATATGTTGTCTCTATCTATCTAGTAGATAATAGAATGTTATATGTTGTCTCTATCTATCTAGTAGATAATAGAATGTTATATGTTGTCTCTATCTATCTAGTAAAGAATAGAATGTTATATGTTGTCTTGTGTGTGTGTATGTTTGTTTGTTGTCATTCTTTTTCTCCTCCACCATTTACTCCTTTATAGAAGGAGGGAGGGGGTAGTGATCTTGTGTCTGCTTGCTCTAATGCACTTTGTAAGCTGTTATTCATTTTCTAAATGTTCTTGATGCCGTCCCTTCATCTTTTATATGGTCTTCCTCTTGTTCTGTTCTCGTTATACATTTTCGGTGTAGCTCTCTGTGATAGGCGATACCAGGACATTCTTGTCAGGTGTACAAACCATTTAATCTGTTGTTCTTTTATGAATTGCATGACTGGGTTTCACATCCTGTCTCCTTCTGATTTCTTCATTTATGATTTTGTCTCTCATTGTCACACCTGCAGCTCTTCTAAGACACCTCATCTCTGTCGTTATGATATTCCGCTCATTAGCTGCTGTTATTGGCCATGTTTGACACTGGTAACATAGTGTTGGCCAGAAAATCGTTCTTATGAGATTTGCTTTAGTTTTTTTGTAATTATAATGTCTTTATTCTATATGTGTGGGTTGTCAGCTAATGAGTGTGTGTTGTGTTTAGTGTGTGTTGTGTTTAGTGTGTGTTGTGAGTGAATGTGTGTGTGTGTGTGTGTGCATTGAGTCAGTGTTAGTTGTTTAGGGAGTTTTTGAGCGTGTATGCGGAAGTGAGCGAGTATAAATATGTGAGTATGTAAATCCATGTGCGATTGTGTGTATTAGTAAGCGTGTGTGGAAATGAGCGAGCCAGCAGTGAGTGTGTGCCAGTGAGCGAGCCAGCAGTGAGTGTGTGCTAGTGAGCGAGCCAGCAGTGAGTGTGTGCTAGTGAGCGAGCCAGCAGTGAGTGTGTGCTAGTGAGCGAGCCAGCAGTGAGTGAGTGCTAGAGAGTACAAGTGAATGAATGAATGTATAAGTTGATGTTTGTGATCCCTGTTTGCTATAGCCCTTCTCTAACTATAACTTATAAACAGATATGACATTTGACTCTACCAACAGAGAATGGTTACGTGGAGTATGATGAGTTCCTAGTGCTGATGAAAAGGTGGTCAACAGATGTCGTTGATGCTCCAACAGAACAAACAAAAGAAGAAGAAGACAAAACTAAAGAAACTTTTAAGGTTGGTTAAATCATTTGTGTGTGCATTTGTGTGTGCATTTGTGTGTGCATTTGTGTGTGCATTTGTGTGTGCATTTGTGTGTGCATTTGTGTGTGCATTTGTTGTCTAAGTTTATTGTTTCTTAGTTTTCCCTTTGTTTTCTTGTTCTTCTATTTCTTGGAATGCTCCATATCAACCACTTGTGAAACCTTTCTATATGATTTCTATATGATTTCTATATGATTTCTATATGATTTCTATATGATTTCTATATGATTTCTATATGATTTCTATATGATTTCTATATGATTTCTATATGATTTCTATATGATTTCTAAATGATTTCTATATGATATCTATATGATTTCTATATGATTTCTATAGGATTTCTATATGATTTCTATATGATTTCTATATGATATGAAATAGCTTGAAGACATTTGCAAGAAAAATTTGTACTTTTCTACAGAGATTTTATGTCAGAATTTAATCCAATCATCTTCATCCCCAATCATCTTCATCCCCAGGTGTTTGACATCGATGGTAATGGATACATTGACCAGCATGAACTGAGGTACATCATGAAGAGGCTGGGGAGAATCTCAAGAGGAAGATGTCAAGGAGATGTTCCAACTTGCTGATCTCAATGGAGATGGTTTAATAGATTATGATGGTTGGTTTCTTAGTCTGTTTGTTTGTCCTGTAACTTGCAAGATATATATAATTGATATTGTGTGAGATCCTCCATTCATTTGTGTGGGGGAGAATATATTGTTTGTGTTAGAGACTGGTAGGGAGATGGAATGGTAGGGAGATGGAAGATTTGGATGGAGATTCATGGTATGTGAGACTGGTACGGAGACTAATGGTAGGCATAATGGTTTGGGAGACATGTAGGGAGAAGAATGGTTTGGAAGACATGTAGGGAGAAGAATGGTTTGGGAGACATGTAGGGAGATTAGTAGTTTGGGAGACATGTAGGGAGATGAATGGTTTGGGAGAGATGTAGGGAGAAGAATGGTTTGGGAGACATGTAGGGAGATGAATGGTTTCGGAGATATGTAGGGAGATGAATGGTGATACTAATGAAAGTATTAAAAAAAACTCTGATAAATAATTGTATTTAAATTCTTCTTGACAGAATTCCAGAAACTTCTGGGTGGCCTTGAAGGTGGCTTTAAGTTCAGTGCTGCCAAGCAAGCACCATCTTCCTCCTCTACATCATCATCCACCTCTTCAACAACATCCAGCAAGCAGACTCCCAAGTCTTCAAAAAGCTCTTCCAAGGATGGCAAGAAAAAATAAAACAGGCCTGCTCTGTGTTAATGTTGGCAGGCAACTTGATGTTGATTAGCTACACTGCATGATGCAATGGGTTGACATTTCTATAAATAAGCACAGATGAAGGATATAAATGAGTACACCATCACAAAGATATAAATATCATTAATTTATAAATATCGATTGCCATTTTATAATTAACACTTTGGTACTTAACGTTTCCTTATCTTACATTTCTTATTAGATCAAAACAAAACATGTTCTTGGCGGAGTTTTTTATTTTATTTGTGTGTGTGTGTGTGTAATAGTTTTCAGATTCCAATGTTTAAACTCGACTTGTTAGTTTGCGTATCCTAGATCACCATTACTAGAGGCTACATAGTACATCCGTCTTGGCTACAGGCTAGCGTCATCCCAGCTACAGCCATCATGACTGCAGCCATAATTGCTTCAGGCTGCAGCATTCATAGCCACATGCTACAGTCATCATTGCCACAGGCTACCTAGCACAGATATCCTTAATACAGGCTAGTAAGTACAGCTGTAGCTGCTACATAGTGCAGTCATTGATGTCTACCCTAGCATAACCATATTTTTATGTGCAACACACAGCATTAGTGATATTATACAAGATGTGTCATTGATGACATTAATGACATGGTGCAAGATATGGCATCGATGGTACAGCATTGGTCATATTCGATACAGAATTGGTCATAGGCGGTACAGAATTGGTCATATGCGGTGCAGAATTGGTCATAGGCGGTACATAATTGGTCATATGCGGTACAGAATTGGTCATATGCGGTACAGAATTGGTTATAGGCGGTACAGAATTGGTCATATGCGGTACAGAATTGGTCATATGCGGTACAGAATTGGTCATAGGCGGTACAGAATTGGTCATATGCGGTACAGAATTGGTCATATGCGGTACAGAATTGGTCATATGCGGTACAGAATTGGTTATAGGTGATAAGACATAACAAAGAAATCGATTGTATTACAAAAAATCCCACTTTCGTTTTTAACTGCTGCAGGTTCCCATGATCTGAAGAATCCAGACATACTGAATAGTACACCAGTACACTCATAGCAGGATGTGATACTATTTCAGCAGAGTTTATCAAAGCTGGAGAAGATCAAAGGATAAAAATATATCACATAATATGTAAAAAGATATGGGAAACAGAAATATGACCAAAGGAATGGAAATGATCAATATTTAGCGCAATATAGAAAAAGGGAGACACCAAATTATATTCCAACTATACAACAGTAGCACAGATTAGCCATGCATGTATTTATGGAGCATCCGTGGGTTTACCCAAGTATAAGAATGTAGAACGTGGGTTTACCCAAGTAGAAGAATGTGGAATGTGGGTTTACCCAAGTACAAGAATGTGGAACGTGGGTTTACCCAAGTACAAGAATGTCAAACTAGAGAAGACAGTTGTAATGAGATCGGCCATACATACCATTTCACACTACGACTTGTCAAATATTTTTCTGAAATATCTCTCGTAATTTATCCATAACCTGATCATTAAATAACATTTCCTGTAGCCTTTTCTTCTTTGAACACTCCATATCGACCCTTTGTTAAACCACCCTCTGTGATCTGAGCCTAAGAGTGATTGTATGATGTGTCAGTTATACGCCTACAAGTAGATTTCTGCTACGCTTTTTTAATTACTAGGGTAGCTTCCCTAGACCCCTACCTCAGTTGCCTCTTACAACATGCATTGTAGGTTGCAGTGTTACTATTCTTTGCTCCTTGTGAACCCCAGTAACACATGGGTGGTAGTCTGTTCAGACCTTATGGTATGAAGTTTATGGGTGGTAGTCTGTTCAGACCTTATGGTATGAAGTTTATGTCACTTCACATATCTAGGCCCTAGTGACTAGGAGGTAGGGAGCCAATTCCTTTCCTTGCTTGTTGAAGGTCGAGTGTAAGATTGAACTCACAACCCTCTTGTGTCTAAGTTAATATGCAAACGCTTATTCTTTGGGCTAATCCGTCCCACAACCTGATCCCTACAACTTTTAAAATAATATTTATGATTACTTACATAATATCCCATCAATATCACTGAAATCTTCAAATTATATTTTATTTTCTATTTACGTAACAAGAAGTCAAGAACATGTGAAATGTGATGTCTACGAAAAGTTTCCAATAACACCACAAAAAAAGACAAGCGTCACCAACATCAGCATAAGAAAGTTGACACAGAACTTTGATTGAATTACATTGAGAAACAAAGAATGAAGTGGTTTGATCACTTAATAAGAATGCATCAAAACTCCACAGTATAGTCTTCTACAACAGAACATCAGGAAGAAGGCGAGAGGAAGACCACAAAAAATATGGTTAGATGGCATAGCAGAATCCTGTCAGAGCAAACATAACAATCATCCAAGCCACCAGAACAGCGGCAATACAAAAACAGAAAACTACAACACTAGGTAACTACCCGGTAACAGTGTGACGACAAAAGAAGAAAGAATCTGTTTTCATACCGTGGGGTTAATTGATGAATGCAGAGTTGGATTCAAACTTTTCTTGAACTAATGGCACAAAATTGGTGATACCATCAGCATCATCATCATATCAGCCATCTTGACTTCCGCAGATGTCATATTGTATACTTGAATTATAATTATCTATTTCCTCTCATAGAACATTTTGTGTCTTCACATTTAGTTCTGTAAGAACAATTGTATAAACTGGATGTACCTCATGACCTTGCACAAAAATCATGTGATTTACCTACCCGTACCTTTGTAGATAATTTAGGTCACGCTTCATGTGTCATTATATCTATTTTTAAATGTGTTCTCCTGTAAGATAATGTGTCAATCAGAAGAAAGTCTTGTGTTTGCTGCGGTAGTTGGATTCAAGCATTGAGTCATAGTTTAGTTGTTGCTACTGTCTGTAAGATAATCTGTCAATCAGAAGAAAGTCTTGTACTCGCTGCTGTAGTTGGATTCAAGTATTAAGTCATAGTTTAGTTGTCGCTACTGTCTGTAAGATAATCTGTCAATCAGAAGAAAGTCTTGTACTCGCTGTGGTAGTTGGATTCAAGCATTAAGTCATAGTTTAGTTGTCACTACTGTCTGTAATACCACTTTGAAGGACAGGTGAGATGTGAGCCTGTAGAAGTTAATGGCAGTATGGCTAGTGCAGTCACTGTGAGCCTGTAGAAGTTAATGGCAGTATGGCTAGTGCAGTCACTGTGAGCCTGTAGAAGTTAATGGCAGTATGGCTAGTGCAGTCACTGTGACCCTGTTTAGGTTAGGGCTTTTATTTATGCCCCTGACCAAACAAAACTCTTTGGCCTTACCGTGGATTGAACCCAAGTCTCACACATGGGAGCCATGCTCTAATCCATTCGGTCAAACACTCGACATAGATTAGTTGATAGAACAAAACACAATGGGGGAGAGAGGTGTCAACCAATGGATAGAACTGATATTCTGAGAACTGATATTCTGAGAACTGATATTCTGAGAACTGATATTCTGAGAACTGATATTCTGAGAACTGATATTCTGAACGTTGAGAATGTCATTCATAGAGTGTCGCCGCAAAGGGAATTTTCATCTAAGCCAATCCATGTCAACTGCGCTAGATTACTGAAGATTTGAGTGGCTAGAAAACAACAGCACAACAGACGCGTGAAAGCTCATCACTCAACATGAAACTGGTCAAGAATTCACACATGTATGTACACTGAGCGACAGACACAATGAATATGCTCAAGAAAACTCAAGCTGGTTGTATAAGACGGGAATGACTTGTCGTCACATTGAGCATATCCTGAATGAACAATGTACCTTTTATGTCCATGCCAAGGTCCGGCACATCTGATTTCTGCAACGCTTTTTATTTACTAGGGCAGCATCTCTAGGTCGCTACCTCAGGCACCTCTTACGACATGCCTTGTAGGTCACAGTGTTACTATACTTTTCTCCCCTTGCAAGCCCCTGCAACAAACAGGCGATATATGATTTTGAAAGCATTTATAAGTCTACATACCTATCCAGAGTAAAGGAGATTGGGAGGGGGTGTTGAACATGGGAACTGCCAGATATGAACACTTTGTTAGAGGTGTCAGACATTTCATTAATCAACACACAATGGATGTAATTAATCATTATAGGTTGATAAAGATTTTGGGGAGGAGACTGAAGCATCTATGTACATGTCTGAAGGAGATTGAATCATCTATGAACTTGTCCAGAGAAGATCAAATCATCTATGAACAAGTACGGATGAGATTGAATCACCTCTAAACCTGTCTGAAATGCTGTTATCCTCACTAAATGTTAGTACAGATTGAAATGTTGATGTATTTGTTTGAGAACTAATAATACAATGGTACATTCCACTGTCATGTATAGAATATGTTAGGTATAATCTATCTCTCTTATCTTTCTTGTTAGTTGATTTTTTTTTAATCTAATATTTCATCCACTTGTTCTTCATTGCACATTTTCTGTTGACATGATCATTTAGAGATCCCCCGCCTCCATGTTGGATTTCTTGTTTGTTAATATGTGTGTGTACAGGATATTTGTGTAGTGACGAAACAATATCACACTTTCAACACACACACACTCCATATTGACCACTTGTTAAACCACTCTTTGTGTGATCTGAGCCTATGAGTAATCGCATGTTGTGCCAGTTTATGCGCCAACGCATTTTATTTATTAGGTAGCTTCCTAGGCCCCTACCTCAGTCGCCTCCTATGACATGCCTTGTAGGTTGCAGTGGTACTACTCTTTGCTTCCCATGCAGGCTCTGGCACCAACCAGGCATCGTTGCTCATCAAAGTTATGATATAAAATTGTTCTTTCATAAAATTGTGTATCAGATTTATGATAACTTGTTGCACCATACATTTTTTTTAGTCATACTGTTTGAATATCATTATCAAATAACTTGTCCTAAGCAGTCTTTTGGAATTTCTCTCTCTTTTAAAGGTCAGATGTCTTGCCTCTTCCTAAGCAGTCTTTTGGAATTTCTCTCTCTCTTAAAGGTCAGATGTCCTGCCTCTTCCTAAGCAGTCTTTTGGAATTTCTCTCTCTCTTAAAGGTCAGATGTCCTGCCTCTTCCTAAGCAGTCCTTTGGAATTTCTCTCTCTCTTAAAGGTCAGATGTCCTGCCTCTTCCTAAGCAGTCCTTTGGAATTTCTCTCTTAAAGGTCAGATGTCCTGCCTCTTCCTAAGCAGTCTTTTGGAATTTCTCTCTCTCTCTTAAAGGTCAGATGTCCTGCCTCTTCCTAAGCAGTCTTTTGGAATTTCTCTCTCTCTCTTAAAGGTCAGATGTCCTGCCTCTTCCTAAGCAGTCCTTTGGAATTTCTCTCTTAAAGGTCAGATGTCCTGCCTCTTCCTAAGCAGTCCTTTGGAATTTCTCTCTCTCTTAAAGGTCATATGTCCTGCCTCTTCCTAAGCAGTCCTTTGGAATTTCTCTCTCTCTTAAAGGTCAGATGTCCTGCCTCTGCAGCCGAAATATGTACAGCATCAGTTACATTCTGAATCCATCTTGTCGGTGGTCTTCCTCTTATAATCTTTGCAGGGATGCCTCTGTTTGAATCACCCTATCAGATGATAACATTAAGTGTATGATATACGTACTTCAATATAACGTAACAATATATATACGTTTGGTCTCTGTCTGTGGAACAATGATGCTGCGCACCAAGTGGCAACGTCTGAAATAAAATCTAGCCTGTTCGGGGCGCATCTTATGCTTTTGTTCTTAACACCATTTGTTGACCTCTTATCTGAGGTCACACCATTTGTTGACCTCTTCTCTGAGGTCACACCATCTCTTATCTGAGGTCTATGTGGTTTTGGCCAAAGAAAATGAGAATATGTTGTGCCCAAACCACAATCTGTTTTTGGTACATTTTATTCTTTCTTCCTTAACACTACTTGAGGGTCTCTTTCTGAGGTCTGTAACACTACTTGAAGGTCTCTTTCTGAGGTCTGTAACACTAATTGAAGGTCTCTTTCTGAGGTCTGTAACACTACTTGAAGGTCTCTTTCTGAGGTCTGTAACACTACTACATGAAGGTCTCTTTCTGAGGTCTGTAACACTACTTGAAGGTCTCTTTCTGAGGTCTGTAACACTACTTGAAGGTCTCTTTCTGAGGTCTGTAACACTACTTGAAGGTCTCTTTCTGAGGTCTGTAACACTACTTGAAGGTCTCTTTCTGAGGTCTGTAACACTACTACATGAAGGTCTCTTTCTGAGGTCTGTAACACTACTACATGAAGGTCTCTTTCTGAGGTCTGTAACACTAATTGAAGGTCTCTTTCTGAGGTCTGTAACACTACTTGAAGGTCTCTTTCTGAGGTCTGTAACACTACTTGAAGGTCTCTTTCTGAGGTCTGTAACACTACTTGA
This sequence comes from Arion vulgaris, assembly GCA_020796225.1. Taxonomy (NCBI): domain Eukaryota; kingdom Metazoa; phylum Mollusca; class Gastropoda; order Stylommatophora; family Arionidae; genus Arion; species Arion vulgaris. The sequence goes on from CM036755.1 coordinate 90,293,680, forward strand.
AGGTCTCTTTCTGAGGTCTGTAACACTACTTGAAGGTCTCTTTCTGAGGTCTGTAACACTACTTGAAGGTCTCTTTCTGAGGTCTGTAACACTACTACATGAAGGTCTCTTTCTGAGGTCTGTAACACTACTTGAAGGTCTCTTTCTGAGGTCTGTAACACTACTTGAGGGTCTCTTTCTGAGGTCTGTAACACTACTTGAAGGTCTCTTTCTGAGGTCTGTAACACTACTTGAAGGTCTCTTTCTGAGGTCTGTAACACTACTTGAAGGTCTCTTTCTGAGGTCTGTAACACTACTTGAAGGTCTCTTTCTGAGGTCTGTAACACTACTTGAGGGTCTCTTTCTGAGGTCTGTAACACTACTTGAAGGTCTCTTTCTGAGGTCTGTAACACTACTTGAAGGTCTCTTTCTGAGGTCTGTAATACTACTTGAGGGTCTCTTTCTGAGGTCTGTAACACTACTTGAAGGTCTCTTTCTGAGGTCTGTAACACTAATTGAAGGTCTCTTTCTGAGGTCTGTAACACTACTTGAAGGTCTCTTTCTGAGGTCTGTAACACTACTTGAAGGTCTCTTTCTGAGGTCTGTAACACTACTACATGAAGGTCTCTTTCTGAGGTCTGTATGTGGTTTGTCCAAAGAACACAGGTACTTTGTGCTGCTAGCTTGCATCATTAACAGAACAGTTGCGATATTTTCACATTCTGGTCCAGCAGATTGGAGTTTTGGCATTATTATTTATCACATGTAGCCAATCTTGATTAAATGTTTACCAATTATTAATAAGTTTCTTACAAATCACATTTCATGATTATTAGATTTGAAATTTCTTTAATAATTCACCTTTCGTCACTTGTGAATTATTACAATTAAAAGTAAATGTTTCCATAATTCACATTTCGTTTCATGGAAATTATTTTTTAAAACACCAATACCGTAATGAAAGAAATGATAAAATCCTGGCAGACTGACTGTATCATACACACTGACTAATGCATTGAAAAACATGCTGTGTTCAAAATAATTTGTGTGTGCAATTTCTCACTCTTCAGATTTATGTACAAACTAAACTGAATTTCTCTTCAGATTTATGTACAAACTAAACTGAACTTTTTTTTTCAATGAAATTGTGTAGTGAAATATTTAAAATTGTATCACAGGGTTTACAAAATGTAATAAAGAAAATACAGAACGGTAACAAAATGCAATAAAGAAAATACAGAACGGTAACATTCTGAATACCAAGATCATGCATATTCCCAGTGACAACGTATGGATGGGAAGCATGGACATTTAATAAAGCAGTGGAAAAACATATATCTACTTTTGAATATAAGTGTTACAGAAGAGTCCTCCGTATATCATGGACAGAGAAGAGAACAAATAGATCTATCCAGAAAGAATTCAAAATCAAAGAAAACTGGCTGATGTTACAAATAAACAAAAGAAAATTGAAATATTTTGAAGACATATAATAAAAACCTGCTGGGTTGAAGACTGTTAAAGAAGGAGACATGTTGACAAAGAAAAGAGGAAGACCACAGAGAAGATAAGATTCAAAATGTAATTGATGATTTCTTCTTCTTCTTTGCGTCGCTTTACGACCAATTCCAATCACTCTTTGTGATATGTTTAATCCCTGTCAAGAACGTGTATACGTTGCACATTGGTTTGGTAGACCCCTAAACGCATAGACTTCTACATGTTTAGGACACAAGCATCAGATTTCAGCCAAACCTCCTTAGTTGCCTCTTGTGACATGCGTGGCAGGTTACAGTGGTACTATTCTTTACACCCCAAATTTGGGCCCCGGTTTTGATGATTTGAAAATGAGGGCTGCAGAAGGTGGGACATCTAGCCTATGAGAGAGAGAAATTCCACAGGACTGTTAAGGCAGCAAAGTTTTGCTCATGGACAAGCTATTTGATGAAGAATAGTCATAATGTTTATGCTACAATTCAAACTAATTTGACAATGAAACAAATCATGGCGCAGCTTGTGGCACATGGTCAAATATAACAGATAAACCGCGCACGCTCGGCACTTGCTAGCTAATATGCTAAATACTGAAATATTCCACCAGTCTAAATTTAATGCTCCTAAACCACTGTCAATGTTTTACAGTACCCCAAATCACACACTGTCAATGTTTTACCTTACCCCAAATCACACACTGTCAATGTTTTACCTTACCACAAATCACACACTGTCAATGTTTTACAGTACCCCAAATCACACACTGTCAATGTTTTACCTTACCCCAAATCACACACTGTCAATGTTTTACGTACTCCCAAATCACACATTGTCAATGTTTTACCTTACCCCAAATCACACACTGTCAATGTTTTACGGTACCCCAAATCACACGCTGTCAATGTTTTACCTTACCCCAAATCACACTGTCAATGTTTTACCTTACCCCAAATTACACACTGTCAATGTTTTACCTTATCCCAAATCACACACTGTCAATGTTTTACCGTACCCCAAATCACACATTGTCAATGTTTTACCTTACCCCAAATCACACACTGTCAATGTTTTACCGCACCCAAATCACACACTATCAATGTTTTATCGTACCCCAAATCACACATTGTCAATGTTTTACCTTACCCCAAATCACACATTGTCAATGTTTTACCGTACCCCAAATCACGCATTGTCAATGTTTTACGTACTCCCAAATCACACATTGTCAATGTTTTACCGACCCAAATCACACACTGTCAATGTTTTACCGACCCAAATCACACACTATCAATGTTTTATCGTACCCCAAATCACACATTGTCAATGTTTTACCTTACCCCAAATCACACACTGTCACTATTCTACTACTACCAAATTTGTACTATATTTGTTATATAAACATGAACAATATTAACCATATCAAATTATCAATTTGTTGCAATTGTTTAGTCTTTCCTTTGTATAAAAAAAGAAAAAAAATGGTAAAACACAGCAAAGTGTCCATTACTCCTCCTCCTCCTCCCATGTAGATTTGATGTACTAGTTGACACTTTTGTTTCCAATGTTTACTTCTTGATATATATATATATATTTTCTTGTTCTATGTCAAATAATACCAATGTTGATTACATTTTTTCAAGATATATAATATGTATTTATTCTATTGATATATCTTACTGTTTTTATATTATTTTTAAATAACATGTTGGGGTGGGGAAGGAATGAATGTACAAGAGAAATTGATGTCGCTGACCCCCAATAGGTGCACAATATCTTCCAGCGATCACACAATAGCTGTGAAGATGTGTGAGATTTCCATTTTATTGAGAGTTTGCTACCAATTCTCTGCTGCATGGGCTGGACTGCTTGTTAGACCAGAGAGTTTGCTACCAATTCTCTGCTGCATGGGCTGGACTGCTGGTTAGACCAGAGAGTTTGCTACCAATTCTCTGCTGCATGGGCTGGACTGCTGGTTAGACCAGAGAGTTTGCTACCAATTCTCTGCTGCATGGGCTGGACTGCTGGTTAGACCAGAGAGTTTGCTACCAATTCTCTGCTGCATGGGCTGGACTGCTGGTTAGACCAGAGAGTTTGCTACCAATTCTCTGCTGCATGGGCTGGACTGCTGGTTAGGCCGGAGAGTTTGCTACCAATTCTCAGCTGGTTAGACTAAAGAGTTGGCTATCAATTCTCTGCTGCATGGACTTGAGTGTTGGTCATACTAGAAATTGAATGCATATAGATTTGATGTTTTGAATTCAACTACTGTGTGCTATGCATACATCCCTCACTGTATTTGTTTGTTTTTTCTTTCTATTTTGATATTTGTACAAATAGTAGTTTTCTCGAATTCTTTGCGTTGGTTGATTGATTCATTGATTGATGGATTGATTAATTGATTGGTGGATTGATTGATTAATTGATTGATGGATTGATTCAATGATTGATGGATTGATTCATTGATGGATTGATTGATTGATTGATCGATCGATTGATTGATGGATTTGTCATTGAACTTCATTGAATGGCCATGTATGCTTCAATTTCTTTCTTACAGAGGAAGCTCTAGATGACATTGCATTAATTTTGTAAAATTGGCAAGGGGCTCCAATGTTTGTTTGTTTAAATCACCATCTATGAACTCAGGCATAGTAATTGTGCCCAATATAGCACCTCTGACTGAATTTAGCGTGAAGACTTGCTTTCATTATTACCATTGTCTGTTCTCTGACCTTGTGAGGTACTTATAATTTAGATCTCCAAATAAGTAATCTGGTAACCATAGTTGAACCGTAGTTGAACCATAGTTGAACCATAGTTGAACCGTGTGCACATCAAAACAATTTTGTGGGTCCAAGTTGGCCTCAAACCCCGGAACCAGCACATCACTTGGTTACCGGCCCATCACTTGGTTACCGGCACATCACTTGGTTACCGGCACATCACTTGGTTACCGGCACATCACTTGGTTACCGGCACATCACTTGGTTACCGGCACATCACTTGGTTACCGGCACATCATTGTTACCGCACATCACTTGGTTACCAGCAAAGCAGTTTATCAATTTTGCTGCTATCGGTGCTGTGACCTCAATATAAGATTAAAGTGTTAATATTTTTTTTAAATATATATATATATTTAAAATAAAGCAATGCACCCCTCCCCAGGATGTATTGTGACAGAGTTTCCAAAATATTTGAACTAACAGAATTTTTACAGTTATTTCCAAGATATTTGAACTAGCAGAGAATTTTGACAAAGTTATTTCCAGTATTTGTTTTGAATATTTCTGAAGTTGGAAATATGTTCACATTATTTCATTTGTCGCTAGAGATCCCATTTTTATTTGTCAATACTTGAATTTTTCTAATATCATTGATTGTTTGAAATTGTTGCACAGATATTTTTTTTGTGTACGTTGATGTGACATAGAAGGTGCACCTGCTTCAAGCTGCAGTCACACCCAAGCTGCAGTCACATTCAGGCTGTAGCCACACCCAAGCTGCAGTCACACCCAAACTGCAGCCACTATAAACTGCAGTCACACCCAAACTGCAGTCACACCCAAGCTGCAGTCACACCCAAACTGCAGCCACTATAAACTGCAGTCAAACCCAAGCTGCGGCCACTCCACAAACCACAGTTGCTCCCAAGCTGCGGCCACTCCACAAACTGAAGTTGCTCCCAAGCTGCAGCCATCCATACCCAAGCTACAGCCACACTCCAAATTGCATCCACCCGCAAGCTACCCCTCCCTACCGCATTCATTTCGCTGCTGTACTGTTTGATTCTCATACTAGTTGTGGCATTGTTTGAACAGCCCATTTTGTAAATATTTACTTTTTCAATTGTTGTAATAAGGATTTTTTAAAAATAAAACAATCTTTGTTTACCAAATAATTCTTGAGTTTTTTGTGTGTGCATGCAAGCAAGATATGTCAACAAGATAAGAAATGACTGGTGCATGCAAGCAAGATATGTCAACAAGATAAGAAATGACTGGAGCATGCAAGCAAGATATGTCAACAAGATAAGAAATGACTGGTGCATGCTGGAGTGCAAAGTAACGAGCATGCTGACTTGGCTGTACACACCTGGAGTGCAGGGTAACGAGCATGCTGACTTGGCTGTACACACCTAGACATGCTGGAGTGCAGGGTAACAAGCATGCTGATTTGGCTGTATACACCTGGACATGCTGGAGTGCAGGGTAACGAGCATGTTGACTTTCTTGCACGCAATGCCCTACTCAAGCGGGCAGAAATATGGACACAGCCGATGTCATCAATGCGGTACGCTCTCATTTATGTGATATGGGTGAGTCTCAAACACTGGAACGAGTGCTAGAATTAGGAGTTAAGTTTGGACATGCCAGACAGTGTCGTCGTCGTGGTAGAGAAAGTACACTGATCAACTTCTCATGGGTACGGTGAGCAAGTGGATTTTGGAATGGCTGCTGCAGTGAAGGACAGAGCACACATGGGAATGTCCAATGTGACATGACGTTGATCGCATAATATAATTACATAGAGAAGACAAATGGAATGACGCAGATTAGAGTTTAGTGGTGGAGAAAATAACCAGGCCATAAATATACTGAAGGAAGGGGAGACAAATATTGCATGCAAAGGGGAGACAAATACAGCAGAGAAGGAGAAGGGAGACAAATAGAGCAGAGAAAGAAAAGGGAGATAAATAGAGCAGAGAAGGAAAAGGGAGATAAATAGAGCAGAGAAAGAAAAGGGAGATAAATAGAGCAGAGAAAGAAAAGGGAGATAAATAGAGCAGAGAAAGAAAAGGGAGATAAATAGAGCAGAGAAAGAAAAGGGAGATAAATAGAGCAGAGAAAGAAAAGGGAGATAAATAGAGCAGAGAAAGAAAAGGGAGACAAATAGAGCAGAGAAAGAAAAGGGAGACAAATAGAGCAGAGAAAGAAAAGGGAGACAAATAGAGCAGAGAAAGAAAAGGGAGACAAATACAACAGAGAACGAAAAGGGAGACAAATACAGCAGAGAAGGAAAAGGGAGACAAATACAGCAGAGAAGGAAAGGGGAGACAAATACAACAGAGAAGGAAAGGGGAGACAAAAAAGCTATGATGATAATCATGCAAGAAATACAAGTAATAAATGAATGTCTTTACTTTTTAATCATTTCACCAAACAAATAGATTTCTTTCTTGTTGTCTACTGACTTGTGAGCACACATTCTTTTTCTTGTTGTCTACTGACTTGTGAGCACACATTCTATTTCTTGTTGTCTACTGACTTGTGAGCACACATTCTATTTCTTGTTGTCTACTGACTTGTGAGCACACATTCTTTTTCTTGTTGTCTACTGACTTGTGAGCACACATTCTATTTCTTGTTGTCTACTGACTTGTGAGCACACATTCTATTTCTTGTTGTCTACTGACTTGTGAGCACACATTCTATTTCTTGTTGTCTACTGACTTGTGAGCACACATTCTATTTCTTGGTATTCACACCATTTCTCACTGATATTCTTCTTTACTGTTGTTGTTTTTTATGAGCTAGTTTCTAGTTGAGATAGCAGATAATGGTAGTCTGATCTCATGTTGTATCCTCATCCTTCATGACAGATTTTCTGTCTGTTCTTGTACAATGTTTTTAGAATCTTCATTTGTCTCTGACAGCAACCACCAACCCATGTGACCAGTCTATGGAAGATTACAACAAGTATTTCATTTCTATTGTTGGTTGTAAGAATGTGACGATGAGGAAGAGGAGGAATGATATAGCTAGTGGTAGGAATGTGACAATGAGGAGGAATGATATAACTAGTGGTAGGAATGTGACAATGAGGAGGAGGAATGATATAACTAGTGGTAGGAATGTGACGATGAGGAGGAATGATATAACTAGTGGTAGGAATGTGACAATGAGGAGGAATGATATAGCTAGTGGTAGGAATGTGACGATGAGGAGGAATGATATAGCTAGTGGTAGGAATGTGACAGCTGTTACAATGCTTTCTATCAGCGATAGCTGCCGTAGACTTTAGTTTCTCAAGTTCTTCTTTCTCTTCTCTAATCATGTTTTGTTTCACAGCTTCAGGATAAGAAGAGATTTCTAGAACAGGTTTTTGTGTGCACTTCTCTAATCATGTTTTGTCTCACAGTGTCAGGATAAGAAGAGATTTCTAGAACAGGTTTTTGTGTACACTTCTCTAATCATGTTTTGTCTCACAGCGTCAGGATAAGAAGAGACTTCTAGAACAGGTTTTTGTGTGCACTTCTCTAATCATGTTTTGTCTCACAGCGTCAGGATAAGAAGAGATTTCTAGAACAGGTTTTATGTGTGCTTCTCTAATCATGTTTTGTCTCACAGCGTCAGGATAAGAAGAGATTTCTAGAACAGGTTTTTGTGTGCACTTCTCTAATCATGTTTTGTCTCACAGCGTCAGGATAAGAAGAGATTTCTAGAACAGGTTTTTGTGTGCACTTCTCTAATCATGTTTTGTCTCACAGTGTCAGGATAAGAAGAGATTTCTAGAACAGGTTTTTGTGTGCACTTCTCTAATCATGTTTTGTCTCACAGCGTCAGGATAAGAAGAGATTTCTAGAACAGGTTTTTGTGTGCACTTCTCTAATCATGTCTTGTCTCACAGCGTCAGGATAAGAAAAGATTTCTAGAACAGGTTTTTGTGTGTGCTTCATAAATAGTGTATTTTGTCGCCTCTGTTATCTCAGAGGTACACGTTTTGCAAGGCCAGCCTTTTGCTTTGTATCCAATTTATTACAGTAACATTGCTCTTTAAGGCGCACTGACTGTGGGTAATCTGCTTATGTGCCTCAAACATTTCATTTGTTGTTTTTTGATGAAGTTCAGTACTGATGTTGTATCCACTTTTTCCTGATATCTTCATTTCTAAACCAGTCTCTTCTTGTTACTCTCAGGATTCTGCGTAGACACATCTCTATCGCGAGTAGTTTTCTTCTATCATTTGATGTTCTATCATCTATATTGGATTTCAGCCATTTCTGAAAGAAGTATTTCTGTTTTATAACAAGTAATGTGTCTGTGACAGTCTTTTCTGCAGAATCTATTGTGTTCACAAGTAATGTGTCTGTGACAGTCACTTCTGCAGAATCTATTGTGTTCATGCCTAAAATCTTAAATTCTTGTTGGCAGAATTAAATTTTGTAGTAAGGGAAAGCTAACATGACAGTCCTCTTGTCAGGAACCTGTCACCTATTATTAAGAAAAAGACACGCCTTCATCCAACCACAAGTGATCCAGTTATCTTATGTAGATTTTCTTGTGGAGATTATGCCTTGCTGGAAGTCAAATCTCCTAGTTCCACAATTTTATTGTTTATCATTCTGCCACTATAGGAAATCGAGATAGAGAAATATAGACAAGGTGTCAAAAGCAAATGCAGTGACCTACCAGCTGGCACCATTACTACAACACCCAAAAATCAAGATGGAAGTGAAAAGACAGATGATAAAAAGTATTTTCCTACCAACACTTTGATACCAGTGCCAAACTTGGTGTCTTATAGCAACACATCACAGAAAGCTCACCACGTGTGAAATGAAATGCTTGAGGAAGGCAGTAGGAGTCACCAGGAAAGATAGACTACGAAATGAGGACATCAGAAGCAGAGTGAGCATAACTTCATGCATCGAATACATCGAAAGACAACAAATGCAGTGGTTAGGACATTTAATGCGAATGAAATACAACCAACCACCAATAACAGCATACAATAAAAAGAGATCAGGTACTAGAGCTAAGGAAGACCAAGAAAAGATGGATAGACAATATCAAGACCACACTACATAAACACGGATACAACACAACAAGGGCGACTCATCTAGCCCTAGAACGTAAATTAAAGCTCCCATCCCTACGTTTAACAGCAAGAGTGGACAGCCAACTACATCTTCCGTCTGGGAATAGACAATAGACTATAGGAAATCTTGACCATACACATCTAGTTCCACATGTTGTTGCTTCAGAACATTCCAAGTGGTCTCTGTGGCTCCACATGTTGTTGCTTCAGAACACTCCAAGTCGTCTCTGTGGCTCCACATGTTGTTGCTTCAGAACATTGCAAGTGGTCTCTGTTGTTCCACATGTTGTTGCTTCAGAACATTCCAAGTGGTCTCTGTGGTTCCACATGTTGTTGCTTCAGAACATTCCAAGTGGTCTCGGTGGCATAGATGTTAGTTGCTCACCTCTCATTCCAGTATTTAATCAGCGAGCCACAGGAACCATCAGTATGCATACTCTTCGATATCTGTTACGAGAGACTGAGCACCTATGTGTCTGTCTGGAGTGCAATGATGTTGGTTTAGTGGTCAATAACCAAAGTTCCAGATTTAGAACATTCTCAACCACTCTGTGATGCATATCGTTGTGTCCGCACCAAGATATTTGATATGTTCCCTTGCATGGTGAGACTAAACACAGGTAACTAGGGAGGGTAGTTTCATTAGATGCTAGAACGCAACTTTGAATTTTGCGCTTCACCAATATTACCCACCCAGTTTTCCCAGAGAGAGCAATTTTGTTCCGTGCAGGACTGCAGCTTTGAATTTTGCACTCTGTAACATTACCAACTCCAACTGCCTGCGTTCTGCCTGACATACAGAGTTTACTTCCTTTATGTCCCCACGAGATTGACAGGTTGCATCGACCTTTTACAGTCTTGTTGAGAGCAGGACAATAATACTGAGACCATAGAGTTAGACCCTTGATGACGTGAGTTTGCACTTTCAGACCATTTGTTCAACCTTTTTCGTTTCTCTGTTATATGTACATGTTGTCTGTCATCTGTACTGTATTTGTACAAGTTGTCTGTCATCTGTACTGTATTTGTACATGTTGTCTGTCTATGTACTGTATTTGCACATGTTATCTGTCATCTGTACTGTATCTGTACATGTATGTCATCTGTACTGCATTTGTACATGTTGTCTGTCTCTGTACTGCATTTGTACATGTTATCTGTCATCTGTACTGTATGTGTACATGTATGTCATCTGTACTGTATCTGTACATGTTATCTGTCTCTGTACTCTATTTGTACATATTGTCTGTCTCTGGATGTCGACCAGGAGAAACGTGTCAACGCATCCACTATGGATTTCTTCTTCTTCTTCACCTTCCAACTCCCAACGGAGCACATGTCTTCAACAAACTTCTTCCAGCTCTTCCTCTCTTGCCATCTCTTTCAACTCCCAACGGAGCACAGGTCTTAAAACAAACTTCTTCCAGCTCTTCCTCTCTCTTGCCATCTCTTTCAACTCCCAACGGAGCACAGGTCTTCAACAAACTTCTTCCAGCTCTTCCTCTCTTTCAACTCCCAACGGAGCACAGGTCTTCAACAAACTTCTTCCAGCTCTTTCTCTCTTTCAACTCCCAGCGGAGCACAGGTCTTCAACAAACTTCTTCCAGCTCTTCCTCTCTTTTGCCATCTCTCAACAGAGCACATGTCTTCAACAAACTTCTTCCAGCTCTTCCTCTCTCTTGCCATCTCTCAACAGAGCACATGTCTTCAACAAACTTCTTCCAGCTCTTCCTCTCTCTTGCCATCCCTTCCAATTCTTTCCATGTTTTACCTATCCTTTTAATATCAGCCTCCAGCTAACTTCTCCAGGTCTGTCTAGGCCTTCCCCATCTCCACTTTCCCTGCGGGTTCCAAAACAGTGCCTGCCTTTCAATGCTTCCAGTCAGTCTTCTCAATGTATGTCCTATCCATCGCCAGCGTCTCTTCCTTAGCTCTTTCTCCACTGATATCTGCTTAGTTCTCTCTCTGAGTTCCTCATTTGTAATCTTATCATACCATCTCTGTCCCTATATTCTACGTAAACATCCATTTGTGAAGGTTTGTCCTTTTCTGCTGGTTTCCTTTGTTGTCTTCCATGTTTCCGAGCCATAGAACAGCACTGACTTCACATTGAATTGAAAGATTCTCAGCTTTGTATTTGTTTTGATCTCCTGTGACTCCCATATCTTACTCAATGCAATAAAGTTTCCCCATGCTTTTTATATTCTTATCTTGACATCTTTATTTGTTATCCTTCTGTGTCTATGTTGCTATCAAGGTATGTGTATGATTCTACATCTTGTAGAGTTGTTTCCTCCAGCATAATCTGGTTTACATTTACTGCATTTATTCTCATGACCTTGGTCTTTCCCTGTGTATTTTCAAACCTAGTTGCTGAGACTTATTATTTAGGTTATTCATTTTATCTTTGTGCGTGATTGTGGGACAGCAATGCCAGATCGTCTACAAAATCCAAGTCCTCTAGCAGTTTCATAAGTATCCATTGTATTCCCCATCTGTTATCTGTTGTTGTTGATTTCATGATCCAATCTATGGTCAGCAGGAACAGGAATGGTGATAACAGGCATCCCTGTCTCACCCCGTTCTTATCTCAAAGGATTCTGTCAATTGGCCCTCATGTATGACTCTGCATTTCATTCCTTCATACGTTTCCTTTATTAGGTTTGCAATCTTGGGTGGAACTCCATAGTACTCTGGGATACTGCTTGTCTGTATTCTGTACAGATCACATATCATTCGTGATTGCGCACACAACTACCTTACCGCATGGTAGCTCCTCCTCGATCCCTACCCACTTTACCAGACTAGTGTTGCAGTATATTTCCACGCCCCCAAAAAAAAATGAAGGTAGGGTCTTTGTTAACACCAGCTAACTGGCCCTGGCACATCGTTGATACTATTATGTGATCAATTCCTACCTGTGACGCCGAATGCCAAAAAAATCAAACATATTTTAGGAATACTTACCTATTGGTTCCCCTTCATAGTCTGGTGCCAGCCTGATTTGTCTGGTGTCCAAGCTAAAACCGTAGGCGACGTTCAGCAGTATCGGGATGTATATGCCCATCAGACAATCCTGGGAAGCACTCTCCGCATCTTTCTCATACTCTGCTACTACTTGCGACACGCTCTGTAATGATATGACATCATTTGTGACACACACTGTTATGGCATGACATTACTTGTGACATGCTCTGTTATGACATCATTTGTGACACACACTGTTATGGCATGACATTACTTGTGACATGCTCTGTTATGACATCATTTGTGTCATACACGGTTATGGCATGACATTACTTGTGACATGCTCTGTTATGACATTACTTGTGACATGCTCTGTTATGACATGTCATTGACTGACAATTATTTAAACATATAAATTGTATATGTTACAATTTAACCAGTACAGACGTACAGACAGATGGTTGAACTGAAAATCAATGCGAAGAAAAGAGAAATAACGACTCTGAACATAGTCACTCCAGTATCAGTCTTCTTCTTCAGCGATCTCTTTGTCATGCGCTTAATTTACTGTGGACCACAAACTGGGCGGTCAGCTTCAGGTCTGTCAGGTTTCCACAAAGCTTAGTTTTCAGGTCGACTGGGTGTGGCCACATGTTGCTTCTCAGCTCACCCAGGAGAGGACAATCTTGCAGGATATACTTCGGTGTCTGTTCCGCCTGCGGACACTGGCAGAGAGCTGTTTGACTTATTCCTAGTCTATATAAGTGTTTGTTGAGTCTGCAGTGTCCGGTGCGTAATCGAAATATAATGACCTGGTCTGTTCTGCTTAGGTCTTTGAGGGAGTCTTTTCCACAATCATATCCAGTGTTTGTCTTCCAGTCTACTGCAGATTTTCTCTGTATGAGGGTTTTGACCTCTTGAAAAGACAAGGGTTGGTAAATTTGCTCTTTGGCGCTGCCCTCCTTAGCTAAAACATCGGCTCTCTCTTTGCCTGCAATGCCACAGTGAGATGGAATCCACTGCAAGTGAATTTCTGCCTTTTCTGAAAGCTGAGCAAGTTCTATTTTTAGGTTTTGTACTGTGCTATCAGCGAATTTTGCCTCCAGGGCTTGTATAGCTGACAGTGAGTCTGTAAGAAATACTATCTTGCCTGCAGGTGCTTGCAGCTTATTCATGTGCTGTGCTGCCATCAGAAGGGCTAAGAGTTCTGCTTTGTAGTTGGAACATATTCTTCCAGTAGGGGCCGCTAGAGACACAGTAGTAGCATCTGGGTGCCTAATGTACATTCCTACTCCACCATTCATGGTTGCCTCCATTGTCCATCCTTCTGTGTAAATTCTTATCCAGCTGTCTTCTGGAAACATGTAATGGAGATGTTCCATTGTAGTTGCTTTCTTCACTAGATTAGGCTCAGCATCTTTGCTTAATAATTTAGGGATGGAGGTTGAGAAGTTTAGTGGTACTGAGTCTGGTTCCCAGTGATCAAAAAGTAATTCTTCAGGTATGGAGTTATGATTTAGTAGTTCCAAGTATGACTTTCCTATTTTCTGTGGTTTAGACGAACAATTTAGTCTGTTTTTTGTCCTAGTCGCCACATCAGCATTAGTCAAACTTGAAGATAAAATGTCCTAGTCGCCACATCAGCATTAGTCAAACTTGAAGATAAAATGTCCTAGTCGCCACATCAGCATTAGTCAAACTAGAAGATAAAATGTCCTAGTCGCCACATCAGCATTAGTCAAGCTAGAAGATAAAATGTCCTAGTCGCCACATCAGCATTAGTCAAGCTAGAAGATAAAATGTCCTAGTCGCCACATCAGCATTAGTCAAGCTAGAAGATAAAATGTCCTAGTCGCCACATCAGCATTAGTCAAACTAGAAGATAAAATGTCCTAGTCGCCACATCAGCATTAGTCAAGCTAGAAGATAAAATGTCCTAGTCGCCACATCAGCATTAGTCAAGCTAGAAGATAAAATGTCCTAGTCGCCACATCAGCATTAGTCAAGCTAGAAGATAAAATGTCCTAGTCGCCACATCAGCATTAGTCAAGCTAGAAGATAAAATGTCCTAGTCGCCACATCAGCATTAGTCAAGCTAGAAGATAAAATGTCCTAGTCGCCACATCAGCATTAGTCAAACTAGAAGATAAAATGTCCTAGTCGCCACATCAGCATTAGTCAAACTAGAAGATAAAATGTCCTAGTCACCACATCAGCATTAGTCAAACTAGAAGATAAAATGTCCTAGTCACCACATCAGCATTAGTCAAGCTAGAAGATAAAATGTCCTAGTCGCCACATCAGCATTAGTCAAGCTAGAAGATAAAATGTCCTAGTCGCCACATCAGCATTAGTCAAACTAGAAGATAAAATGTCCTAGTCGCCACATCAGCATTAGTCAAGCTAGAAGATAAAATGTCCTAGTCGCCACATCAGCATTAGTCAAGCTAGAAGATAAAATGTCCTAGTCGCCACATCAGCATTAGTCAAGCTAGAAGATAAAATGTCCTAGTCGCCACATCAGCATTAGTCAAGCTAGAAGATAAAATGTCCTAGTCGCCACATCAGCATTAGTCAAGCTAGAAGATAAAATGTCCTAGTCGCCACATCAGCATTAGTCAAACTAGAAGATAAAATGTCCTAGTCGCCACATCAGCATTAGTCAAACTAGAAGATAAAATGTCCTAGTCACCACATCAGCATTAGTCAAACTAGAAGATAAAATGTCCTAGTCACCACATCAGCATTAGTCAAGCTAGAAGATAAAATGTCCTAGTCGCCACATCAGCATTAGTCAAACTAGAAGATAAAATGTCCTAGTCACCACATCAGCATTAGTCAAGCTAGAAGATAAAATGTCCTAGTCACCACATCAGCATTAGTCAAGCTAGAAGATAAAATGTCCT
Organism: Arion vulgaris; assembly: GCA_020796225.1. Taxonomy (NCBI): domain Eukaryota; kingdom Metazoa; phylum Mollusca; class Gastropoda; order Stylommatophora; family Arionidae; genus Arion; species Arion vulgaris. The sequence goes on from CM036755.1 coordinate 90,308,847, forward strand.
AGTCGCCACATCAGCATTAGTCAAACTAGAAGATAAAATGTCCTAGTCGCCACATCAGCATTAGTCAAACTAGAAGATAAAATGTCCTAGTCGCCACATCAGCATTAGTCAAACTAGAAGATAAAATGTCCTAGTCGCCACATCAGCATTAGTCAAGCTAGAAGATAAAATGTCCTAGTCGCCACATCAGCATTAGTCAAACTAGAAGATAAAATGTCCTAGTCGCCACATCAGCATTAGTCAAGCTAGAAGATAAAATGTCCTAGTCGCCACATCAGCATTAGTCAAACTAGAAGATAAAATGTCCTAGTCGCCACATCAGCATTAGTCAAGCTAGAAGATAAAATGTCCTAGTCGCCACATCAGCATTAGTCAAACTAGAAGATAAAATGTCCTAGTCGCCACATCAGCATTAGTCAAACTAGAAGATAAAATGTCCTAGTCGCCACATCAGCATTAGTCAAGCTAGAAGATAAAATGTCCTAGTCACCACATCAGCATTAGTCAAGCTAGAAGATAAAATGTCCTAGTCGCCACATCAGCATTAGTCAAACTAGAAGATAAAATGTCCTAGTCGCCACATCAGCATTAGTCAAACTAGAAGATAAAATGTCCTAGTCGCCACATCAGCATTAGTCAAGCTAGAAGATAAAATGTCCTAGTCGCCACATCAGCATTAGTCAAACTAGAAGATAAAATGTCCTAGTCGCCACATCAGCATTAGTCAAACTAGAAGATAAAATGTCCTAGTCGCCACATCAGCATTAGTCAAGCTAGAAGATAAAATGTCCTAGTCGCCACATCAGCATTAGTCAAACTAGAAGATAAAATGTCCTAGTCGCCACATCAGCATTAGTCAAACTAGAAGATAAAATGTCCTAGTCGCCACATCAGCATTAGTCAAGCTAGAAGATAAAATGTCCTAGTCACCACATCAGCATTAGTCAAGCTAGAAGATAAAATGTCCTAGTCGCCACATCAGCATTAGTCAAGCTAGAAGATAAAATGTCCTAGTCACCACATCAGCATTAGTCAAACTAGAAGATAAAATGTCCTAGTCACCACATCAGCATTAGTCAAGCTAGAAGATAAAATGTCCTAGTCACCACATCAGCATTAGTCAAACTAGAAGATAAAATAATGTCCTAGTCGCCACATCAGCATTAGTCAAGCTAGAAGATAAAATGTCCTAGTCGCCACATCAGCATTAGTCAAACTAGAAGATAAAATGTCCTAGTCGCCACATCAGCATTAGTCAAGCTAGAAGATAAAATGTCCTAGTCGCCACATCAGCATTAGTCAAGCTAGAAGATAAAATGTCCTAGTCGCCACATCAGCATTAGTCAAGCTAGAAGATAAAATGTCCTAGTCGCCACATCAGCATTTGTCAAGCTAGAAGATAAAATGTCCTAGTCGCCACATCAGCATTAGTCAAACTTGAAGATAAAATGTCCTAGTCGCCACATCAGCATTAGTCAAACTAGAAGATAAAATGTCCTAGTCGCCACATCAGCATTAGTCAAGCTAGAAGATAAAATAATGTCCTAGTCGCCACATCAGCATTAGTCAAACTAGAAGATAAAATGTCCTAGTCGCCACATCAGCATTAGTCAAACTAGAAGATAAAATGTCCTAGTCGCCACATCAGCATTAGTCAAGCTAGAAGATAAAATGTCCTAGTCGCCACATCAGCATTAGTCAAGCTAGAAGAAAAAATGTCCTAGTCGCCACATCAGCATTAGTCAAGCTAGAAGATAAAATGTCCTAGTCGCCACATCAGCATTAGTCAAACTAGAAGATAAAATGTCCTAGTCGCCACATCAGCATAAGTCAAGCTAGAAGATAAAATGTCCTAGTCGCCACATCAGCATTTGTCAAACTAGAAGATAAAATGTCCTAGTCGCCACATCAGCATTAGTCAAGCTAGAAGATAAAATGTCCTAGTCGACATCAGCATTAGTCAAGCTAGAAGATAAAATGTCCTAGTCGCCACATCAGCATTAGTCAAACTTGAAGATAAAATGTCCTAGTCGCCACATCAGCATTAGTCAAACTAGAAGATAAAATGTCCTAGTAGCCACATCAGCATTAGTCAAACTAGAAGATAAAATGTCCTAGTCACCACATCAGCATTAGTCAAACTAGAAGATAAAATGTCCTAGTCGCCACATCAGCATTAGTCAAGCTAGAAGATAAAATGTCCAAGTCGCCACATCTGCATTAGTCAAGCTAGAAGATAAAATGTCCTAGTCGCCACATCAGCATTAGTCAAGCTAGAAGATAAAATATCCTAGTCGCCACATCAGCATTAGTCAAACTAGAAGATAAAATGTCCTAGTCGCCACATCAGCATTAGTCAAGCTAGAAGATAAAATGTCCTAGTCGCCACATCAGCATTAGTCAAACTAGAAGATAAAATGTCCTAGTCGCCACATCAGCATTTGTCAAGCTAGAAGATAAAATGTCCTAGTCGCCACATCAGCATTAGTCAAACTAGAAGATAAAATGTCCTAGTCGCCACATCAGCATTTGTCAAACTAGAAGATAAAATGTCCTAGTCGCCACATCAGCATTAGTTAAGCTAGAAGATAAAATGTCCTAGTCGGCACATCAGCATTTGTCAAGCTAGAAGATAAAATGTCCTAGTCACCACATCAGCATTAGTCAAACTAGAAGATAAAATGTCCTAGTCACCACATCAGCATTAGTCAAGCTAGAAGATAAAATGTCCTAGTCGCCACATCAGCATTTGTCAAGCTAGAAGATAAAATGTCCTAGTCGCCACATCAGCATTTGTCAAGCTAGAAGATAAAATGTCCTAGTCGCCACATCAGCATTAGTCAAACTAGAAGATAAAATGTCCTAGTCGCCACATCAGCATTAGTCAAGCTAGAAGATAAAATGTCCTAGTCGCCACATCAGCATTAGTCAAGCTAGAAGATAAAATGTCCTAGTCGCCACATCAGCATTAGTCAAGCTAGAAGATAAAATGTCCTAGTCGCCACATCAGCATTTGTCAAGCTAGAAGATAAAATGTCCTAGTCGCCACATCAGCATTAGTCAAACTTGAAGATAAAATGTCCTAGTCGCCACATCAGCATTAGTCAAACTAGAAGATAAAATGTCCTAGTCGCCACATCAGCATTAGTCAAGCTAGAAGATAAAATAATGTCCTAGTCGCCACATCAGCATTAGTCAAACTAGAAGATAAAATGTCCTAGTCGCCACATCAGCATTAGTCAAACTAGAAGATAAAATGTCCTAGTCGCCACATCAGCATTAGTCAAGCTAGAAGATAAAATGTCCTAGTCGCCACATCAGCATTAGTCAAGCTAGAAGAAAAAATGTCCTAGTCGCCACATCAGCATTAGTCAAGCTAGAAGATAAAATGTCCTAGTCGCCACATCAGCATTAGTCAAACTAGAAGATAAAATGTCCTAGTCGCCACATCAGCATAAGTCAAGCTAGAAGATAAAATGTCCTAGTCGCCACATCAGCATTTGTCAAACTAGAAGATAAAATGTCCTAGTCGCCACATCAGCATTAGTCAAGCTAGAAGATAAAATGTCCTAGTCGCCACATCAGCATTAGTCAAGCTAGAAGATAAAATGTCCTAGTCGCCACATCAGCATTAGTCAAACTTGAAGATAAAATGTCCTAGTCGCCACATCAGCATTAGTCAAACTAGAAGATAAAATGTCCTAGTAGCCACATCAGCATTAGTCAAACTAGAAGATAAAATGTCCTAGTCGCCACATCAGCATTAGTCAAACTAGAAGATAAAATGTCCTAGTCGCCACATCAGCATTAGTCAAGCTAGAAGATAAAATGTCCAAGTCGCCACATCTGCATTAGTCAAGCTAGAAGATAAAATGTCCTAGTCGCCACATCAGCATTAGTCAAGCTAGAAGATAAAATATCCTAGTCGCCACATCAGCATTAGTCAAACTAGAAGATAAAATGTCCTAGTCGCCACATCAGCATTAGTCAAGCTAGAAGATAAAATGTCCTAGTCGCCACATCAGCATTAGTCAAACTAGAAGATAAAATGTCCTAGTCGCCACATCAGCATTTGTCAAGCTAGAAGATAAAATGTCCTAGTCGCCACATCAGCATTAGTCAAACTTGAAGATAAAATGTCCTAGTCGCCACATCAGCATTAGTCAAACTAGAAGATAAAATGTCCTAGTCGCCACATCAGCATTAGTCAAGCTAGAAGATAAAATAATGTCCTAGTCGCCACATCAGCATTAGTCAAACTAGAAGATAAAATGTCCTAGTCGCCACATCAGCATTAGTCAAACTAGAAGATAAAATGTCCTAGTCGCCACATCAGCATTAGTCAAGCTAGAAGATAAAATGTCCTAGTCGCCACATCAGCATTAGTCAAGCTAGAAGAAAAAATGTCCTAGTCGCCACATCAGCATTAGTCAAACTAGAAGATAAAATGTCCTAGTCGCCACATCAGCATTATTCAAACTAGAAGATAAAATGTCCTAGTCGCCACATCAGCATAAGTCAAGCTAGAAGATAAAATGTCCTAGTCGCCACATCAGCATTTGTCAAACTAGAAGATAAAATGTCCTAGTCGCCACATCAGCATTAGTCAAGCTAGAAGATAAAATGTCCTAGTCGCCACATCAGCATTAGTCAAACTTGAAGATAAAATGTCCTAGTCGCCACATCAGCATTAGTCAAACTAGAAGATAAAATGTCCTAGTCGCCACATCAGCATTAGTCAAACTAGAAGATAAAATGTCCTAGTCGCCACATCAGCATTAGTCAAACTAGAAGATAAAATGTCCTAGTCGCCACATCAGCATTAGTCAAGCTAGAAGATAAAATGTCCAAGTCGCCACATCTGCATTAGTCAAGCTAGAAGATAAAATGTCCTAGTCGCCACATCAGCATTAGTCAAGCTAGAAGATAAAATGTCCTAGTCGCCACATCAGCATTAGTCAAACTAGAAGATAAAATGTCCTAGTCGCCACATCAGCATTAGTCAAGCTAGAAGATAAAATGTCCTAGTCGCCACATCAGCATTAGTCAAACTAGAAGATAAAATGTCCTAGTCGCCACATCAGCATTAGTCAAGCTAGAAGATAAAATGTCCTAGTCGCCACATCAGCATTAGTCAAACTAGAAGATAAAATGTCCTAGTCGCCACATCAGCATTAGTCAAACTTGAAGATAAAATTCTCCCAAATACAACTGCTCTCACATATCTTGGAAGTGTTATTAGACACGAAGGATGAACTGGATCTGACATTCAAAGCAGACTGAGTAAGGCACCAAGTCCCTTCATGACCCTTCAGACAGTCAGCATGACCCTTCAGACGGTCAGCATGACCCTTCAGATGGTCAGCATGACCCTTCAGACGGTCAGCATGACCCTTCAGACGATCAGCATGACCCTTCAGACGAGCTAGAAATCAGCCACATACAGTATCAGAACCAAGATTAATATATACCACAGCTGTGTGCTATCAACTTGACTATACAGATCAGAATGTTGGAGAATGACAGAACAAGATATGTCTAAACTTTCCACCTTCTATACAACTTGTCTGCTAAAGATCTTACACATGTTCTGTCTCAAACCAAGAACTGCTTACACAGTGTCAACAAGAGAATGTGAACATCATCATACAAATACTATCTCTAACCAAGAACTGCTTACACAGTGTCAACAAGAGAATGTGAACATCATCATACAAATACTATCTCTAACCAAGAACTGCTTACACAGTGTCAACAAGAGAATGTGAACACCATCATACAAATACTATCTCTAACCAAGAACTGTTTACACAGTGTCAACAAGAGAATATGAACATCATCATACAAATACTATCTCTAACCAAGAACTGTTTACACAGTGTCAACAAGAACTGCTTACACAGTGTCAACAAGAACTGCTTACACAGTGTCAACAAGAACTGCTTACACAGTGTCAACAAGAACTGCTTACACAGTGTCAACAAGAACTGCTTACACAGTGTCAACAAGACAATATGAACACCATCATACAAATACTATCTCTACCCAAGAACTGCTTGCACAGTGTCAACAAGAACTGCTTGCACAGTGTCAACAAGAACTGCTTGCACAGTGTCAACAAGAACTGCTTGCACAGTGTCAACAAGAACTGCTTGCACAGTGTCAACAAGAACTGCTTGCACAGTGTCAACAAGAACTGCTTGCACAGTGTCAACAAGAACTGCTTGCACAGTGTCAACAAGAGAATATGAACACTATCATCCACAAGAGACATTGTAAATGGATTGAACATAGGACATGTGAGAGCAACACTGTTAGGAAAAATTGTTAGGAAAAACTGTACTGAACACCAAAGGGTAGATTAAAACGTGGAAGACACTAAATGACCTGGATGAGACCAGTAGAACAGGAACTGAAATAAATAAATCACAGCCTGGAACACAATACAAAGCACGGCCAAGAATAGAGAAGAATGGTGTGCATTTGTTGCTGCCCTATGCTCCATTGAGTCACATGGCTAGATATATATATACATATAAATTGTCAACTCTGGTCTACCATACTTTCTGACAGTCTAGAATACTACTATAGAATGCCTACATTCATTTCTGACAGTCTAGAATACTACTATAGAATGCCTACATTCATTTCTGACAGTCTAGAATACTACTATAGAATGCCTACATTCATTTCTGACAGTCTAGAATACTACTATAGAATGCCTACATTCATTTCTGACAGCAAATAATACTTCCACATTTCTAACGATTCCTACCTTTCGACAGTAACCGCGTCCAGCCTGCAGAAGACGGTCAAGATAAAGTACTTTGCTCTCGTCCACCACTCCCAAAGCTGTCGGAGTGTAGACATAGCCGACAGTAGCTAAGAACTGTACATCTTTCACGCGTGGTTGATACACTCTACCTGGGAGAGAAACGAATAATTAATCTCACAGTAGCTGCAAAATTCCAGAGAACAAAGTCCTCATGAGATCAAAGATTTCAAGTATCAGCAGCATTCTGTTACAGAAGGCCCAGGTGAGGTCAACCAGATTGCTATAGGGCGCCTCTTGGCTGGTTGCCTCCTACTTCAACACTCTTATTGATAGCCAGAGAAGATTGTGGTCTAACTCGTAGAAGAAAGTTGTAATAGAAGTAAGAGATAAGATAAGAAAAAGATGACGTTCTCAAGAGAAAGAAGGACTGCCATTTAACCCATAGCTGGGGAGTGTAATAATAAGAGAGGCCAATGGGGCCTACGCAACAAGCACAAGTAGTTTGACAATGGAGGTTCGAGCGGTTACGGAAGCGGTGAAATGGTTGGCATCTCACAACTACTCTCGTGTTTTCATACTCAGTGACTCCATGAGAACGATTCGTAAAGTCGAATCAGGAATGGTGAGACGCAACTGGGTGGAGGTACTGGTACAGAAAATGATCAGAGAAATCACCTTCATTTTTGTCCCTGGGCACGCAGGAGTTAGGGGTAATGAACGAGCTGATAGATTGGCTGGCTTAGCTACAATATCAGAGGAGCTGCAATGGATCGAAATGACTTTCTTCACGCATTGAGAGAGTCTTTCCGAACAGAGGAGTTTCAGGGCTGTGAATCCCACTCGCTGACCAGATTGAAAGAGATGGGTGTCAATATTGGTGCAGCCGAAGGGAACGACATACTAGATATGCAAAGAGACTGATTAATCAATATTGAACTGGCGTGTTGGGTCGCTGGACGCTGCTGGATTTTCTGAGGTGGAGATCGGAGCACCTATGGGCATATCCGGAGTGCTATGATGATAGTCCTCATATAAAGCCGAAAGATTGACTTCATTGCACCGGGTTTTACCCCATATGGCTCGGTCCCTCTCAGCAGAAATGGCACACCACCTGCCGAGAGTATTGCACAAAGCACGAACTCCGTAGCTCTAGCAACAATCCTAGGGGTCTCTGGAAAAACTGCACTCGTGAACAGAATGGCGATGACTGATGACTGGGAAGTGTGTTGGTTGCAGCCAGAGCGACTACCACTCGCCGGTGGGTTAGCTCTGTCACCTTATGGGGTCTCCCTCTGCTTCCCGCTTTTTGTCTGGCCTTTCAGTCTTCAGTTTCATCTTCAGTCTGTTTGGCTTGGTTAGACCTGCCAGCTCCGGCCTACATAGCGGCAGCCTGAAGGATCATCAAGACACACAAACCCTCCAACCACGATACGGTAGGCTAATGTGGAGGGAACAAACAGATAATTACAATCGCTTCTAATGTCTGACTATTGATATTAGTAAATAAAGACAAGACAATTATACTGTGTACCTAAAGCACAAGGTTTTGGATGGCAGTTATCACCAGTCTCTGGTTTGACAATCTCTGCAAGAATGTCTTCACACGTGTCTGGGTCACCTGATCCACGGTGTGTAGCTGTTGTACCGTCACTAAGTGTGACAGATTTGACATCGTCTGCACACACCCAAAAAAAAAAGTATAACAAATTTTAATTAGAATTCTTGCATGTAAAATTTGTAAACATATTTGTTAATAGCTGCATCAATGTATGGCAAGATGGCAGTCTATGACTAAATGCATGATGGGAAGTGATGGATGTTGAACATCCTGTTAGTCTCGAGGCTAAATATGAACCTGTAGTCTATATCTCCGCACCTGTTAAGAGAACATGTCTCCAGCTGAATTTGCCCCTGATAAGCTACTCACAATGTTGTGTTTTCATATCAATTGTCTTCAAGCTACGTTGTATACGTCTCTAGTAACGATGAAGGGTTACCCTATACTTCAGCTCTTGTGCCAGAAGCCAGCTTCCCGTATAGAATATCATTGTGGGATCCGGTCGTCCTTCTTTCGGGTTACGCGGCTCAACGATCTTAGACGTCGATTGCGAATAAAAGTAATTATGTCAAGAAATCCAACGTATTCTATGTAATAGTTCATCATTTGTTACTGTCATCCCAGGAGGTTTCGAGTATACGCCTCAAGCAGTGCATTTTGAATATATTCTTTTCTTTCTCATGCAATGTGCCAATTCAATATCTGAGAAACAAGAGTCAATGTCTGTGAGAAACAAGAGTCAATGTCTGTGATACAACAAGAGTCAATGTCTGTGAGACAACAAGAGTCAATGTCTGTGAGACAACAAGAGTCAATGTCTGTGAGACAACAAGAGTCAATGTCTGTGAGACAACAAGAGTCAATGTCTGTGAGAAACAAGAGTCGCTGGTATAGAGTAATATTCAGTATATATATATGGAACTGCAGTAAAACTATTTGATTGGCAAAACACGTAATTACAAAGTACTGTAGTTTTACAAATTACAAAAACAATGACAAAATACAGCAACGTTTCGACCAACAAGGCCTTTATCAAGCAAACGAACAAACAGGAGTGACAAATTAAAATGAAGCACAAATGGACGACCAAATACAAACGTATCTAAGGAAAATCTGGAATAAAAACGAATAACGAAATAAATGTAACACAAAAACACACATAAAAACTAGAAATAGAAAGGAAAAGAAACAATGAAACATCTAGTAAATATATAACTTGAATACATGCAACATATACCCATATAGATTACAAAGCATGGGAAGAGAAAGTACTAAGAAGCATAAGAATGGAATATAACATGAATACATGCAACATATACCCATATAGATTACAAAGCATGGGAAGAGAAAGTACTAAGAAGCATAAGAATGTAATACGTTGAGCCCGCGTGGTCGCAAGGTACCATACAAAGAAATCAACCGATTCTCCAGAGCAAATCGACTGCGATCATCCGAGGAACATGATCGGATGGCTGTGACCTGGACATCGTGAGCACCTAAATGGCCAGTATCATTGAAATGGGTGGCTACAGGGGACACAGAGCATTGGCGTATGTCGCGTAAGTGTTGGGCGAATCGGTCACTGAGCCTCTTGCCTGTCTCACCGATATAAGCCTTGTTACACCGCTTACAGATAATGGCATAGATAAGATTACGGGACTCGCATGTGAACCCATCGTCAATAAGAAACGTGCCTAAAGGAAAAGATACAGTACGCGTCTGTATCACATAAGCACACGTGTTGCAACGCCGACGACCACACTGGACAGTGCCAATCAAGTTATATATTTACTAGATGTTTCATTGTTTCTTTCCTTTCTATTTCTAGTTTTTATGTGTGTTTTTGTGTTACATTTATTTCGTTTTCCGTTTTTATTCCAGATTTTCCTTAGATACGTTTGTATTTGGTCGTCCATTTGTGTTTCATTTTAATTTGTCACTCCTGTTTGTTCGTTTGCTTGATAAAGGCCTTGTTGGTCGAAACGTTGCTGCATTTTGTCATTGTTTTTGTAATTTGTAAAACTACAGTACTTTGTAATTACGTGTTTTGGTATGGAGTAGTGTTCTCATGAGGTTCTGTACATTGCAATCTTGGTGTTGATGGTTGGTAAACTATTTTTCCATCTATGCAGAACACATGAGAAATCTCTGGGTAGATCAGGAAAAACACACATTTTGATTCTTATATAATCAGTGGAAGTATGATTCTAGAGTTAAGAAACGCTTATGACAACAGTGTACAGAACTCAGTTACCAGTAATGGACATTGTTCTCCTACCTGGTCTAAAACATTGTCTTACTTGTCCTATACAAACATATTCTTACTTGTCCTATACAAACATTGTCTTACTTGTCCTATACAAACATTGTCTTACTTGTCCTATACAAACATTGTCTTACTTGTCCTATACAAACATTGTCTTACTTGTCCTATACAAACATTGTCTTACTGGTATCTACAAGAATCTTACATTTAAGCAAGCATGGATTTACAACTTGATTTGAACCACTGTTACTTCTGTTTGTCAGGACGTTGTGTAACTTGACAAATATGCTGCTGGCTCCATACTGCAGGTAACTCTGTGTGTACAGCTGGTGGCTATTGTTACGGAATCTGAGCTGATATAAGAATACAGGCATCGTATCTTGTCAACAGTAGAAGGTGGTCATGAGTCAACAGTAGAGAGAAGGTAGTCATGAGTCAACAGTAGAGAGAAAGTGGTCATGAGTCAACAGTAGAGAGAAGGTGGTAATGAATCAACAGTAGAGAGTCACGAGTCAACAGTAGAGAGTCATGAGTCAACAGTAGAGAGAAGGTGGTCATGAGTCAACAGTAGAGAGAAGGTGGTCATGAGTCAACAGTAGAGAGAAAGTGGTCATGAGTCAACAGTAGAGAGAAGGTGGTAATGAATCAACAGTAGAGAGTCACGAGTCAACAGTAGAGATGAGTCAACAGTAGAGAGAAGGTGGTCATGAGTCAACAGTAGAGAGAAGGTATTCATGAGTCAACAGTAGAGAGAAAGTAGTCATGAGTCAACAGTAGAGAGAAGGTGGTAATGAGTCAACAGTAGAGAGAAGGTGGTCATGTGTCAACAGTAGAGAGAAGGTAGTCATGAGTCAACAGTAGAGAGAAGGTGGTAATGAGTCAACAGTAGAGAGAAGGTGGTAATGAGTCAACAGTAGAGAGTCACGAGTCAACAGTAGAGAGAAGGTGGTAATGAGTCAACAGTAGAGAGAAGGTAGTCATGAGTCAACAGTAGAGAGAAGGTGGTAATGAATCAACAGTAGAGAGTCACGAGTCAACAGTAGAGAGTCATGAGTCAACAGTAGAGAGAAGGTAGTCATGAGTCAACAGTAGAGAGAAGGTAGTCATGAGCATTTCAAGCAGCAGTATGATGGTGATGATAATTATGGTGACAATGAAATTCTGTTATTTAACTATGCTGCTGATGATGACGACAATGGAATTCTACGATGCTGATGATGATCACCAGAGCTGTGAGTTTGTACTCCTGGACAGTTAGTCCTAGTCTATAATGCGTACATGTTGCCTGTACCGTAGATAGGCTCCCAGGCAGAGTAATTGGAATAGATGGACATGTTTGGAGAAGGTCTCATTTTGTTTGACTCGCCCGTGTATTGTTGGGGCTCACAACGTCAACAAAGAATAGTAACACTGCGACCTGCAAGGCATGTCATAAGAGGCGACTGAGGTAGGGAACTAAGAAAGCTACCCTGGTAAATAAAAAGCGTCGCAGAAATCGGATGTGCTGGCCTACTTGTATGCGCATAACTGGCACAACGTACAATCGCTCTTAGGCTTGGATCACATACAAATCATAAAGAGTGGTTAACAAGTGGTCGATATGAAGAGTTTGAAGAAGAAAAATTTCGTTCGAATAGAGCATAGATTCCCAAACTTTTTGTCCCACCGCCCACTTTGCACAACATAAACTTTGTAACGCCCCCTTCAAATTATAAGTTTCCAACGCCCCTCCCACATATATACATGCTCTTTTTTCTCTTTGACATAGAAAATTGAAGATGAATTAAAATGCAGAATTCAAATTTTAAATGATTATTCAATCGCAAAATCACGAAAATAATTTATTTAAAAATATTTATTATTAATTTTTTCTTTAAGGAGCTGCCGACAGAGAAAATCTGCAGTTGACTAGCAGACAAACACTGGATAAGATTATGAGAAAATCTGCAGTTGACTAGCAGACAAACACTGGATATGATTATGAGAAAATCTGCAGTTGACTAGCAGACAAACACTGGATAAAATTATGAGAAAATCTGCAGTTGACTAGCAGACAAACACTGGATAAGATTATGAGAAAATCTGCAGTTGACTAGCAGATAAACACTGGATATGATTATGAGAAAATCTGCAGTTGACTAGCAGACAAACACTGGATAAGATTATGAGAAAATCTGCAGTTGACTAGCAGACAAACACTGGATATGATTATGAGAAAATCTGCAGTTGACTAGCAGACAAACACTGGATATGATTATGAGAAAATCTGCAGTTGACTAGCAGACAAACACTGGATAAGATTATGAGAAAATCTGCAGTTGACTAGCAGACAAACACTGGATAAGATTATGAGAAAATCTGCAGTTGACTAGCAGACAAACACTGGATATGATTATGGAAAAGACTTCCTCAAAGACCTAAGCAGAACAGACCAGGTCATTATATTTCGACTACGCCCGGACACTGCAGACTCAACAAACACTTATATAAAAATATAATAATAATTCCTCTCGTATCGTTATACGTTACATATGGCCTGCAAGCAATTTCTCCATACCGCTCTATCCTGGGCAATTCGCTCAATCTCCTCCATGGAACTGAGACCGATATTTCCTGCCTCTCTCAGCAAAGTTCGTTTCAGGGTCTCCTTAGGTCGACCTCTCTTCTTGAACCCTTTGCATCCCACTTCAATACCTGCTTTGATATTCGTTGATCATTTCTCCTCAAGGTGTGCCCAACATATCTCCATCTTCTCTTTCTTATAACAGTTGTCACTAGTGGTTGACCAGAAATGTCTCTGATTTCATCACTTCTCCTGAATTCGTCCCATTTTATATTCATTATTTTTCGCAGACATCTATTTTCAAATGCATTCAACTTGCTTTCTATATCTTTAGTCATTTTCAACTCTTGCTGGCATATGTTAGGATTGATACAACATTTGAATTGAAAATTCGTAATTTAGTTTTAATACTATATAACTTGCAGTTCCATATTTTATTTAGACTTTTAAAAGCTGATGTTGCTTTGCTAATTCGTATCATAATTTATTTTTAACATTTCCTGTGCAATCAAAATTGCTACCTAAATATGTGAACTGCTCTGTTATTTTTATCATTTTAGATTCCAGTGTGATATCTGCATTACTTGCCATAGGTGTCTTCATTATATTTGTTTTTAATAGCTTATCTGCAGTCCAACTTTTGATGCTATAGATGACACGGTGTCTGTTTTTCTTTGAATATCTTGGTTGTTTCTACTTAACAAGGTAATATCATCTGCAAAATCCAAATCTAGTTGAAAACACTTATATAGACTAGGTATAAGTCAAAGAGCTCTCTGCCAGTGTCAGCAGGCAGAACAGACACTGGAGTATGTCCTGGAAGACTGCCTTCTTCTGTGTGAGTTGAGAAGCAACATGTGGCTACACCCAGTCGACCTGAAAACTAAGCTTTGGGGGAGCCTGACAGACTTCAAGCTGACTGCTCAGTGTGTGGTCAACAGTAAATTAAGAGCATGGCCAGAGATCGCTGAAAAAGTTTGACTAGAGTCCAGAACACACTTCAACATGACATGCTTTATTTTTCGTGTATGTGTGGGTAGCTATAGTTACTGTAATGTGGTGGGCTGAGTTGGGTTTAATCTGTTTGATTGCTAGATTGATAAGACGATCCTGATTATACTTTGGTAGGTAACCATGTGTGCTCCAATCTCTTTCTTACACAGGAAGATCTCAGCGTCAGGGCACTAACTCAGTAGTACCGACGAGGGTCCCTGATATAAATTGAAGATTGTGGAAATTTTTATATTAATCTTTTTTTCATGAGTTTTTCACCAGACAGAGGCTTTGCAACATACTCTTATAGCTTCCCTCCCAACAAGTGGGATTTTTTTACGTGTTGAACTTGAACACTGAATCTTTGTGTTAGCTTTGTGTTAGCTTTGTGTTAGCATCCGTCTTCGATAGGACTATGAACTTGATCTCACCTACACTAAGATCAGGGATATCTGAAAAAATATCCTGATCGCTTCACACGAGGAACAAACCGAGTACGTTTAGAGCGTGGCATCCGATAACATACGGCCAGCGGGCTCAGGTAAAAATTCTAGAAATCAGACCACAATCGTCTCGTTATCTTGCATTCCAGTATTATTGTATAAAGACGAATTCATTTTAAAATCAACACAACATGCTAAATCAAGGTTACAATTTGTAACAAGTTCAGTTTAACACTAAGGAATGCAAGTAATATTTACATTTTTCATCATTAAATAACCTTTAGACATAGAATTAGTAAAATTGCAAAAGGCTTAGTGTTCTATCAAACATATACAAAAACCAGCCCCAATTAAACATCAATTTTCGATTTCCTGTCTGAGCTAGTCTGCCTTCTATTGTCGGGGGACACGGTTTAGAGCAAGATGCCAGTACCATACGCAACGCTACAAAGTTTAGAGCAAGATGCCAGTACCATACGCAACGCTACAAAGTTTAGAGCACGATGCCAGTAGCTTGTCTCACGCTACAAAGACATCACAAACTGTTAGAAATACAAGAAGTTTAGAGCACGATGTCAGTAGCTTGTCTCACGCTACAAAGATCTCACAAACTGTTAGACATACAAGAAGATTAGAGCACGATGCCAGTAGCTTGTCTCACGCTACAAAGATCTCACAAACTGTTAGAAATACAAGAATATTAGTATAACCAAATAATGAGAAGACCTGGACACAATTCAATAAGTACAATTAATATACGAGTGAGTGTATAACTAAGAAAAGCTTACTGGGTACTTCTCTGCGTAGATTGGCTCCTCTGGTATGAAAGTTATCTCTGTCGATGAGTTGCCCATATTCAGAACTCCAATAGTCTCATTCTGATGTCTGTATTTATATTTGATATGAAATTTGTCAATACATATTGATGATAACTTATGCTAATAGTATCACTTTCCTCTTTTTCTTCATTTCTCTTGTTTTGTTTCACAGCGTCAGGATAAGAAGAGATCTTTAGAACGGGCTTTTGTGTGTGCTTCATAAATAGTGTTTTTCACTGCCTCAGTTATCTCTGTGGACCACTTTATGCGTGGACGGTCTTTTGTTTTGTATCCAATGTATCAGAGTAACATCGATTTGATATATTAGATAGCATTCTATCAGAGGTGGGGTCTGTCAGTGGTGGGGTCTGTCAGAGGTGGGGTCTGTCAGTGGTGGGGTATGTCAGAGGTGAGGTCTGTTAGAGGTGAGATCTGTTAGAGGTGGAGATCTGTTAGAGGAGGAGATCTGTTAGAGGTGGAGATCTGTTAGAGGTGGAGATCTGTTAGAGGTGGAGATCTGTTAGAGGTGGAGATCTGTTAGAGGTGGAGATCTGTTAGAGGTGGAGATCTGTTAGAGGTGGAGATCTGTTAGAGGTGGAGATCTGTTAGAGGTGGAGATCTGTTAGAGGTGGAGATCTGTTAGAGGTGGAGATCTGTTAGAGGTGGAGTTCTGTTAGAGGTGGAGATCTGTTAGAGGAGGAGATCTGTTAGAGGAGGAGATCTGTTAGAGGTGGAGATCTGTTAGAGGTGGAGATCTGTTAGAGGTGGAGTTCTGTTAGAGGTGGAGATCTGTTAGAGGAGGAGATCTGTTAGAGGAGGAGATCTGTTAGAGGTGGAGTTCTGTTAGAGGTGGAGATCTGTTAGAGGTGGAGATCTGTTAGAGGTGAGGATCTGTCAGAGATTGTGTTTTGTCAGTTGGTTTTATAGTTATTTTTAGTCAGATTTTACTTGCGTGTCTCATCAATGCCACTGTTCTATATCTATTGCTTTTCTCGTCTCTCCCTCTCTCCCTGTCTCTCTCTCCCTCTCTCTCTCCTCTCTCTCTCTCCCTCTCTCTCTCTCCTCTCTCTCTCTCTCTGCCTTTTAAACCCGGATTAGGGCATAGGCCCTCAACCAACTCATGCCAAGTCCTCCTATCTCTAGCTATCTCCTGCAGCTCCTCCAGCTCTTCTTTATATTGTTGATCTCTGCCTCCAAATCTCGTCTCTATGTATTCCTCTTCTTTTGCTGTCCCTGTGGGTTTCAGGAAAGGAGCCTTCTTATTATATTCCCCTCGGGTTTTTACAAAGTGTGTCCTATCCAGCGCCATGGTCTTTTTTTTCTAACCTCTTGGTCTACTGGAATCTGTCTTGTTCTCTCCATAAGTTTCTCATTTGTGAGCCTATCATACCATCTCAGTCCCTCTATTCTGTCTTGTTCTCTCCATAAGTTCTTCATTTGTGACCCTATCATACCATCTCAAGTCCCTCTATTCTGTCTTGTTCTCTCCATAAGTTCCTCATTGGTGACCCTATCATACTATCTCAGTCGCTCTATTCTGCGCAGACACCAGTTGATGAATGTTTGCAATTTATGCGCTATTATTTTAGTTGTTCTCCGTGGTTCTGACCCATACAATAGAACTGCTTTAACATTAGAGTTAAATATCCTAATGTGGGTTCGCGATTTGATTTCTTTAGACAAGAACTTCAAAAAAGTAAATCACAGCCGGAACACAATACAGAGAACTGTCAAGAATAGAGAAGAATTGTGCGCATTTGTTATTGCACTAAGCGCTAAGGGTGTTACAGGGTAGAGAGAGAGACAGAGAGAGACAGAGAGAGAGACAGAGAGAGACAGAGAGAGAGACAGAGACAGAGAGAAAGAGAGAAAATGCAAAGCAGCCTGTATATAAGAATCTCCTAGTCGGAGTACTGAATGTTGGCTATATTTATTATATAAATGATGAACAAGACAGATGATAGATCGGCACCTTAGGTATGAACATATTCTATCTATATATATCTCTCTCTCTCTCGCCTGTGACGCCCCTGACACTTAGGGCAACAACAAATGTACACAGTTCTTCTTTATTCTTGGCCATCCTCTGTATTTTGTCCCACCTGTGTTTCACCTGTGTTTCACCTGTGTTTCATTTCTTGTTCTACTGTTCTCCTCAAGGTCGTTTTGGGTCTTCCAAGTTTGTGTTTATCGTGTCCATTTCATGACAGATCTTCGATGGGGAGATGACACTTGATCTGAATATATATTGCATACATACACACTCTGGAGATCACTATGACGAAGTTGTTATAACGTTTGCCTGTCTTTGTGAAGATTGAGGGTTCGAATCTGGATCTTGTTACATGTGCAATTTTTTCATGAGATTGCAAAGATTATTGCTGGAGCTACGGCATTCGTGATTTGTGCAACGGTAGATGACGAGCCATTTCTGCCGACAGTGACGGAACCTTATGGGGAAACCAGTGCAACAGGTTCAATCCTTCGCCTTTAGATTTTAGTTTAGTTTACTACATTGTGTCAGACACTTGATGATAGTTGATTAATTTCTGACCTGTTGTTATCAAACGCTCCCCAGAGATAATTGGCAGAGAGCCACGTGAGAGCTCCTTCATCTTCGCCGGCCAGAAGCTTAACATTGCATCTCTTAAACTGGAAGGGATTCAGGGTCTGATTTCCATCCAGTATGTCCCGAGAGGACTCAAGGATGTTCTCCGCGTCTTCGACAGGCAGGAAACGAAGATCTATTGAGAGACAAAAATATACTCACTAATTCACCACTTTCTAGAAGTTTATTTAACTCCACAAATTCACCACTTTCTAGAAGTTTATTTAACTCACTAATTCACCACTTTCTAGAAGTTTATTTAACTCACTAATTCACCACTTTCTAGAAGTTTATTTAACTCCACAAATTCACCACTTTCTAGAAGTTTATTTAACTCCACAAATTCACCACTTTCTAGAAGTTTATTTAACTCACTAATTCACCACTTTCTAGAAGTTATTTAACTCCACAAATTCACCACTTTCTAGAAGTTTATTTAACTCCACAAATTCACCACTTTCTAGAAGTTTATTTAACTCACTAATTCACCACTTTCTAGAAGTTTATTTAACTCACTAATTCACCACTTTCTAGAAGTTTATTTAACTCCACAAATTCACCACTTTCTAGAAGTTTATTTCACTCCACAAATTCACCACTTTCTAGAAGTTTATTTAACTCACTAATTCACCACTTTCTAGAAGTTTAATAACTTGCTGTGTTGCTATATTTAACTCTGGAAATGCAGAAAACCGTGGAGCCCTGCAACATGAAACCGACTAGCTTAGACGGGAAAACTAAAATTCCTGTTTAATAAGGGTTGATTTGTTTATATGTTTGATAGAACACAGTAAACATTTTTTTAATTTTACTCAATTCTATAAGTTTATGGTTATTTATTGCAGAAAAATATTCATAATATTGATATTCCTTATTGTTAAACTGAACTTGTTACATAATACTGATATTCCTTATTGTTAAACTGAACTTGTTGCATAATATTGATATTCCTTATTGTTAAACTGAACTTGTTACATAATAAAACCTTGATTTAGCATTTTGTGTTGATTTTAAAATGAATTCTTCTTTATACAACAATACTGGAATTCGACGTCACGCGACCGTTATGGCATTATTTCCTAGAAATTTTACCTGAGCCCGCCAGCCGTATGCTATCGGAGACCACGTAGAAAACAAATATTAAAGCACGCAACAGGAAAACAAAGATTAAAACACGCAACAGGAAAACAAAGATTAAAACACGCAACAGGAAACAAAGATTAAAACACGCAACAGGAAAACAAATATTAAAGCACGCAACATGAAAACAAAGATTAAAACACGCAACAGGAAAACAAAGATTAAAACACGCAACAGGAAAACAAAGATTAAAACACGCAACAGGAAAACAAAGATTAAAACACGCAACAGGAAAACAAAGATTAAAGCACGCAACAGGAAAACAAAGATTAAAGCACGCAACAGGAAAACAAAGATTGCAACAGGAAAACAAAGAATTATGTTTCGTCAACAAAACATCCTCACTGCACATCGAAGTAATTAGTCCATAAGTGTTCCGACCTCTTCCTCAGTATGTCTCTCAGTTTAGTTTAGTTTAGTCGTCGGATCATCATCACTGCACATCGAAGTAATTAGTAACAAATCTGGCCAGCAATGGCGGAATGCGGAGGGCCATTCAGAGTCAGAACTGTTTGATTCTGAACACGACTTTACTAGCGCATTTTCGCCATGTTTGATCGGATATTTTCCGGTTTCGTTTGCCGAGCTACTGAGTTAGTGCTTGAGCAACGCTGTGAGCTATGAATGTTACACGGAATGCTTTGTGCTGTGTCAACCGTGCGTTTGTTGTGTGTATTCAGAAAATGACGGACAGCGGTTATGACGAACAAGCTCAATCTGCCGTATGCAGTTATATTGCGAGTGCAGAAAGCTGGATTTTGTCTTGATTGATGTTCCCTTCGACAAGAATTACAATTCAAGTGATGAACAGTTTTGTGTTGCTACATTAGCGACGGCCATATACATTTTATGCGGTGCAGGTTTCTTTTTGTGGCGGTACGCGGCTGTTTCATTCTGGAATTAGTTCACACAGGAAACATTTCACAGTTGTTAGCATTTCGTGTGATTTTCATTGGCACAGGAACGGAGCAATTATGGGGTGACCCGTTGCAGTGAAGTTGGAACCGTACTTATGAACTATGAACTTATGAAGTAATTAGTCCGTACGTGTTCCAATCAAGAGTATGTCTCTCAGCGTGTGGAAACTAACAAGTCCGGTTTATTGATGGTTTACTATTCTTCTTTGGCTTCCACTATTAAGTGCTCTGTCAAGTGCTCTGTCAAGTGCTCTGTCAAGTGCTCTTGTTCTGTGACGCTTTTTATTTACTTGGGTAGCTTTCCTAGACCTCTACCTCAGTGGTCTCTTACGACATGCCTTGTAGATGGCAGTGTTAATATTCTAAGCTCCCCTTGCAAGCCCTGGCAACACAAGGGCGGTTATTCTTCTTCTTCTTCTTCAAACGCTCCATATCAACCACATATTAAACCACTCATTGTGATCTTATGTGATCTGAGCCTAAGATCGATTGTACGTTGTGCCAGTATGCCCCTACAAGTTTGCTAGCTCTTCCGATTTATGCGACGCTTTTTTATTTACTAGGGTAGCTTTCCTAGGCCTCTACCTCAGTCGCCTCTTACGACATGCCTTGTAGGTCACTCTCTACCTCAGTCGCCTCTTACGACATGCCTTGTAGGTCGCAATGTTACTTTTCTTTGCTTCCCCTGCAAGTTCCTTACACAGGCGTTTATTCAACCATGACGAGGGCGTGAATATAAAATGTCTGGAACACTTACCAGAATTTTCCAACAAGTAGAGGGTTGTCCACTCAACGTAGGCGCTAACCACCTGACGTTTTGCAACAGTCAGGATATCATCCAGATGCCTCAAGAAAAAGTTGGGATCAACCAAGCCATGACTTAATCCAGGAAAGAAAGCTTGCGAGTAAATTAACTTGATTGTATAGTCTGGTCCAGACTTAGAGTGTTGTACAGTTTGCCTGAAGAAAGCAAGATATGAGGTAATATATGAGCGTTGAAACTCATATACAGACTAACGTCACCAATCATTCTCCCACACTAACGTCACCAATCATTCTCCCACACTAACGTCACCAATCATTCTCCCACACTAACGTCACCAATCATTCTTCCACACTAACGTCACCAATCATTCTCCCACACTAACGTCACCAATCATTCTCCCACACTAACGTCACCAATCATTCTCCCACACTAACGTCACCAATCATTCTCCCACACTAACGTCAGCAATATTCTCCCACACTAACGTCAGCAATCATTCTCCCACACTAACGTCACCAATCATTCTCCCACACTAACGTCACTAATCATTCTCCCACACTAACGTCAGCAATATTCTCCCACACTAACGTCACCAATCATTCTCCCACACTAACGTCACCAATCATTCTCCCACACTAACGTCACCAATCATTCTCCCACACTAACGTCACCAATCATTCTCCACACTAACGTCAGAAATATTTTCCTACACTAACGTCACTAATCATTCTCCCACACTAACGTCAGCAATATTCTCAAACACTCACGCACGTATCATTCTCCCACACTAACGTCACCAATCATTCTCCCACATTAACGTCACCAATCATTCTCCAACACTAACGTCACCAATCATTCTCCCTCACTAACGTCACCAATCATTCTCCCACACTAACGTCACCAATCATTCTCCCACACTAACGTCACCAATCATTCTCCCACACTAACGTCACCAATCATTCTCCCACACTAACGTCACCAATCATTCACCCACACTAACGTCACCAATCATTCTCCCACACTAACGTCACTAATCATTCTCCCACACTAACGTCACCAATCATTATCCCACACTAACGTCACCAATCATTCTCCCACACTAACGTCACCAATCATTCTCCCACACTAACGTCACCAATCATTCTCCCACACTAACGTCACCAATCATTCTCCCACGCTAACGTCACCAATCATTCTCCCACGCTAACGTCACCAATCATTCTCCCACACTAACGTCACCAATCATTCTCCCACACTAACGTCGCAAGTTTTATTACCAACTTGTCACTAGCCTTTCTTTACTGATATTTACTATACTTATACTTCCCCAGTCTGTCCACCAGTCTGTCCACCAGTCTGTCCACCAGTCTGTCCACCAGTCTGTCCACCAGTCTGTCCACCAGTCTGCCCACCAGTCTGTCCACTAGTCTGTCCACTAGTCTGTCCCTTAGTCTGTCCACTAGTCTGTCCACTAGTTTGTCTACTATATCAGTCATGTTCTCAGATATTGTCCACTAGTCTGTCCACTAGTCTGTCCACTATAATGTTCCTTAGAATGTCTGCTGATACCGTCCACTAGTTTGTCCACTTTAACGGTCATCTTCATACTGGTATATCTTGAGCTGGGTACTTGTGTTACCAGCATCCAGAACGATGGTGTGTGCTGGGGTGCCGACACCTTGGCCAGATACGACCGTCACAATAGCGCACAGAGACAGTAAATAGTACATTCTTGTATCTGGTTCCAGCTCCTGTCGCTGCAAGAAAACCAATTAATACTCACAATTACCACATTGACGATATCAATTATTCGTAATTACATTATTACATCAATTACCACATTGACGATATCAATTATTCGTAATTACATTATTACATCAATTACCACATTGCAAGACATCAATTATTCGTAATTACATTATTACATCAATTACCACATTGCAAGACATCAATTATTCGTAATTACAGTATTACATCAATTACCACATTGCAAGACATCAATTATTCGTAATTACATTATTACATCAATTACCACATTGCAAGATATCAATTATTCGTAATTACATTATTACATCAATTACCACATTGCAAGATATCAATTATTTGTAATTACATTATTACATCAATAAGAACAAATGGTTCCGTTCTGCAAGAACTTGATATTAAAGAGAGTTGGCTATTAAAGAGCATAACATCAAGGAAAATTAAATATTTCGAACACATCAAACGACATGAGTGCCTAGAGAAGATAATTTTAGAGGGAATGGTACCTGGAAGAAGACTGAGAGGAAGATCTAGAAGACGATGGATGCAAGATGTCATCGACGATCTGAGAATGACTGCTGCTGACGCCAGTCAACTTGCACAGAACAGAGAGTTTTTCAGGACTGCTGTCATGGGAGTCAAGTTCCGGAAGGGACAAGCTACTTGATGATGATGATGATGACATAATTACGCCATTGAACTACAACAGAAGAACATCTACAACAGAAGAACATCTACAACAGAAGAACATCTACAACAGCACATTAAAATAACCATGATGATGACAACAGCATTAGACGTGTGTTTTTGCACTTCTGGTGTGTGTACGGAAGTGATTGTAGAGGGCGTCTTTTCTTTTTTGAACACTTTGCCTCCCACTTCAATGCCTGCTTTGTGATTCTTTGGTCATTTCTTCTCAGAGTATGTCCAACATATCTCCATCTTCTCTTTAGTATAACAGTTGTCACTAGTGGTTGACCAGACATTTCTCTGATTTCATCACTTCTCCTGAATTCGTCCCATTTTATGTTCATTATTTTTCGCAATCTATTTTCAAATGCATTAAACTTGCTTTCTATATCTTTAGTTATTGTCCAACTTTCGCTGGCATATATTAGGACTGATACAACATTGTCCAACTCTAGCTGGCATATATTAGGACTGATACAACATTGTCCAATTCGCGCTGGCATGTTATAAGTATCCTTATCATCATAATCAAATATCTTGTCCTGAGCAAAACTTTGCCACCCCAACAGTCTTTCTGAATTTCTTTCTCTCATAGGCCAGATGTTCCGCCTCTGCAGCCGTCATGTTCAAACCATCAGTTTCATCCTGAGTGTTCGTCTCCGTGGTCTTCCTCTTCTTCTCTTTGCCGGTATACCTCCTCCATGATGATCTTCTGTAGCCCTTCATGTTTTTTATGTCTAAAATACCTCAATTTTCTCTTTCGTATTTGTAGCAACAGTCAGTTTTCTTTAATTTTGAGTTCCTTCTGGATAGATCTATTTGTTCTCTTCTCTGTCTGGATAGATCTATTTGTTCTCTTCTCTGTCCATGATATACGCAGGACTCATCTGTAACACTTATATTTAAAAGCACATATATGTTTTCCACTGCTTTATTAAATGTCCATGCTTCACCCCCATATGTTGCCACTGGGAATATGCGTGATATTAGTATTCTGATCTTTGTTTTTCTATCAGTTCCAGTACATAAGTTATCACAAGTTATCACAAGGTATCTTTATCACAATCTATATATATTGAATAAAACACAACGAAATTATGTTGAAACTTACAAATAGTTAAATATTACATCTTTGATTAGCACAGGAAGAATATATTCACAGAAAACTTACAAACAGCTGCTGGTAACGAACATAAAATAATAATTTGAAAGAATGTTACAAACAGCTGCTGGTAACGAACATAAAATAATAATTTGAAAGAATGTTACAAACAGTGTAGAATATAAAATATGCGGTTTTTTTTAAGGAAAACTTTATAAAATAGCGGAGTCAATATGCAGAAAGAGAGAGAGAGAGAGAGAGAGAGGGGGAGGAGGGGGGTGAGGGGATAAAAGTTTGCATATTTCAACAACGTGGCATGAAAGATAATCAAAGAAAAAACAATTGAAAGTCAAGTTGTAAAACAAGAAAGATATTCCAGGAAAGAACACTTTTAAAACACTAGAGGGACAGGGGGGTGTATAAATATATAGAAAATCATTTGTATGAAATACGACACGATGATGATGTTGATGCTGATGATGCTGATGTTGATTATGCTGATGACGATTATTTCTAACATTGACATCTACTTACACAGCAACTGTTGAAGTGCTGTATTGATCAGTAACAATTAAAACAACCCTTTCATATGAAGTTTTCATGGTAACATCCCAGTTTTATATGCCAGTCACAAATACAAGCAATTACAAGCTTAATTAGAGCGCATTACTGCAGCCTGACACTCGCTACTAGTCCTGTGTGACTTACGATCAAGTCGTTAATGAAAGTCTTGCCTTTTATATCCATGTTTTGACAAGTTTATGGTTGCTGTTTCTTCTGGATAATTTATCAAGTGCCTGCTTGCTTTCAATTATATCTGTTGTCACACGTAGTAAATTAGCGATTAATTATTGCTTGTCTTAATCTCTGTGTTACCATCTACGGACAGGATAGGAACAGGAAGCAGGCATGATTTGTATATTAGATCAGAGACTTTCTGTATAACGGACATGATAGGAACATGAAGCAAGCATGATTTAAGCTGCAAGCACATGAACCTGCAGGCAAGATAGTATTTCTTACAGACTCACTGTCAGCTATACCAGCCCTGGAGACTAAATCCGCTGACAGCACAGTACAAAACCTAAAAAGAGAACTTGCTCAGCTTTCAGAAAAAGGTAGAAATTCACTTGCAGGGGATTCCATCTCACTGTGGCATTGCAGGCAATGAGAATGCCGATGTCTTAGCTAAGGAGGGCAGTGCCAAAAAGCAAATTTACCAACCCCTGTCTTTTCAAGAGGTCAAACCCTCATACAGAGAAAATCTGCAGTAGACTGGAAGACAAACACTGGATATGATTATGTAAAAGACTCCCTCAAAGACCTAAGCAAAACAGACCAGGTCATTATATTTCGACTACGCATCGGACACTGCAGACTCAACAAACACTTATATAGACTAGGAATAAGTCAAACAGCTCTCTGCCAGTGTCAGCAGGCGGAACAGACACCGGAGCATATCATGCAAGACTGTCCTCTTCTCGGTGAGCTGAGAAGCAACATGTGGCCACACCCAGTCGACCTGAATACTAAGCTTTGTGGATACCTGACAGACCTGAAGCTGATCGCATAGTTTGTGGTCTACGGTAAATTAAGCGCATGACCAGAGATCGCTGAAGAAGAAGAAGTATATTAAATCAGAGACTGCCGGTATAATTGACAGAATAGTTGTGTAAATAAACCTATTGATTGAAACCTGGTTATGAAAATAGATATTTCAATATTATTCTTCTATTAAGAAGTACAACGCATAAAAATCGCGGGAAGGTCTGTCTTCCTTAATTGTGATATGACTCGCGGCCATCGTAAATACTGGCCTTCGCGCAATATTTTTCAAGATGGAGGGTGAGGCGGATTATTCAAACGTGTTTAGTAAACATATGGACATTTTAGTAAACATACGGACTCAAACAGACTTCTTTAGTAAACATAACAACAAAATAACGATGCCTAGTAAGTGCTGTGTACCAAAATGTAGATCAAATTACGATTGTAATTATATATGTATCATTTAAGTTAATTTAACAAGTACCTTGTTCAGTAAACATAACTGTTGTCAGTGTTGTAAACATAACAACAAAATAACGATGCCTAACTAGTAAGTGATGTGTACCAAAATGTAGATCAAATTACGATTATAATTATATATGTAGCATTTAAGTTATTTTAACAAGTAAATCATGTAAAGATTTAGAAAGCACCAACTGTTGACTATTACATGACAATGGCACATTATAATCTGGTTGAAGCAATTAGTTTATCATCCACCACAATAAGCACTAATTTTATGCCAGAGAAAAAACTCCAATTCCTCACTGAACAGTTGCATCTGGTCAAAACTCAAGATAAAAGAAATTGGTATAACAATAACACTCAGTGTTTTGCATTTATGACATATTAAATTGAACTTGATCTGTCCTCATATCATCTGGATATGAAGATAAGTTCTTAGCCACGACAAACCATAAGGAGATTGTCATACAAATTGTAACTACCAGTTACATGAAATTCTCATTAGACAGTACTGTATATGTCTGCGGAGCTCAAAAAAGAAATATTTTATTGTCTGCAGTTCCAACATTTTCCTCAACAATGATATAAAAATCAGGAATGTTCAATGCAATGTTCAGCAATCTGCTTCTTCACAAAAAATGAAAGGAGCAAAATTCAATAGTAGATAAATATATTTGTGTAATACTGTTTAGTTTATGTGCTAATCAAGTTGTAGTGTTGTGAAAATTGATTGGCACAGCATTTTGTATTCCCTTGTTATCCTGTATCACTAGTGATCTCTTCGGACATAATGTATCAAAAGTTGTCACATAGACTTGATCTCCTTCGACATAATGTAACAAAAGTTGTCACATAGACTATTGATCTCCTTCGACATAATGTAACAAAAGTTGTCATGTAGACTATTGATCTCCTTCGATATAATGTAACAAAAGTTGGTATGTAGACTATTGATCTCATTCAACATAATGTAACAAAAGTTGTCATGTAGACAATTGATCTCTTTCAACATAATGTAACAAAAGTTGTCATGTAGACTATTGATCTCCTTCGACATAATGTAACAAAAGTTGTCATGTAGACTATTGATCTCCTTCGACATAATGTAACAAAAGTTGGTATGTAGACTATTGATCTTATTCAACATAATGTAACAAAAGTTGTCATGTAGACTATTGATCTCCTTCAACATAATGTAACAAAAGTTGTCATGTAGACTATTGATCTCCTTCGACATAATGTAACAAAAGTTGGTATGTAGACTATTGATCTCATTCAACATAATGTAACACAAGTTGTCATGTAGACTATTGATCTCCTTCGACATAATGTAACAAAGTTGTCACATAGACTATTGATCTCCTTCGACATAATGTAACAAAAGTTGGTATGTAGACTATTGATCTCCTTCGACATAATGTATCAAAAGTTGTCACATAGACTTGATCTCCTTTGACATAATGTAACAAAAGTTGTCGTGTAGACTATTGATCTCCTTCAACATAATGTAACAAAAGTTGTCATGTAGATTATTGATCTCATTCGACATAATGTAACAAAAGTTGTCACATAGACTATTGATCTCCTTCGATATAATGTAACAAAAGTTGTCATGTAGACAATTGATCTCCTTCAACATAATGTAACAAAAGTTGTCAGGCAGACTATTGATCTCCTTCGACATAATGTAACAAAAGTTGGTAAGTAGACTATTGATCTCCTTCAACATAATGTAACAAAAGTTGTCATGTAGACTATTGATCTCCTTCGACATAATGTAACAAAAGTTGGTATGTAGACTATTGATCTCCTTCGACATAATGTAACAAAAGTTGTCATGTAGACTATTGATCTCCTTCGATATAATGTAATAAAAGTTGGTATGTAGACTATTGATCTCATTCAACATAATGTAACAAAAGTTGTCATGTAGACTATTGATCTCCGATATAATGTATCAAAAGTTGTCATGTAGACTATTGACCTCCGATATAATGTAACAAAAGTTGTCATGTAGACTATTGACCTCCGATATAA
The DNA here is from genome assembly GCA_020796225.1 of Arion vulgaris. Classification (NCBI taxonomy): domain Eukaryota; kingdom Metazoa; phylum Mollusca; class Gastropoda; order Stylommatophora; family Arionidae; genus Arion; species Arion vulgaris. Next base: position 90,337,300 of record CM036755.1, read on the forward strand.
TGTATCAAAAGTTGTCACATAGATTTGATCTCCTTTGACATAATGTATCAAAAGTTGTCACATAGACTTGATCTCCTTCGACATAATGTTTCAAAAGTTGTCACATAGACTTGATCTCCTTCGACATAATGTAATAAAAGTTGGTATGTAGAATATTGATCTCCTTCGACATAATGTAACAAAAGTTGTCATGTAGACTATTGATCTCCTTCGACATAATGTAATAAAAGTTGGTATGTAGACTATTGATCTCCTTCGACATAATGTAATAAAAGTTGGTATGTAGACTATTGATCTCCTTCGATATAATGTAACAAAAGTTGGTATGTAGACTATTGATCTCATTCAACATAATGTAACAAAAGTTGTCATGTAGACAATTGATCTCCTTCAACATAATGTAACAAAAGTTGTCATGTAGACTATTGATCTCCTTCGACATAATGTAACAAAAGTTGGTATGTAGACTATTGATCTTATTCAACATAATGTAACAAAAGTTGTCATGTAGACTATTGATCTCCTTCAACATAATGTAACAAAAGTTGTCATGTAGACTATTGATCTCCTTCGACATAATGTAACAAAAGTTGGTATGTAGACTATTGATCTCATTCAACATAATGTAACAAAAGTTGTCATGTAGACTATTGATCTCCTTCGACATAATGTAACAAAAGTTGTCACATAGACTATTGATCTCATTCAACATAATGTAACAAAAGTTGTCATGTAGACAATTGATCTCCTTCAACATAATGTAACAAAAGTTGTCATGTAGACTATTGATCTCCTTCGACATAATGTAACAAAAGTTGGTATGTAGACTATTGATCTTATTCAACATAATGTAACAAAAGTTGTCATGTAGATTATTGATCTCATTCGACATAATGTAACAAAAGTTGTCACATAGACTATTGATCTCCTTCGATATAATGTAACAAAAGTTGGTATGTAGACTATTGATCTCCTTCGACATAATGTAACAAAAGTTGTCATGTAGACTATTGATCTCCTTCGATATAATGTAATAAAAGTTGGTATGTAGACTATTGATCTCATTCAACATAATGTAACAAAAGTTGTCATGTAGACTATTGATCTCCGATATAATGTATCAAAAGTTGTCATGTAGACTATTGACCTCCTTTGATATAATGTAACAAAAGTTGTCATGTAGACTATTGACCTCCGATATAATGTATCAAAAGTTGTCACATAGATTTGATCTCCTTTGACATAATGTATCAAAAGTTGTCACATAGACTTGATCTCCTTCGACATAATGTTTCAAAAGTTGTCACATAGACTTGATCTCCTTCGACATAATGTAATAAAAGTTGGTATGTAGAATATTGATCTCCTTCGACATAATGTAACAAAAGTTGTCATGTAGACTATTGATCTCCTTCGACATAATGTAATAAAAGTTGGTATGTAGACTATTGATCTCCTTCGACATAATGTAATAAAAGTTGGTATGTAGACTATTGATCTCCTTCGATATAATGTAACAAAAGTTGGTATGTAGACTATTGATCTCATTCAACATAATGTAACAAAAGTTGTCATGTAGACAATTGATCTCCTTCAACATAATGTAACAAAAGTTGTCATGTAGACTATTGATCTCCTTCGACATAATGTAACAAAAGTTGGTATGTAGACTATTGATCTTATTCAACATAATGTAACAAAAGTTGTCATGTAGACTATTGATCTCCTTCAACATAATGTAACAAAAGTTGTCATGTAGACTATTGATCTCCTTCGACATAATGTAACAAAAGTTGGTATGTAGACTATTGATCTCATTCAACATAATGTAACAAAAGTTGTCATGTAGACTATTGATCTCCTTCGACATAATGTAACAAAAGTTGTCACATAGACTATTGATCTCATTCAACATAATGTAACAAAAGTTGTCATGTAGACAATTGATCTCCTTCAACATAATGTAACAAAAGTTGTCATGTAGACTATTGATCTCCTTCGACATAATGTAACAAAAGTTGGTATGTAGACTATTGATCTTATTCAACATAATGTAACAAAAGTTGTCATGTAGATTATTGATCTCATTCGACATAATGTAACAAAAGTTGTCACATAGACTATTGATCTCCTTCGATATAATGTAACAAAAGTTGTCATGTAGACAATTGATCTCCTTCAACATAATGTAACAAAAGTTGTCATGTAGACTATTGATCTCCTTCGACATAATGTAACAAAAGTTGGTAAGTAGACTATTGATCTCCTTCAACATAATGTAACAAAAGTTGTCATGTAGACTATTGATCTCCTTCGACATAATGTAACAAAAGTTGGTATGTAGACTATTGATCTCCTTCGACATAATGTAACAAAAGTTGTCATGTAGACTATTGATCTCCTTCGATATAATGTAATAAAAGTTGGTATGTAGACTATTGATCTCATTCAACATAATGTAACAAAAGTTGTCATGTAGACTATTGATCTCCGATATAATGTATCAAAAGTTGTCATGTAGACTATTGACCTCCGATATAATGTAACAAAAGTTGTCATGTAGACTATTGATCTCCGATATAATGTATCAAAAGTTGTCATGTAGACTATTGACCTCCGATATAATGTAACAAAAGTTGTCATGTAGACTATTGACCTCCGATATAATGTATCAAAAGTTGTCACATAGATTTGATCTCCTTTGACATAATGTAACATAAGTTGTCACATAGACTTGATCTCCTTCGACATAATGTATCAAAAGTTGTCACATAGACTTGATCTCCTTCGACATAATGTTTCAAAAGTTGTCACATAGACTTGATCTCCTTCGACATAATGTAATAAAAGTTGGTATGTAGAATATTGATCTCCTTCGACATAATGTAACAAAAGTTGTCATGTAGACTATTGATCTCCTTCGACATAATGTAATAAAAGTTGGTATGTAGACTATTGATCTCCTTCGACATAATGTAATAAAAGTTGGTATGTAGACTATTGATCTCCTTCGATATAATGTAACAAAAGTTGGTATGTAGACTATTGATCTCATTCAACATAATGTAACAAAAGTTGTCATGTAGACAATTGATCTCCTTCAACATAATGTAACAAAAGTTGTCATGTAGACTATTGATCTCCTTCGACATAATGTAACAAAAGTTGGTATGTAGACTATTGATCTTATTCAACATAATGTAACAAAAGTTGGTATGTAGACTATTGATCTCCTTCAACATAATGTAACAAAGTTGTCATGTAGACTATTGATCTCCTTCGACATAATGTAACAAAAGTTGTTATGTAGACTATTGATCTCATTCAACATAATGTAACAAAAGTTGTCATGTAGACTATTGATCTCCTTCGACATAATGTAACAAAAGTTGTCACATAGACTATTGATCTCCTTCGACATAATGTAACAAAAGTTGGTATGTAGACTATTGATCTCCTTCGACATAATGTAACAAAAGTTGTCACATAGACTATTGATCTCCTTCGACATAATGTAACAAAAGTTGGTATGTAGACTATTGATCTCCTTCGACATAATGTATCAAAAGTTGTCACATAGACTTGATCTCCTTTGACATAATGTAACAAAAGTTGTCGTGTAGACTATTGATCTCCTTCGATATAATGTAATAAAAGTTGGTATGTAGACTATTGATCTCATTCAACATAATGTAACAAAAGTTGTCATGTAGACTATTGACCTCCGATATAATGTAACAAAAGTTGTCATGTAGACTATTGACCTCCGATATAATGTATCAAAAGTTGTCACATAGACTTGATCTCCTTTGACATAATGTAACATAAGTTGTCACATAGACTTGATCTCCTTCGACATAATGTATCAAAAGTTGTCACATAGACTTGATCTCCTTCGACATAATGTTTCAAAAGTTGTCACATAGACTTGATCTCCTTCGACATAATGTAATAAAAGTTGGTATGTAGAATATTGATCTCCTTCGACATAATGTAACAAAAGTTGTCATGTAGACTATTGATCTCCTTCGACATAATGTAATAAAAGTTGGTATGTAGACTATTGATCTCCTTCGACATAATGTAAAAAAAGTTGGTATGTAGACTATTGATCTCCTTCGACATAATGTAACAAAGTTGTCATGTAGACTATTGATCTCCTTCGACATAATGTAACAAAGTTGGTATGTAGACTATTGATCTCATTCGACATAATGTAATAAAAGTTGGTATCTAGACTATTGATCTCATTCGACATAATGTAATAAAAGTTGTCACATAGACTATTGATCTCCTTCGACATAATGTACAAAAAGTTCTTGGCCACGCCAAAGCAGAAGCTGTGGTGTTGTACAAACATGTGGCTTACTTATTCATGGATAACTGATGAGATAACTGCTATCAGTGCCAAACATGGCCCTGACTAAGACACAAGAAAGAAAGATTACAACATGTGAAATGAGATGTCTACGAAAAGCTGTCAACGTTACAAGGCGAGATAGAGTGAGAAACGAGAATATCAGAAGCATCGTTGGTACTATACCATGCATACAGTACATCAAGAAGCAAAGATTCAAGTGGTTCGGCCATTTAATGAGAATGGAACCACATTTACTACCATCACGTGCCTATAATAATCGACACTCAGGGCGCAGAGCACGAGGCAGGCCAAGAACAAGATGGATAGATAACATTTCAGAGTCCCTGCGAAAGTATGGACTGACAACGTCAAGCGCAACACACCTGGCACAAGATAGAAACTAACTCTCCCACGACGCTTCACGGCAAATGTGGTTAAGATAAGATAAGATAAGATAACTGATGAGAGACTACCATAAGCTGATGTAAGTACACTAGTAATCATATATAAATTACTCCTCATTCTGCATAAAATTACTCCTCACTCTGAAGTATTATGTATAAAATTAAACTAAAATAGTATATGTGAGCAACAACTATAGCTACTCATCATAAAACTTCTTATGTAATACACACATGCATCCAACAACAATTTTCTAACATCTGCAAGATGTATTGTCTAGATCAGCGTTTCCCAATAGTAACAGACAATAGTTAGTCTGTGCGAATACACCGCCTCAGCCTGTGATGTCACACGGCAATATTGCCGTCTGCGCTGCGGCCATTATAGAGAAGGTCGTGTATGACTGGATTACAGGGTTATCGCGGGGAAGGTCTGTCCTCCTTAATTGTGATATGACTGGATTAAAGGATTATCGCGAGGGTGGTCTCTTCTCCTTAATTGTAATATGACTGGATTAAAGGATTATAGCGGGGGAGGTCTCTCCTCTTTAGGGTTATCGTGTGGGAGGTCTCTCCTCCTTAATTGTGATATGATTGGATTAAAGGATTATCGCGGTGGTGGTCTCTCCTCCTTAATTGTGATATGACTGGATTAAAGAATTTTCAAGTGGAAGGATTAACTTCATTGCACTGGGTTGTAACCCATTAGGCTCTGTCCCTCAGCACAGAAATGGTGCGCCACCCGCCGAGAGTATTACACAAAGCACGAAGCTCCAGCAACAATCCTAGGGGTCGCTGGAATAAAAGACTGCACTCGTGAACAGAACGGCACGGTCCGGATTCGAACCCACGACCTTCGACTCACAAGGCAAAGGACTTAACCACTTAGCCAATAACCACTTAGAACATAACCAAGCAAGTAATATCGAAGAACAGAACCAAGAACAGAACCAAGAACATAAACAATAACAAAACCAAGAACAGAACCAAGAACAGAACCAAGAACATAAACAAGAACATAACCAAGAACATAACTAAGAACATAACCAAGAACATAACCAAGAACAGAACCAAGAACAGAAAAAAGAACAGAACCAAGAACATAACTAAGAACATAACCAAGAACATAACCAAGAACATAACCAAGAACATAACCAAGAACATAACCAAGAACATAACCAAGAACATAACCAAGAACATAACCAAGAACATAACCAAGAACATAACCAAGAACAGAACCAAGAACAGAAAAAAGAACAGAACCAAGAACATAACTAAGAACATAACCAAGAACAGAACCAAGAACATAACCAAGAACATAACCAAGAACAGAACCAAGAACAGAACCAAGAACATAAACAAGAACATAACCAAGAACATAACCAAGAACAGAACCAAGAACAGAACCAAGAACAGAAAAAAAGAACAGAACCAAGAACATAACTAAGAACATAACCAAGAACAGAACCAAGAACAGAACCAAGAACATAACCAAGAACAGAACCAAGAACATAACCAAGAACATAACCAAGAACATAACCAAGAACAGAACCAAGAACATAACCAAGAACAGAACTAAGAACAAAACCAAGCAAGTAATATCGAAGAACAGAACCAAGAACAAAACAAGAACAGAACCAAGCAAGTAATACCAAAGAACATAACCAAGAACATAAACAAGAACAGAACCAAGAACAGAACCAAGAACAGAACCAAGCAAGTAATATCGAAGAACAAAACCAAGCAAGTAATATCGAAGAACAAAACCAAGCAAGTAATATCGAAGAACAGAACCAAGAACAGAACCAAGAACAGAACCAAGAACAGAACCAAGCACAGAACTAAGAACAGAACTAAGAACAGAACCAAGAACATAACCAAAAACAGAACCAAGCAAGTAATATCGAAGAACAGAACCAAGCAAGTAATATCGAAGAACAGAACCAAGAACAGAACAAAGAACAGAACCAAGCACAGAACTAAGAACAGAACCAAGAACAGAACCAAGAACAGAACCAAGAACAGAACCAAGCACAGAACTAAGAACAGAACTAAGAACAGAACCAAGAACAAAACCAAGCAAGTAATATCAAAGAACAGAACCAAGCAAGTAATATCAAAGAACAGAACCAAGCAAGTAATATCAAAGAACAGAACCAAGCAAGTAATATCAAAGAACAGAACCAAGCAAGTAATATCAAAGAACAGAACCAAGAACAGAACCAAGAACAGAACCAAGCAAGTAATATCAAAGAACAAAACCAAGCAAGTAATATCAAAGAACAGAACCAAGCAAGTAATATCGAAGAACAGAACCAAGCAAGTAATATCAAAGAACAGAACCAAGCAAGTAATATCAAAGAACAAAACCAAGCAAGTAATATCAAAGAACAGAACCAAGCAAGTAATATCAAAGAACAAAACCAAGCAAGTAATATCAAAGAACAAAACCAAGCAAGTAATATCAAAGAACAGAACCAAGCAAGTAATATCAAAGAACAGAACCAAGCAAGTAATATCAAAGAACAAAACCAAGCAAGTAATATCAAAGAACAGAACCAAGCAAGTAATATCGAAGACAAATGTCATGAAGAGAAGAGAAAGTTGTTGAAGAAGTTTAACAGAAATGTCTCAAATATTGTTGGTTCGGCCACATAAGCAGATTGATTGATTGATTGATTGATAGGACCATCAATATTACACTTCGGTGAGTAACCGTGTGCTACGATCTCTTTCTTACACAGGTAGATTTCAGCTGCAGTGCACACACTCCGTAGCACCGACGAAGTTCACCAATGTAATTTAGAAGATGGTGAATATACTTTTGTTGGAATTTTATTTTTAATCTTTTCTAATGCCTTTTGCCCGGGCAGCGGCTTCCAGCCTGCTCTTCTCGATTTTGAACTGCCAAGAGTTCTTTTATGTGTTCAAATTGAAGACGGGACCTATGTTTTATCGCCAGTCTCCGATATGACTAGTAACTCGATCTCACCTACACTGAGATCAAGGATCTCTGAAAAATATCTAGATGGCTCCACGTGAGAGCGAACCCGATACCTTTAGCACGGGAGACGAGCAGTTAACCTCTACACCACAGAGAGCCACACATAAGCAGATTACCAACAGACAGTACACCTCAAAGAGCAATGTTACTCCGATACAGAGCATACAAAGCTAAAGGCTGTCCTGGTAAAAGGTGGACCTCAGAGATAACAGAAGCGACGAAAGAAACTGTTTATGAATCCGCACACAAAAGCCTGTTCTAGAAATATCTTCTTATCCTGAAGCTGTGAGGCAAGGCATGAACATAGCAACTCTCCTACTAATCAAACAAGACATGAACATAGCAACTCTCCTACTAATCAAACAACAAGATATGAACATAGCAACTCTCCTACTAATCAAACAACAAAACATGAACATAGCAACTCTCCTACTAATCAAACAACAAAACATGAACATAGCAACTCTTCTACTAATCAAACAAGATATGAACATAGCAACTCTCCTACTAATCAAACAACAAAACATGAACATAGCAACTCTCCTACTAATCAAACAACAAAACATGAACATAGCAACTCTCCTACTAATCAAACAACAAAACATGAACATAGCAACTCTCCTACTAATCAAACAACAAAACATGAACATAGCAACTCTCCTACTAATCAAACAAGACATGAACATAGCAACTCTCCTACTAATCAAACAACAAGACATGAACATAGCAACTCTCCTACTAATCAAACAAGACATGAACATAGCAACTCTCCTACTAATCAAACAACAAGACATGAACATAGCAACTCTCCTACTAATCAAACAAGACATGAACATAGCAACTCTCCTACTAATCAAACAAGACATGAACATAGCAACTCTCCTACTAATCAAACAAGACATGAACATAGCAACTCTCCTACTAATCAAACAAGACATGAACATAGCAACTCTCCTACTAATCAAACACACATAGACATGAACATAGCAACTCTCCTACTAATCAAACACACATAGACATGGCCATCAAGTGACAACTGTATATTTCTACCCACTATCTGTTACAGTGGCGGCTCGTGGACTATCTGTTACAGTGGCGGCTCGTGGACTATCTGTTACAGTGGCGGCTCGTGGACTATCTGTTACAGTGGCGGCTCGTGGACTATCTGTTACAGTGGCGGCTCGTGGACTATCTGTTACAGTGGCGGCTCGTGGACTATCTGTTACAGTGGCGGCTCGTGGACTATCTGTTACAGTGGCGGCTCGTGGACTATCTGTTACAGTGGCGGCTCGTGGACTATCTGTTACAGTGGCGGCTCGTGGACTATCTGTTACAGTGGCGGCTCGTGGACTATCTGTTACAGTGGCGGCTCGTGGACTATCTGTTACAGTGGCGGCTCGTGGACTATCTGTTACAGTGGCGGCTCGTGGACTATCTGTTACAGTGGCGGCTCGTGGACTATCTGTTACAGTGGCGGCTCGTGGACTATCTGTTACAGTGGCGGCTCGTGGACTATCTGTTACAGTGGCGGCTCGTGGACTATCTGTTACAGTGGCGGCTCGTGGACTATCTGTTACAGTGGCGGCTCGTGGTCATTTTTCTTTGTGGGGCCAGACACACATTTTCAGAAAATTCATGATATTTTGAGTATTTACTGTTATTTGTCCATTCCGGGAAGTTATTCACCGTTTCGGATTTTGGTGGGGCCGGGCCCCACTGGCCCTTAATGACGAGCCGCCCTGCTCTGTTATCAATGTCAAACATGGTACAATAACTTCTTCTTTGAACGCTCAATATCGACCACTTGTTAACCACTCTTTGTGATTTGTATGTGATCTGAGCCTAAGAACGATTGTACATTATGCCAGTTAAGCGCATTCATAAGCGTCGTCGACGTTGATCGCATAACATAACATAAGCGAATACAAATAGGCCAGCACATCAAATTTCTGCGACGTTTTTATTTACTAGGGTAGCTTCCCTAGGCCCTACCTCAGACGCCTCATACGACATGTCTTGTAGGTCGCAGTGTTGCTATCTTTTGCTCCCTTTCAGAGCCCCAGCAGCACATAGTACCCAAACTAAAATTCAAGAGAGAAAGATCACAACATGTGAAATGAACTGTTTAAAAAAAAGATGTCAATGTCACCAGACGGGATAGATTAGAAAATAATGATATGTATAAACATCGTTGGAGTTACACACTGAGAGTAAACATCATTGGAGTTAAACACTGAGAGTAAACATCATTGGAGTTATACACTGAGAGTAAACATCATTGGAGTTATACACTGAGAGTAAACATCATTGGAGTTATACACTGGGAGTAAACATCATTGGAGTTACACACTGGGAGTAAACATCATTGGAGTTACACACTGAGAGTAAACATCATTGGAGTTACACACTGAGAGTAAACATCGTTGGAGTTATACACTGAGAGTAAACATCGTTGGAGTTACACACTGAGAGTAAACATCATTGGAGTTATACACTGAGAGTAAACATCATTGGAGTTATACACTGAGAGTAAACATCATTGGAGTTATACACTGAGAGTAAACATCATTGGAGTTACACACTGAGAGTAAACATCATTGGAGTTATACACTGAGAGTAAACATCATTGGAGTTATACACTGAGAGTAAACATCATTGGAGTTACACACTGAGAGTAAACATCATTGGAGTTATACACTGAGAGTAAACATCATTGGAGTTATACACTGAGAGTAAACATCATTGGAGTTATACACTGAGAGTAAACATCATTGGAGTTATACACTGAGAGTAAACATCATTGGAGTTATACACTGAGAGTAAGCATCATTGGAGTTACACACTGAGAGTAAACATCGTTGGAGTTATACACTGAGAGTAAACATCGTTGGAGTTACACACTGAGAGTAAACATCGTTGGAGTTACACACTGAGAGTAAACATCATTGGAGTTACACACTGAGAGTTAACATCATTGGAGTTATACACTGAGAGTTAACATCATTGGAGTTATACACTGAGAGTAAACATCGTTGGAGTTACACACTGAGAGTAAACATCATTGGAGTTACACACTGAGAGTTAACATCATTGGAGTTATACACTGAGAGTAAACATCGTTGGAGTTACACACTGAGAGTAAACATCATTGGAGTTATACACTGAGAGTAAACATCGTTGGAGTTACACACTGAGATCTCACAAATTGAAAGACAACAAATACAATGGCGATGCCATCTAATGAGAATGGAACCAGATCTAGTCCGTTCAACTTGTCATGCCCACAGATACAAATTTGTATCTTTGTAACCATTTGATGAAATAACTTGAAAACTTGCATGTGAACTACACATGTTCCCGACGCTACAAAATATTTTTGCCATTCAAACAATCATACCATCTAGAAGTTGCCTTCTTTGTGCTATATATTTAACGCGTCCATTGGAATGGTTGAAGAAAACTCATGTTTACAGCAATTTAATACATTGATGACAAAAATAGCAACATTCAGGGCGAAATTCACGGTTTTGGAAAAGTTCTTGCATTTTTCGGCTACCATAACGACTCGGGCTTGAACTTGGTAAAGAATTGACGTCATTAGTGCGAGACGGACATTTACTTAAAGGCGTATATCGAAATTAGTGTAAAGTTATTTTGTAATATTGTTGACTTCTATATTGTTGACAGTCATTGATTTAAGATACATAATGAGTTTGAAGTGCAAATTTATTACAATGCAAAAAGTGTCATTAATGTTATACGCGCATTTCCGCAAAGAGAAACAGATGGGTCATCTGTACCACAGTATACAAGAACCAGAGAAAAGAGCCATAGCAGCTTTGGGTTTAGATAGAAAGTCGTTTTCTCGTTGGATGAAACAGAACTGTGGATACGCAAAGGCAACTGTGCAGCAAAGAAGGAAAGTATGTGTTGACGATTTTGACAAAGGTATTATCAGACGTGAAATTTGGAAAATGTTCCAGTACAATGAACTTGTTACTTTACGTAAATTGAAAAGTCATCTATTATCACATTGTGACATTGAAATATCTAAAACAAATTTGTGGAAGATTGTGAGAGGAGCTGGTTTCACTTTCCGTAAAACCACTGGTGGAAGGAATATAGTTTGTGAAAAGGCAAACCTCGTTACCTCACGAAGCATTTACTTAAGGAAAATACGTCAGCTACGCGAGGATGGGTACGATATTGTCTATTTAGATGAATCATGGATTAATGCTCACCATACTTTTGACAAAGAATGGCAGTCAGTGAACAGAGTTAAACCGAGGACAATTCCAAGAAGTAAGGGACAACGCCTTATTCTTGCACATGTTGGCAGCAGAGAAAATGGATTGCTACAGGGCGCAGAACTTATTTTTCCCTCAAAGTCAACAGACGGTGTAGACTACCACAAAGAAATGAATGCATGTATTTTTAGAGACTGGTTAGAAAACACGGTACTCTCAATTCTTGATAAACCTTCATGTATTGTTATGGATAATGCTTCATATCATAATGTTGTTGCCCTGGAGGACAAAATCCCAATTTCATCAAGCACCAAAGAGGAAATGTAGACATGGCTTGTCAAAGAAAATGTTAATTTCGACAACAACTGTTTGAAACCTGAATTATTACAGATAGTGAGGCAGACGAAGAGGACGAAGGTTTATCAAATCGACAAAATCATATTAGAACACGGCCACACTTCTCTTCGACTACCACCATACAATCCGCAACTAAACCCAATAGAGCTTGTATGAGCTAAAGTAAAAGGACGAGTGGCCGAAAAGAATATCACGTTCAAAATATGTCATGTGCAAAACCTGACAAGCGAGGCCATCTCCACGATAAACAAGGAATACTGGCGAAAATGTGAAGATCATGTTCTCCGGGAAGAGGATGGCTACTGGCAAAGAGATGGGTTGCAGTTTGTACAACCCACAGCACTAGTCAACATTTTAGATACATCTGAGTCTGACTGAGGTGTGCATTAATGAATTTTATTGTAGTGATATTTCCCTACCACATCAGTTAACACAAGCGCATTGTACCGAAGAAGTAGTGACTCGAAGATAACACCTAGTAACTCCGCCATTGTCAGTCCCAAGTCTGGACGCGAAACGGGGAAGGCATTATGACATGGCAGCTAACTTTAACTGTAATGTACATTATTTTAAAAAACAAGAATACAACTATGTCTACATTTCTTGTTTATTTCATGACATCATTGCAGTATCAACATTGGCCCCCATGTATGAGCTGGGATAATACGCCTTTGAATGAGACTTGACATCAAATGTCATATGTGTGCGCTTACTGTAAAAACTAAAATGCTGTATCAGACTAGCCAAATATGCCGCCAACATCAAAGGAAACCGTTATATTACAAAATCCAGGTTTCCTATAGCAATTTCTTCCATCAGATATTTGCGTCGGTATAATTCTAAGATTGTGTGCAAAGTTTCGCTACTGTAAAATTGATGGTTTTGCTACAATTCGCATTGGACTGTGGGCATGAGTTGTTGAACAGACTATTATAAATGGCATCAAGGCGCGATGCAAGACCTTGAAGCCGATAGATAGATGACGTCACAGATCATGTGACTTATAGACGACCATCTAGAGGCGCAATATATCAATTTTCCAACAGAAAATTACAATCACTTTCCCTAACATGTTCACGTGATACGATAAGATAAGATACGATAAGATAAGATACGATAAGATAAGATACGATACGATAAGATAAGATAAGATACGATAAGATAAGATACGATAAGATAAGATAGAGACAAGACATTCTGCTGAAATACATATTGAAGGGATGGGGTAAGCACAACTAAGCAAGAGTAAGATAGCCAGATTATATGGAAGGAAAATATTAAACAATTAAAACAAAAACCCAGTTTTGCAGAATACGCCATTATGACAAGAGATGGGAAGTGTTGAACAATCTATGACATTCACGACCTTCCAAGTGAAGATATCACGTGATCAATCAAGTTAATCAAATCATAATATTGTTCTTCCCCTTTTCAGCCACCCCACCCCACTTCCATCCCGTTTCAGTACATTACAAGAGTGTTTTCGTTATATCTGAGCAGTTCTTCAATCCATTTGATTCATATTCATATATTTTCTCCGTCCATTTGATTCATATTCATATATTTTCTCCGTCCATTTGATTCATATTCATATATTTTCTCCGTCCATTTGAATCATATTCATATATTGTCTCCGTCCATTTGATTCATATTCATATATTGTCTCCGTCCATTTGATTCATATTCATATATTTTCTCCGTCCATTTGATTCATATTCATATATTTTCTCCGTCCATTTGATTCATATTCATATATTTTCTCCGTCCATTTGATTCATATTCATATATTGTCTCCGTCCCATTTCTCGTCTACGAACAGGGCACAATAGACTGAGGTACCATCTGTTTAACAAGTATAAAATAGGCCCATCTGACATATGTACATGTGGCACCAGCAAGATGACAGAGACACACATACTGCAAGAATGACCAACGTACATGGAACAGAGAGAAAATACATGGCCAATCCCCATATCAGTCCAAGACAAGCTATACGGAGATGTACATGGACTCCGGTTGACCACTAACTACTTTAAAAGTATACAAATCGATGTCTGTCCAAGACAAGCTATACGGAGATGTACATGGACTCCGGTTGACCACTAACTACTTTAAAAGTATACAAATCGATGTCTGTACAAGACAAGCTATACGGAGATGTACATGGACTCGGTTGACCACTAACTACTTTAAAAGTATACAAATCGATGTCTGAAAACGTTGGAAGAAGAAGAAGAAGAAGAAGTCTCCGTCCATTTGATTCATATTCATATATTTTCTCCGTCCATTTGATTCATATTCATATATTTTCTCCGTCCATTTGATTTATATTCATATATTTTCTCCGTCCATTTGATTTATATTCATATATTTTCTCCGTCCCATCTGTTCATATTCGTGAATTTCTTCTGTTACTTCCCTTACACTGTTCTTCAAACAAAAACTTGCTAGTTTGGGCAATGTTTTATCAGAAGCCCTAAAGGGTCGACTTCATTGCACCGGGTTTTACCCAATATGTCTCGGTACCTCTCCCGAGAAATGACACATCATCTACGGAAATAATTGCACAAAGCACGAGCTCCATAGTTCCGACAACAATTCTAGAGGGCTCAGAAAAAAATGCACTCGTGAACAGAACGGTACGGTCCGGATTCGAACCACCGACCTTCGGAACACAAGGCAAGTGGCTAACCATTTAGCCACACAGATCCTACATACAGGGGAGCATATTATCAGGGGCGCACTTATCAATGCTCTATATGGGGCGTACTTCATCCATGTTTTATATGTGTGTCTGTGTGTGTGTGTGCCGTGTATGTAGCTATCTGACGACGTGTATGCAGTATGTGTGTGTCTCTTGACGTGTCAGTCTTGTGTTTAGCGTGTGTCTGTCTGTGTATGTCTTCTCTGTATGCGTGTATGTGTGTGTCTCGCAGACCGTGAGTGTGTGTACGTACATGCCAACTATTATTGATTGAATTAAATACCAAAAAATACTAACTTGACAAGAGAGATACCCCCCTTTCCCCTCCTCCCCACTCACCAGGGTCACCAAGGACGGACAGGTCACTAATGACACGGCCTTCTCTATAATGGCCGCAGCGCAGATGGCAATATTGCCATGTGACGTCACAGGCTGAGGTGGTGTATTCGCACAGACTAACTATTGTCTGTTACTATTGGGAAACGCCGATCAAGACAATACATCTTGCAGATGTTAGAAACTTGTTGTTGGATGCATGTGTGTATTACAGAAGAAGTTTTATGATGAGTAGCTATAGTTGTTGCTCTCACATACTATTTTAGTTTAATTTTATACAGAATACTTCAGAGTGAGGAGTAATTTTATACAGAATGAGGAGTAATTTATATATGATTACTAGTGTACTTACATCAGCTTATGGTAGTCTCTCATCAGTTATCCATGAATAAGTAAGCCACATGTTTGTACAACACCACAGCTTCTGGTTTGTCGTGGCCAAGAACTTTTGTTACATTATGTCGAAGGAGATCAATAGTCTATGTGACAACTTTTATTACATTATGTCGAATGAGATCAATAGTCTACATACCAACTTTTGTTACATCATGTCGAAGGAGATCAATAATCTACATGACAACTTTTGATACATTATGTCGAAGGAGATCAATAATCTACATGACAACTTTTGTTACATTATGTCGAAGGAGATCAAGTCTATGTGACAACTTTTGATACATTATGTCCGAAGAGATCACTAGTGATACATGATAACAAGGGAAAACAAAATGCTGTGCCAATCAATTTTCACAACACTACAACTTGATTAGCACATAAACTAAACAGTATTACACAAATATATTTATCTACTACTGAATTTTGCTCCTTTCCTTTTTTTGTGAAGAAGCAGCTTGCTGAACATTGCATTGAACAGTCCTGATTTTTATATCATTGTTGAAGAAAATGTTGGAACCGCAGACAATAAAATATTTCTTTTTTTGAGCTCCGCAGACATATACAGTACTGTCTAATGAGAATTTCATGTAACTGGTAATTACAATTTGTATGACAATCTCCTTATGGTTTGACGTGGCTAATAACTTATCTTCATATCCAGATGATATGAGGACAGATCAAGTTCAATTTAATATGTCATAAATGCAAAACACTGAGTGTTATTGTTATACCAATTTCTTTTATCTTGAGTTTTGACCAGATGCAACTGTTCAGGGAGGAATTGGAGTTTTTTCTCTGGCACAAAATTAGTGCTTATTGTGGTGGATGATAAACTAATTGCTTCAACCAGATTATCATGTGCCATTGTCATGTAATAGTCAACAGTTGGTGCTCTTCTAAATCTTTGCATGATTTACTTGTTAAATTAACTTAAATGCTACATATATAATTATAATCGTAATTTGATCTACATTTTTGTACACATCACTTACTAGCTAGGCATCGCTATTTTGTTGTTATTTTTACAACACTGACAACAGTTATGTTTACTGAACAAGGTACTTGTTAAATTAACTTATATTATACATATATAATTACAATCGTAATTTGATCTACATTTTGGTACACATCACTTACTATGCATCATTATTTTGTTGTTATGTTTACTAAAGAAGTCTGTTTGAGTCATTATGTTTACTAAAATGTCCATATGTTTACTAAACACGTTTGAATAATCCGCCTCACCCTCCATCTTGAAAAATATTGCGCGAAGGCCAGTATTTACGATGGCCGCGCTAATGAGATGTCAGACTAAATATGGCTTCCTGGACCTCCAGGTTGTGGGTTTACCTTGGGACTAACAATCTCTTCCTATACACAAACTTGATGTTACAGAAACAGTAACGAAAACACTACATAGTCACGGGCATAAATAGCTACCAGAGTCATTGACTCATATGACTGGAAGCGGGTACTACCAGAGTCATTGACTCATATGACTGGAAGCGGGTACTACCAGAGTCATTGACTCATATGACTGGAAGCGGGTACTACCAGAGTCATTGTCTCATATGACTGGAAGCGGGTACTACCAGAGTTATTGACTCATATGACTGAAAGCGGGTACTACCAGAGTCAGTGACTCATATGACTGGAAGCGGGTACTAACAGAGTCAGTGACCCATATGACTGGAAGTTGTAAAAGCTGAAAGGAAGCTACTTTCACGAGGACGGTAGTCTTGAGTACCACTGGAACATAATGCAGAGTACGGTGCCAAGAATCACAGCTGGAACATAATGCAGAGTACGGGGCCAAGAAAGAATTATAGCTGGAAGATAATGCAGAGTACGGGGTCAAGAATCACAGCTGGAACATAATGCAGAGTACGGGGTCAAGAATGAATCACAGCTGGAACATAATGCAGAGTACGGGGCCAAGAATCACAGCTGGAACATAATGCAGAGTACGGGGACAAGAAAGAATCACAGCTGGAACATAATGCAGAGTACGGGGCCAAGAATGAATCACAGCTGGAACATAATGCAGAGTACGGTGTCAAGAATGAATCACAGCTGGAACATAATGCAGAGTACGGGGTCAAGAATCACAGCTGGAACATAATGCAGAGTACGGGGCCAAGAATCACAGCTGGAACATAATGCAGAGTACGGGGTCAAGAATGAATCACAGCTAGAACATAATGCAGAGTACGGGGCCAAGAAAGAATTATAGCTGGAAGATAATGCAGAGTACGGGGCCAAGAATCCCAGCTGGAACATAATGCAGAGTACGGGGCCAAGAATCACAGCTGGAACATAATGCAGAGTACGGGGCTAAGAATCACAGCTGGAACCTAATGCAGAGTACGGGGCTAAAAATCACAGCTGGAACATAATGCAGAGTACGGGGCCAAGAATCACAGCTGGAACATAATGCAGTGGGTGGGGCCAAGAATGAATCATAGCTGGAACCTAATGCAGAGTACGGGGCTAAAAATCACAGCTGGAACATAATGCAGAGTACGGGGCCAAGAATCACAGCTGGAACATAATGCAGTGGGTGGGGCCAAGAATGAATCACAGCTGGAACATAATGCAGAGTACGGTGCCAAGAATCACAGCTGGAACATAATGCAGAGGACAGGTCCAATGAATCACAGCTGGAACATAATGCAGAGTACGGGGCCAGGAATCACAGCTGGAACATAATCCAGAGGGTCGGGCCAAGAATAGAGAAGATTGGTGTTCATGTGTTGCTCTCCTAAATGGTAGATGCGTCACCTGCTGAGAGAGAGGAGAGAGAGAGAGAGAGAGAAAGAAAAGTTTGTACATCTATATCTACAAATTCTCCAGTTTTTTCTCTAGTCTCTGTCTACATATTCTTCAGTCTCTGTCTACAAATTCTCCAGTCCCTGTCTACATATTCTCCAGTCTCTGTCTACATATTGTCTAGTCCCTGTCTACATATTGTCTAGTCCCTGTCTACATATTGTCTAGTCTCTGTCTACATGTTGTCTAGTCCCTGTCTACACATTCTCCAGTCCCTGTCTACACATTCTCCAGTCCCTGTCTACACATTCTCCAGTCCCTGTCTACATATTGTCTAGTCCCTGTCTACATATTGTCTAGTCTCTGTCTACATATTGTCTAGTCTCTGTCTACATATTGTCTAGTCCCTGTCTACATATTGTCTAGTCCCTGTCTACATATTGTCTAGTCCCTGTCTACATATTGTCTAGTCTCTGTCTACACATTCTCAATCTCTGTCTACATGTTGTCTAGTCTCTGTCTACATATTCACTAATCTCTGGTACAAACAAAGTCTCACTCACAAAGTGCAAGCCAATATAAAACGACATGGTCGCTCACACCCTACTGGAGTGAGTATGTGTGTAGGAGTGTGTGTAACGAGATATGACATGGTCACTCACACCCTACTGGAGTGAGTATGTGTGTAGGAGTGTGTGTAACGAAATATGAACATGGTCGCTCACACCCTTCTGGAGTGAGTATGTGTGTATGAGAGTGTGTGTAACGAAATATGACATGGTCGCTCACACCCTTCTGGAGTGAGTATGTGTGTATGAGAGTGTGTGTAACGAAATATGACATGGTCGCTCACACCCTACTGGAGTGAGTATGTGTGTATGAGTGTGTGTAACGAAATATGAACATGGTCGCTCGCACCCTACTGTAGTGAGTATGTGTGTATGAGTGTGTGTAACGAAATATGAACATGGTCGCTCACACCCTACTGTAGTGAGTATGTGTGTATGAGTGTGTGTAACGAAATATGAACATGGTCGCTCACACCCTTCTGGAGTGAGTATGTGTGTAGGAGTGTGTGTAACGAAATATGACATGGTCGCTCACACCTTACTGGAGTGAGTATGTGTGTATGAGTGTGTGTAACGAAATATACTCATCTACTTAATAACACATTCTCCAGTCAGAGTTGAGCAGATATCTACGTTTTGTTACCCTGTTTTATGTTTACAACTTACTTGTCCATGAGGTGCTGAGGGAAGACCTCAGTTATATTAATCATAAAACTACTAGTAAACACTTGCAAGAGACAATATTGATTGCAGTTAATGTTGGAAGATTGTTTTATGAAATATCAAATTATCGATAGCATTTTCCAATTATTTTTTTTACCATGTGTGTGTGTATGCACCTGCTTGTAGATGTGTGTTTGTGGGTAAGTGCGGGTAGGGTACGCACCTGTGATAGTGTGTATATGTATGTGTGTCTGAGTATGAATGTACTAACATATGTGGATGTGTGTGCTGTACTGCATGCACGTGAGTGTATGTGTGTATATGTCTGTGTGATATACCACTATTGTGAGAAGGTCAACTCAAGTTATTAAATGTGTAGTGTACTGTCGTGTAGGTAAGTTAGATTCGCTTCATGAGTCTCTCAAGATATCTGAAGTGAACAATGCTACAAGTTTGATGAACTGAACAACTATTCATTTATCATTGTGTCGTCGGTCTTGTCTCTATAACGTAAGTTACATACTTTGATATTTTTATATCATTCAGAGTTTGATATTTGTGTGTTCATTTATTTGTTTGTTTGCTTGTCTGTCTTCAATCCTTTACGAAGTACACGAAGTCTTGTTCCCTGTGCCAGGACGTACAAGCTTACAGTCGTGCTCATCGCCTTATTTCTGTGGTCTACCTTTTGCGTGGACGGCCCTTTGCTTTGTATCCACTGTATCGGAGTAACATTGTTCTTTGAGGCACACTGTCTGTTGGTAATCTACTTTTGTTGGAGATATTGCGAAGGAGATCGGAGCACCTATAGACATGCCCAGAGTGCAATGAAGATATTCCAAACTGAAACTAAAACTACTTTTGCGACCAAACCATATAATTTGTGATTTCTTGATCAAGTTTAGTAGTGTAGCATATAATTTGTGGTTTCTTGATCAAGTTTAGTAGTGTAGCATATAATTTGTGACTTCTTGATCAAGTTTAGTAGTGTACCAACTTTTTTCTCTATCTTCATTTCTAAACCGATCTCTTCTTGAGAAGACGTCTCCGGCGCTATTGACATGTGCACATGACGACATGTTTAGACAGTGTACGACAGTGGTGCCAGACAATATCTAAATTATGACAGAACTAATTTTATCATACAACTAACAAATTATCAAATTGAAATATCAGTTAGTTTTAGAAAATATGTTTTATTGTTCAAGCCCGCCATGTTGACGTCGTGACGTTAATAATAATCGAATAGATTTATAATCAAAAATGAACAAATAATTGTTAGGAGCTCAGAAGAGAATTTGTCATTCTCTCTCTCGCTCTCTCAGATGCACTATCCGTTTTACAGATGCACTATCCGTTTTACAGATGCACTATCCGTTTTACAGATGCACTATCCGTTTTACAGATGCACTATCCGTTTTATAGATGCACTATCCGTTGTGAGAGGCTGCAGTGGCGTAGTTGTTAGTGAACTCGCTTCTTAAGGCTAGTGGTCCGGGTTCAATTCTAGAAGAAGGCATGGAATTTTTTCTCTAACCTTAACAGCTCTCAGGTATACCCAGCCTTAATTGGGTACCAGGAACAGCTCTCAGGTATACCCGGCCTTAATTGTGTACCAGGAACAGCTCTCAGGTATACCCAGCCTTAATTGTGTACCAGGAACAGCTCTCAGGTATACCCAGCCTTAATTGTGTACCAGGAACAGCTCTCAGGTATACCCAGCCTTAATTGTGTACCAGGAACAGCTCTCAGGTATACCCAGCCTTAATTGTGTACCAGGGAAAAGCTCTCATGTATACCCAGCCTTAATTGTGTACCAGGAACAGCTCTCATGTATACCCAGCCTTAATTCTGTACCAGGAACAGCTCTCAGGTATACCCAGCCTTAATTGTGTACCAGGAACAGTTCTCAGGTATACCCAGCCTTAATTGGGTACCAGGAGTAACAGCTCTCATGTATACCCAGCCTTAATTGGGTACCAGGAACAGCTCTCAGGTATACCCAGCCTTAATTGGGTACCAGGAACAGCTCTCAGGTATACCCAGCCTTAATTGTGTACCAGGAACAGCTCTCAGGTATACCCAGCCTTAATTGTGTACCAGGAACAGCTCTCAGGTATACCCGGCCTTAATTGTGTACCAGGAACAGCTCTCAGGTATACCCAGCCTTAATTGTGTACCAGGAACAGCTCTCAGGTATACCCAGCCTTAATTGGGTACCAGGAACAGCTCTCAGGTATACCCAGCCTTAATTGGGTACCAGGAACAGCTCTCAGGTATACCCAGCCTTAATTGGGTACCAGGAACAGATCTCAGGTATACCCAGCCTTAATTGGGTACCAGGAACAGTTCTCAGGTATACCCAGCCTTAATTGGATACCAGGAGTAACAGCTCTCAGGTATACCCAGCCTTAATTGTGTACCAGGAACAGCTCTCAGGTATACCCAGCCTTAATTGGGTACCAGGAACAGCTCTCAGGTATACCCAGCCTTAATTGTGTACCAGGAACAGCTCTCAGGTATACCCAGCCTTAATTGTGTACCAGGAACAGCTCTCAGGTATACCCAGCCTTAATTGTGTACCAGGAACAGCTCTCAGGTATACCCAGCCTTAATTGGGTACCAGGAACAGATCTGGGAAGTAAAGGCGGCCGGCGTGATGTTGACCACATCATTCATCATCAACATGTGTCGACGGTCAATGAAAAATACAGACCTAACACCGTATGACCATATATACCACATGGTATCAAAGGGTTCCTTTCCTTTTTTTTATTTTACTATCCGTTTTACAAGCCGTTCAGAGTAAACTTCCATCTCTGTGAAGAGAGCTTAGCAAGGTTTAGAGTAAACTTCCATCTCTGTGAAGTAAACTCAGCAAGGTTTAGAGTAAACTTCCATCTCTGTGAAGTGAACTCAGCAAGGTTTAGAGTAAACTTCCATCTCTGGGAAGTGAGCTCAGCAAGGTTTAGAGTAAACTTCCATCTCTGGGAAGTGAACTCAGCAAGGTTTAGAGTAAACTTCCATCTCTGTGAAGTGAACTCAGCAAGGTTTAGAGTAAACTTCCATCTCTGGGAAGTGAGCTCAGCAAGGTTTAGAGTAAACGTCCATCTCTGGGAAGTGAACTCAGCAAGGTTTAGAGTAAACTTCCATCTCTGGGAAGTGAGCTTAGCAAGGTTTAGAGTAAACTTCCATCTCAGTGAAGTGAGCTTAGCAAGGTTTAGAGTAAACTTCCATCTCTGTGAAGTGAACTCAGCAAGGTTTAGAGTAAACTTCCATCTCTGTGAAGTGAACTCAGCAAGGTTTAGAGTAAACTTCCATCTCTGTGAAGTGAGCTTAGCAAGGTTTAGAGTAAACTTCCATCTCTGTGAAGTGAGCTTAGCAAGGTTTAGAGTAAACTTCCATCTCTGTGAAGTGAGCTTAGCAAGGTTTAGAGTAAACTTCCATCTCTGTGAAGTGAACTTAGCAAGGTTTAGAGTAAACTTCCATCTCAGTGAAGTGAGCTTAGAAAGGTTTAGAGTAAACTTCCATCTCTGGGAAGTGAGCTTAGCAAGGTTTAGAGTAAATTTCCATCTCTGTGAAGTGAGCTAGCAGGTTTAGAGTAAATTCCATCTCTGTGAAGTGAGCTTAGCAAGGTTTAGAGTAAACTTCCATCTCAGTGAAGTGAGCTTAGCAAGGTTTAGAGTAAACTTCATCTCGTAAGTGAGCTTAGCAGGTTTAGAGTAAACTTCCATCTCAGTGAAGTGAGCTAGAAAGGTTTAAGTAAACTTCCATCTTGGGAGTGAGCTTGCAAGGTTAGAGTAAATTCATCTCTGTGAAGTGAGCTTAGCAAGGTTTAGAGTAAACTTCCATCTCGTGAGTGGCTTACAAGGTTAGAAACTTCCATCTCTGAGCGAAGTGAGCTTAGCAAGGTTTAGAGTAAATTTCATCTCTGGAAGTGATTAGCAAGGTTTAGAGTAAACTTCCATCTCTTGGGAAGTGGCTAGAAGGTTAGAGTAACTTCTATCTCTGTGAAGTGAACTCAGCAAGGTTTAGAGTCAACTTCCATCTCTGGGAAGTAGGCTTAGCAGGTTCAGAGTAAACTTCCATCTCTGTGAAGTGAACTCAGCAAGGTTTAGAGTAAACTTCCATCTCTGGGAAGTGAACTCAGCAAGGTTTAGAGTAAACTTCCATCTCTGGGAAGTGAGATTAGCAAGGTTTAGAGTAAACTTCCATCTCTGTGAAGTGAACTCAGCAAGGTTTAGAGTAAACTTCCATCTCTGGGAAGTGAACTCAGCAAGGTTTAGAGTAAACTTCCATCTCTGTGAAGTGAACTTAGCAAGGTTTAGAGTAAACTTCTATCTCTGTGAAGTGAGCTTAGCAAGGTTTAGAGTAAACTTCCATCTCTGGGAAGTGAACTCAGCAAGGTTTAGAGTAAACTTCCATCTCTGTGAAGTGAACTTAGCAAGGTTTAGAGTAAACTTCCATCTCTGTGAAGTGAGCTTAGCAAGGTTTAGAGTAAACTTCTATCTCTGGGAAGTGAACTCAGCAAGGTTTTCTGTGAAGTGAACTCAGCAAGGTTTTCTGTGAAGTGAGCTTAGCAAGGTTTCTACTAATAAGAGTTACATTCCAATGGATACCACCACACTGTGGAGTACCGGGTAACGACCATCACACTGTGGAGTACCGGGTAACGACCATCACACTGGAGTACCGGGTAACGACCATCACACTGTGGAGTACCGGGTAACGACCACCACACTGTGGAGTACCGGGTAACGAGAAGGCAGACAAACTCGCAGAGAAGAGATCAGGATGTGAACAGTCAGAAAACTAAATCACATACTTTGAGAGAAAAAAAGAGCTGTCGTGGGTATTAGAAAAAAAATTAAACTGTCCAACGATGACTAACACAAACTCAACAGACAGGGACAGACTATCATCTTCTCAAAGACACTGCATAACAGACTGAACAAACACTTACACAGGTTACAATTGTCTCCATCCCATCTGTGCCCCTGTGGCATCGCTGATCAAACCACAGAACATGTCCTGCAAGAATATCCCCCTGTATGTCCTCACTAGAAAGAGATGCTGGCCCTAAAACCCAACACTACATTCAAAACTACATGGCACCAGAGATGAGCTCTAGACAACAGTCGACTTCACCATGCAAGACTGTCCCCTATATGTCCTCCCTAGACAGGAATGCTGGTACCACAACAAAAAACTACATTTAAAATTGCACAGCACCATAGATCCAGACAACAGTCGACTTCATCACAAGAACGCGTCTGACGGTATAATCATCAAAATAGCGAACGCAAGAAGAAGAAGAAGCTAAGTAACTTATATTTGATGAGTTTATATCAAATGATTGCATGTTGTATAACGAAATAACGTTGTC
The DNA here is from genome assembly GCA_020796225.1 of Arion vulgaris. Lineage (NCBI taxonomy): Eukaryota > Metazoa > Mollusca > Gastropoda > Stylommatophora > Arionidae > Arion > Arion vulgaris. The sequence continues at coordinate 90,362,492 of CM036755.1, forward strand.
TTCTTCGTCATTTGCTACAGGACAGAGGTTCCAAAATGGCGGTTACTCTAACAACAGTATGTCGTCGCTTCCATTTCTTACCGCTACAACTGATACTACCAGTAATTGTTATTCTTAGCTTTATAGCATTCAAAGTGTTCAGCTCGCCAGAAGAGGAGAAAGTTCAATGGAGCGATGTCAGACTAGAAGAATGTAAGTATTTAACAGATTTTGTGCAGTAAATCTTCAACAGTTAACAAGTAGTTTAGTCGACAGGTCATCTTAAACATTTAACCAGTTAGTTTAGTCCACATATCATCTTCACCGCAAATAGAACTTAATGTCCCTAAGTGCTAAGATTAATCACTCAATATATCCCTCAGCGCGAGGCAACGGACGACACAATTTATATGTTGATTTCCTGTTCTTCTTTAGCTTCCAGTGAGTATATCGATCTTGTCTAGCTGCACCCCGTTTAATTTGGTATTCTTGCAGTCTGATTAGGGTTGCAGATTTAGCGCCATTCCTTGAATCGTTTGCACACATTCTGTTTTGCTTAGAGCATTCAGAATATCAGCCTTATATATTACTCGTCCACTTGTTACAGCAGCCACACCTGCAAGCATATCAGCCTGATATATTACTCGTCCACTTGTTACAACAGCCACACCTGCAAGCATATCAGCCTGATATATTACTCGTCCACTTGTTACAGCAGCCATACCTGCAAGCATATCAGCCTGATATATTACTCGTCCACTTGTTACAGCAGCCATACCTGCAAGCATATCAGCCTGATATATTACTCGTCCACTTGTTACAGCAGCCACACCTGCAAGCATATCAGCCTGATATATTACTCGTCCACTTGTTACAGCAGCCATACCTGCAAGCATATCAGCCTGATATATTACTCGTCCACTTGTTACAGCAGCCACACCTGCAAGCATATCAGCCTGATATATTACTCGTCCACTTGTTACAGCAGCCATACCTGCAAGCATATCAGCCTGATATATTACTCGTCCACTTGTTACAGCAGCCATACCTGCAAGCATATCAGCCTGATATATTACTCGTCCACTTGTTACAGCAGCCACACCTGCAAGCATATCAGCCTGATATATTACTCGTCTGCTTTTTACAGCAGCCATACCTGCAAGCATATCAGCCTGATATATTACTCGTCCACTTGTTACAACAGCCATACCTGCAAGCATATCAGCCTGATATATTACTCGTCCACTTTTTACAGCAGCCACACCTGCAAGCATATCAGCCTGTTTATTCCCTTTTACACATGCGTGTCCTAGCCCAAAAAATAAAACTTATTTTTTGAGTCAATCTAAACCTCTTCAGATACATCAACCATTGTCAATCATTGTTTAACTAGCCCAGTCTGTTTCAATTTCCCTGAGCATACTCATTGAGTCACTGAGAAAACATGCATGGATAAAGTCTGTGATTCCAGCCAGACCATCGCTTTAGTTACTGCCATGATTTCCATAGTGAGGTTGCTTGTAGTACTTCAAAACCACCACTGTCTTCCTTCACAACATCCCCTCTGTTTTGAGTACTGAAAGTCCATGTGCACCGATATGTTGAACCACTGACCCATCTGTGTAAATCACCTTAGACGAGTTCTCAAAATTCAGCGTCTGAACTTCCGCATCCAGTGGGGTTTTCTTGTTTGCATTCTGTGTCGAATCTGAGACATACTGTTACAATTAAGAAGATAGTGCAAGTGATATTGTTGTTGTATAGCAGATAATGCAAGTGATGTTGTTGTTGTATAGCAGATAATGCAAGTGATGATGTTGTTGTATAGCAGATAATGCAAGTGATCATGTTGTTGTATATACAGATTGATCTATGCATGATAGTGAGAGTCAGACTTGGGGTTTCCTAGCCATCATGTGCCATAAGGTCGCACACAAAATGAATTAAGAATACAGGACAACTACATCCAGTAAGAGGATAAAGATTAAGGCTATTACTGCTGCCCCTTATTGGTTCTCTGGAACTACGTTTACTAGAACCGTTGCATCTGACTCTCAGTCGATATTTTGTAAGTTTCAAAACAGGCGGGGGTGGGGGTATGCGTGTGTATCATCTATCGAGGTTTACAATAACAAGAGGGATATTTGGATCTACTGTCCTAGACATGAGGGTGTTCACGACAATAAGAGAACAGACAGGCTTGCATCAACAACATCAATTGCCGGGGAGTTGAAGATGGATGGAGAAACATCCTTCAGTTTGTCTGTGACATCTGTTAAACGAGGACGCTCAAATTGCATCTGTTAAACGAGGACGCTCAAATTGCATCTGTTAAACGAGGACGCTCAAATTGCATCTGTTAAATGAGGACGCTCAAATTGCATCTGTTAAACGAGGACGCTCAAATTGCATCTGTTAAATGAGGACGCTCAAATTGATGTTGAATCTATCCAGCGATTTTGGGGAGTTTGAAATTACACACTGTAAAAAATTCAGAACTGGATGTCCGAGGGATAGAATGAGAGTGTATTTAGCCAGTGAGCCATGGGAACCATCAGTATGCATACACTTCAACATCTAACGAGGAAGACCTATGAGTCCGCCCGAAGTGTTATACTTTCTGTACAGTAACCAATAATCAATTTGTGGTGTAAGTATCAAGCAAGGTAATGCCACATTATACCGTTGACACCGATTATTAGATTTCTATCTGACTTTAAGTTAAACAAAATTGTGCTTATGAAGTGTACATGTAGCAAGCAAGTGACGGCTTGATTGTGTCAGTCTTTAGAGACAAGATGTATCTGTTGATGCTTTGTGGCATCCATCAGACACACATTGTATCAGCCACTTGCCTTAGTCTGCACTCACCAGTTCTCAGTCCAGTGTTCAGAGCTTTGTGCTAGCTGGGCATGTCATTGGCAAACGTATTATACGCCCTTGATTCTTGTTGACAGACGTAACATAGCAACAAATTTCCACCACAGAAGACAAAATATGAAAGAAAGAATAGACAAAAGATAAGGAAATGAAGAATAAGAGTATTGAAGAGAAGTAGAAATATAATGGAGAGAAAAAAAGAATTAAATTTAAGAATATTTATCACTTGTGATCTGCTAATCCATGTGTTTAATGTAAACTTGTTTGAAATAATGGATTGGGTGTCAGACTTCTATTTATTCTTCTATTTCTTCACGGCACTAAATGTTTCTATACGTAAGGTTTCATCATTTCATGTTTACTAACTTTAGTATGAAATTAATCCTCAGTGAAAAAATACAACATGAACGAGGTCGACTTGAACTTCCTACGAAAAGCTGGCTTCGTCGATCACAAAATTCAGGAACTGACAGACGAAGATATTAATGCTATGAATGAGACCGAGCTTATGGTTGCTGTTCATAGTTACCTTGACAACGCTGAGATTGTGTGCAAACGTCGTGTCCGGATGGGTGCTTTGAGTGATGACGCTTGGGATGTCTGCGATGATGAAAATGTTCGACCAAAAGTTCCACCATGTTTGGTGTATTCATTTAATCATCGTGATTCACCAGCTTTCGAGTATGATGTATCTCGAGTCTACAAATGTGAAGTACATTCCTTCCAGCCTTACTATACGGGGAAAGAATACAATCGTAGCGACAACACAATCATTCATCCGTTTGGCATTGGTCGATACTCAGAAATTACACCAGAAGGAAATGAATTATACACGATGAGCGATATACGAACAGTTTTAGAACACACTACAAGAAATATAGATCTAATTAAAATGAATATAGACGGCACTGAATGGTCAGTCCTGTATGGCATGTTAAACAATGACGAGCTGGACAACGTTAAGCAGCTGCTGGTCGAGTATCACGTGGCACCTCCACCTAACGAAGAAAGATTGAGGCGTATCATCAAGGTATTGAGTAACCTTAGCGAGGTTGGATTCAGGAAGTTCTACGTACATAAAAATCCCAGAGGATCGTTTCATCACCCCAACTTTCCAGTGATGATTCCCAAGTCTTATCAAATTCATTATCTCAACTCCAGATTTGTTAAGAAGCCAGGAAAAAAAGAAAAGGAATAACACAAATAAATCAATAATTATGATAACATAAAGTAATGATAACATAAAGTAATGATAATATAAAGTGATGATAATATAAAGTGATGATAATATAAAGTAATGATAATATAAAGTAATGATAATAAATGTCATACATGTTCAATTGTAATGTATATTTTTAATTCATTAATATTCTGTTAATATCATATAGTTTTTGTAACATTTTGATGTAGGCTAGGGTTAGCTTTTCTATTTTTCGTGATGGCTTCCAGTTTATTTCGTGTGGTGTTGACCGTGTGAGATTTCGAGTCATGGGCAAAGTATAATGTAGGCTACTACCCTTCCGTAACACAACAAGTCAAATTGTTCTCCATTGTAAATCATTATATTTTAGTAGACTAATCTCTGGAACGCATTCTAGAGAACAGAAAAGAACACAGAAGAATAGCATACATTTGTTCTTGCCCTAAGCGACAAGGGCGTCGCAGATTAGAGACTACGAGCGATACTGTAGGCAAGAATAACTATATAAGTGTTGTAATAAGAACTTCATGCTCGCCTACGCCAGTCGGCATAGAATATGGTGATGATGTTATCATTACATCCCCCCACAACAAAAATTGTTGCTACAACATTTGAATTCACTGTGTAACCAGTCCAATGTACTATTTCTTGGCGATGTGTGGAAACCTACACGTGAAGGCGGCGATAATACTAAGTAAACGAGCGATATAGACGAGGATAGGTATTTCTTTCTTTCTTTCTTTCTCGAATCCTGTATGCCTCACAGCGTCAGGTCAGGAAGAGATTTCTAAAACGGGCCCTAGTATGCGCTTCGTAGATAGTCTCTTTCGTCGCCTCTGTTATCTCTGAGGTCCATCTTTTGCGTGGCCGGCCTTTTGCTTTGTGCCCATTGTATCGGAGCAGCATTGCTCTTTGGGGTGCACTGTCTGATGGTAATCTGCTTACGTGACCGAACCATTTAATTTGTTGTTTCTTGATGAAGTCTAGTACTGATGTTGTACCCACTTTTTCCTGATGTCTTCATTTCTCAACCGGTCTCTTCTTGTTACACCCAGCATTCTGCGTAGACACTTCATCTCTGTTGTGACTAGTTTTCTTCTATCGTTTGTTGTCAGCGTCCAGGTTTGGCACTGGTAACATAATGTGGGAGAAAGATTGTGTTGAACATTGCTCTTTTTGTGTTCATGGTGACGTGTTTGCATCTTAAAATTGGCGCCATTTGCCCTATCATTTGATTTGCTTTGTTGCATCTGTGTTGAATTTCATTAGTTATTCTTCCATTTGCTGAAAAAATGCTCCCAGGTATGTGAAATCTTTTGCTTGATTTAGTAGATGATTATCGATGTAGATGTTGGTAGTGTTTTCCTCTCTGGCGAATGTCATTACTTCTGTTTTGTCGATGTTAATTCTCATGTTGTATTCGTTACATGCTAACTGGAGTCTGTTGATGTGTTGCTGTAGCTGTTCTTCTGTTGAATAGGTATATGACAGTATTACATGAGCAATGAAAAATAAATAATTAAATATGAAAAATGACAACACTCGATGATGTACGACGTGCAGCGGCAGATAACTATAATGTCAACTTGTGGTAATAACTCTGACAGAGTTATTTCAATGGTGGCATTTTTGTTTCACAATTTTAATCTTTCCTGCTATTTTTTGTTTGCATATAAACTTTGAAAGTTGACGTCTCAGTTAGACATTTCATCTTTATTATTGTTTTGTTCATGTTGAATACATCTATTTATTGTTGATTATAAATAAAACAAGAATAATTTCAGCTTCCCCATATCGGTTCCTTCAGTCTTATCTACGTTGATACCAATATGTATAATATATATGTATGAATCTGGTTCATTGATAACGCACTACGATAGTGCTCATAGACGTCCATTATAAATGTATCCAGGGATTTCAAAATGAATTTTTGAAATTTTTAGTTAGTAATTTACTACATAGAAATGAAGAAGACCTGATTCGCAAATAACTGTTTTATTAAACGACCATTTTCCATGGGGATGAAGTGCACTTGCATTAATGTATAGACAGACGTCCATGCATGTGCCGTGGAAATTCTTGGGTTCGTGACTAGCTTGGGGCCAACATTCTCGGTGTACACATAGTACAGGGTTGGACTACAAAAAACCCTGATTCTGAAAATGAGTATCTAAATTACCAATTTAAAGGGAAGACTGCAGTAAAACTACGTACACAATGGCGAAACACTTAAAAACCAATTACTGTGGTTTTACAAAAACAATACACAGCAACGTTTCTACCAAAAGAACTTTCTAAATCAAAGGATACAACAGAAGTGAAGAATTCACCTCTTACATAACGTATAGTATCAGACAATAAATTCTTAATGGTTCGTTGGTTGCTGGTCACTTGGAGATGTTGTGAAGGAGATCAGAGCACTTATGGACATGTCTGTAGTGCAATAAAGATGTTGTGAAGGAGATCGGAACACTTATGGACATGTCCGTAGTGCAATAAAGATATTGTGAAGATCGGAGCACTTATGGACATGTCCGTAGTGCAATAAAGATATTGTGAAGGAGATCGGAGCACTTATGGACATGTCCGTAGTGCAATAAAGATATTGTGAAGATCGGAGCACTTATGGACATGTCCGTAGTGCAATAAAGATATTGTGAAGGAGATCGGAGCACTTATGGACATGTCTGTAGTGTAATAAAGATATTGTGAAGGAGATCAGAACACTTATGGACATGTCCGTAGTGTAATGAAGATATTGTGAAGGAGATCAGAACACTTATGGACATGTCCGTAGTGCAATAAAGATATTGTGAAGGAGATCAGAACACTTATGGACATGTCTGTACTGCAATAAAGATATTGTGAAGGAGATCAGAACACTTATGGACATGTCTGTAGTGTAATAAAGATATTGTGAAGGAGATCAGAACACTTATGGACATGTCTGTACTGCAATAAAGATATTGTGAAGGAGATCGGAACACTTATGGACATGTCCGTAGTGCAATAAAGATATTGTGAAGGAGATCGGAGCACTTATGGACATGTCCGTAGTGCAATAAAGATATTCCAAACTAAATCTGATGATGGATGGTCTGGTATCATGCTTCATCAAGAGATCAGAGTCAGAACCCTAATTGCACCAGGAAGAGTTGTGGAGATACATGATCACCTACACCGACGGGCATGGTACAGTTTACTGTAGTACTAGTTGAGGTTGCAGGTGTTGTTGCTATAATGTTGTGTATGTGAAATTGTTCACTGATGTGCAACTTTATGACTATCAGACTTATGTGTAGTGAGAGAAGATATTAATCAGGTTACATGAACATATAACACATGTCCTAGGCATCAAGATATGTATAACATGTCCTAGGCATGAGGATGGCCTAACTATCTAGGCATACAGATGGTTAATTAAAATATTTATGTGACTTTAGTATCGATTCAAGAATAGACTGCAGTCAAACTATCTATGACTTCATGGAAGACTGAAGAAAAATTGTGTGTGATAGGAGGGAAGACTGTAGTAAAGCTATGTATGGTAGAAACGAAGACTGTATGAGACAAGGGAAGACTGCAGTCAAACTATGTATGACTTCATGGAAGACTTTAAGACTTCATGGAAGACTGTATGATAGAAAGGAAGACTGCAGTCAAACTATGTATGACTTCATGGAAGACTTATGATAGAAGGGAAGACTGCAGTCAAACTATGTATGACCATGGAAGACTGTATGATAGAAGGGAAGACTGCAGTCAAACTATGTATGACTTCATGGAAGACTGTATGACTTCATGGAAGACTGTATGATAGAAGGGAAGACTGCAGTCAAACTATGTATGACTTCATGGAAGACTGTATGACTTCATGGAAGACTGTATGATAGAAGGGAAGACTGCAGTCAAACTATGTATGACTTCATGGAAGACTGTATGACTTCATGGACGACTGTATGATAGAAGGGAAGACTGCAGTCAAACTATGTATGACTTCATGGAAGACTGTATGACTTCATGGAAGACTGTATGACTTCATGGAAGACTGTATGATAGAAGGGAAGACTGCAGTCAAACTATGTATGACTTCATGGAAGACTGTATGATAGAAGGGAAGACTGCAGTCAAACTATGTATGACTTCATGGAAGACTGTATGACTTCATGGAAGACTGTATGATAGAAGGGAAGACTGCAGTCAAACTATGTATGACTTCATGGAAGACTGTATGATACAAGGGAAGACTGCAGTCAAACTATGTATGACTTCATGGAAGACTGTATGACTTCATGGAAGACTGTATGACTTCATGGAAGACTGTATGATAGAAGGGAAGACTGCAGTCAAACTATGTATGACTTTGTGGAAGACTGTATGATAGAATATTATGTTATGTTATGCGATCGACGTCATGGCACATTGGGCATTCCCATTCGTGCTCTGTCCTCCGCTGCAGCAGTCATCCCAAAGTCCATTTGCTCACAGTACCCATAAGAAGTTGATTACTATATCTTCTCTACTACGAAGACGACACTGTCTGGCATGTCCAAACTTAATGCCTAATTTCAAACTCGTTCCAGTGTCTGAGACCCTGTCACACAACTGAGAGCGTACCGCATTGATCATATCGGCTCTGTCCATACTTCTGCCCGCTTGAGTCGGGGCATTGTTTGCAAGAGTCAGCACACTCGTTACCCCGCACTCCAGCATGTCCAGGCGTGTACAGCCAAGTCATTTCCTTGAGATGTGATCTCCGAATGCTGTCCACCCATTCCACACGCATACTTCCAGATTCAATCATTTGAAGCATATTCATCGAGTCTGATATGACGATCGTATGGGTAACCTGTTGCTCAGCCACCCATGACAGAACCCTGGAGGCAGCGGTGATCTCCATAGTCATGCTCGATGTCATTGTCTCAAAAGCCCCGCAGTCCTCATGAAGTGTGCGACTCGTCATCAGTGCTGAGTAAGCCCACCATGTTCTGGTTCCGAGTCTGACAGAGCCATCGGTGTAGATAATGATATCACCTGGATGGGAGTGCTGATCCACGAGTGCAAGAATTTCCGCATTGATGACGCCCGGGGCCCATTCTCGACAGTGGCATCCAAGTGTACTGACAACCCTGGCATAAGCAGTCACATCCTCTGATATAAGCATCCATTCTTCACCATGCCTAAGCTCATCTAGAGTACAGACCTGTTCAATCGCCTGCCCATTTTCATTTATGGATTTGTGCAGAGGATGATTTGTGTCCACAGAAACTCTCAGATAAGCTTTTACCTGTGCGACTTTGTGTCTCATGGCCATCGTTGGCAATAATGGAAAACTGTATGATAGAATGGAAGACTGTAGTAAAACTATGTACAAGGGAAGACTGTAGTAAAATTATGTACAAGGGAAGGCTGTAGTAAAACTATGTACAAAGGAAGACTGCAGTATTACTATGTACCTCACCGCAAGGCAAGGGACACCAGTCAAATGGTAAGCAGGCCTCACGCAAAAATCAGTCAGAAGTCCAATACCAGGCGAGGGACACCAGTCAAATGGTAAGCAGGCCTCACACAAAAATCAGTCAGAAGTGCAATACCAGGGGTCATGACTACCGCCTGAATTGACAGCGGGCGTTCGCAGAAGAAATAACTATGAAGAGATATAAAGAGACAAATTAAGGTAGTATTACAAAGTATAACATACAGATACAGTGCCATCATGATCCAAAAAAAAACATCATCAAACATGGAACACAAGAGGATGGTCTTGTATGAGAAATGTCTTGGAGACACGGTGACCACCAGAGATTTCTAACTGTTCTTGATAATGAATATCTGAGAAACATCTGGTAGACATGGTGACCACCAGAGATTTCTAACTGTCCTTGATAATGAATATCTCTGAGAAACATCTGGTAGACATGGTGACCACCAGAGATTTCTAACTATTCTTGATAATGAATATCTGAGAAACATCTGGTAGACATGGTGACCACCAGAGATTTCTAACTGTCCTTGATAATGAATATCTGAGAAACATCTGGTAGACATGGTGACCACCAGAGATTTCTAACTGTCCTTGATAATGAATATCTGAGAAACATCTGGTAGACATGGTGACCACCAGAGATTTCTAACTATTCTTGATAATGAATATCTGAGAAAGTCAGGTCTGATCTCCAACCAGTAACAATATCTGAGAAAGTCAGGTCTCCAACCAGTAAGTAAGATAATTATTCTCTTCAGAGAACATTCGATACAAGTATCTTCTTCTTGCAACGCTCCATATCGACCACTTCTTCCAACGCTCCATATCGACCACTTCTTCCAACGCTCCATATCGACCACTTCTTCCAACGCTCCATATCGACCACTTCTTCCAACGCTCCATATCAACCACTTCTTCCAACGCTCCATATCGACCACTTCTTCCAACGCTCCATATCAACCACTTCTTCCAACGCTCCATATCGACCACTTCTTCCAACGCTCCATATCGACCACTTCTTAAAACACACTGTGATATGAGCCTAAGAGCGATTGTACCTACAGGTAGGTCAGCACATCCGATTTCTGTGAAGCTGTTTATTTAAAGGGTAGCTTCCCTAGAACTCTACTTCAGTCGCTTCTTACAAAATTCTTTATAGGTTGTTGTGTCACTATTCCTTGTTCCCTTTAGCAGCCCCTGCAAGAGAGACACAAGTATCAATACCATACATTGAACATCTCCCTAGAACAAGTATCAATACCATACATTGAACATCTCCATAGAACAAGTATCAATAGCATACATTGAACATCTCCATAGAACAAGTATCAATAGCATACATTGAACATCTCCCTAGAACAAGTATCAATAGCATACATTGAACATCTCCATAGAACAAGTATCAATAGCATACATTGAACATCTCCCTAGAACAAGTATCAATAGCATACATTGAACATCTCCCTAGAACAAGTATCAATAGCATACATTGAACATCTCCATAGAACAAGTATCAATAGCATACATTGAACATCTCCATAGAACAAGTATCAATAGCATACATTGAACATTCTCTCTAGAACAAGTATCAATACCATACATTGAACATCTCCATAGAACAAGTATCAATAGCATACATTGAACATCTCCATAGAACAAGTATCAATAGCATACATTGAACATCTCCATAGAACAAGTATCAATACCATACATTGAACATCTCCATAGAACAAGTATCAATAGCATACATTGAACATCTCCATAGAACAAGTATCAATACCATACATTGAACATCTCCATAGAACAAGTATCAATAGCATACATTGAACATCTCCATAGAACAAGTATCAATAGCATACATTGAACATCTCCATAGAACAAGTATCAATACCATACATTGAACATCTCCCTAGAACAAGTATCAATACCATACATTGAACATCTCCATAGAACAAGTATCAATACCATACATTGAACATCTCCATAGAACAAGTATCAATAGCATACATTGAACATCTCCATAGAACAAGTATCAATAGCATACATTGAACATCTCCATAGAACAAGTATCAATACCATACATTGAACATCTCCATAGAACAAGTATCAATACCATACATTGAACATCTCCATAGAACAAGTATCAATAGCATACATTGAACATCTCCATAGAACAAGTATCAATAGCATACATTGAACATCTCCATAGAACAAGTATCAATAGCATACATTGAACATCTCCATAGAACAAGTATCAATAGCATACATTGAACATCTCCATAGAACAAGTATCAATAGCATACATTGAACATCTCCATAGAACAAGTATCAATAGCATACATTGAACATCTCCCTAGAACAAGTATCAATAGCATACATTGAACATCTCCATAGAACAAGTATCAATACCATACATTGAACATCTCCATAGAACAAGTATCAATAGCATACATTGAACATCTCCATAGAACAAGTATCAATAGCATACATTGAACATCTCCATAGAACAAGTATCAATACCATACATTGAACATCTCCATAGAACAAGTATCAATAGCATACATTGAACATCTCCATAGAACAAGTATCAATAGCATACATTGAACATCTCCCTAGAACAAACAAACTGGCATACAGAAGCATGCACAAACTAAATGTCAATATCTTTATTCATTTCAAGAAATGTAAATACCTCAAGTCGAAGAAGGCTTGCCTGAAGGGCAAGGGACACTGATGATAGGGAAAGCAAGCCTTCACCTAAAAATCAGTCAGAAGCACCATATTGGACGCCCTGATTATGCCTGAATTCATAGCGAGCGAACAAGAAGAAATGTCATAATATATTACATACCTTTCAGCCTCCTGTGGAACATACCTTTCAGCCTCCTGTGGAACATACCTTTCAGCCTCCTGTGGAACATATGCTCCCAACAAATATTCACTTATGTTCTGCAGCTTGCAAGTTTTCTTTCTTTCTTACTTCAACTAAACAACAACAACTGTCTTTATTGTCTGTGTTACCACGTTCTAGGGAAGTATAGGAGAGAGGGGGGGGTGGAAAGAACATGAGCATTAGGAATGTAATGGTGACATGGCTAGTGCAGTCATCGCGAAACTATTCAGATTAGAATTTTTTCTTTATTTAAAATCTTTATTTTTCTTTAAATAAATATCCTTGGCCGTATCGGGAGTCGAACCCGGGTCTCTCGAATGAAAGCCAGCGCTCCTCCATATTCTTCTAAGCACCCCAACACAGATTTCCAGCTTTCTTTATGGGTTTTTCCCTGTATCTATTTTCATGAGGGTGCCAAAATAAGTTCTGCTTTGCTATACTACATGCTAGTCTACTTAACTGATTCCCTACACAAGATCTTTTAAAAGACATTGACTCAAGTTATAGCCTGCGTCACGATCAGTCACTATCAGACAAACTATAATCTTCACTTTTGGGTGTCCATAATGTGTCTAGTTTTGTCTTTCTCTTGACGACAATATTTCTCTTTCTTTGCTTGAACTGTGTTTCAGTCAGATTGAAATGTTTTCTGTTTACTTTGAAGTTTTCAATCATGGTCACTTGGCTACGGTTGGGTGGTTTTTTAACTTTATTTGTTTCCATACTGTCAATTGTCGACCTAGACAAGGATGATGTCCGTGTGATGTTGGGTATTCCGGATGATGAAGATTGTTTAATGCTAGGCTCCGCATATGAAACAGATTTCCAATAATCTTTTAACAATAAACCTTGTGTTTGAGATTCATGCAACAAAGCAGTTTTATCTGCATTGTCTAACTGGACTGTATGCTTATAACTAGAAGATTTTGGAGAATTCATATTCCAAGAATTTCTGTATGATTCTGAGAATGAATCATTCTGATTATTCAACTTGTTATGATTGGATGCAGTTAATTGTGAACACAAGAACATTCTATCTGAGCCAATATTTCTCAGTGATGACGAATCTTTGTTGTTACTGTTATAGCTTACTTTCTTCTTTGATTTATAAGTACAACTATTACTTTTCATTGTTGCAAGGTTGTGTGTGGGGCTGGTGGGTTCGAGTCTTACAATCAAAGGAAATGACAGACGGTAACGGAATAACATAAGTAAAACAAGACAAATAATCATGATGGCAAAGAGCATAAATAATGGCTGCCACTGAATTGGGATCTCAGAGAAGAAGTGTCGTAGGCTGCGGGCAAGACTGGTAGATACTAGCTCTAGCGGATGCAAGAAGCATCTTGCAAGTACAGACGACAGCACCTGAAGATAAGAAATGGATACATTTATGAATGATAAATCTGAATGAAAACAAACAAAATAAAACTAAGCAGAAACTAGTAATCAATCTTCTTCTCTTCCACCATTTACGTCTTTATTTAAGTGGCAAGTGGCGGGGGCTGAGGTTGAGGGACGTAGTAATCTTGTGTGTGCTTGTTTTAAAGCACTTTGTAAGCTGATATTCATTTTTGTAAGGCTGTTCTTGAAGCCGTCACTACATCTTTTACATGGTCTTCCTCTTGCTTTGTACTCGTTATACTTTTTCTGTGTGACTCTGTGGTAGGCGATACCAGGGCATTCTTGTCAGGTGTCCAAACCATTTAATCTGTTGTTCTTTTATGAATTGCATGACTGGTTTCACATCCATTCTTCTTCTTATTTCTTCATTTCTAATTTTGTCTCTTATTGTCACACCTGCAGCTCTTCTAGTAATCAATAAGAATTAGAAAACTGTCCTGTATACCAACAAAGAAAATGGAAAACTGGATTAAATATTAAACAATATTAGAAGGGTGTCGACGGGGATCACGAGAGAGAAGGGTGTCGATAGCATTCTGTGCTAGTAACCAGTGCAATGCTAATTCTGTGGTTCGATTCCACTTCGCGACCAAACATGTTTCCCTCTGCACACGGTTGGACTACCGGTTTCCTGATCCTTGACTTGAGAATCGAAACCTCAGAAATCGAAGTAAGACTTGCATGAATGGCGAAGAATACTGGTGATAACTTCGTTCACCTGCTATGCATTCAAGCGTAGTCTAATATGGCATGACTGATTTTTTCTTGAAGGTTTGCTTTCCTTATCTGTTTGAAATCCTTATCGCTTGTTTAATCTGATCATTGGATATTAAAGGACATCAACAAACAGGAAAAAAGGGCATTAGATGAATACCTGTCATTACATCATAAAATCTGGACTTTGCAGGTGACACTGTCACCAAAACATCAGATATTTGAAAACAAAATATTAGAATAAACAAGACTGCAAGAAACGTACTTCCATTCTGTACTCTGTGTCTTATCTAACGTGGTACACTACTTTCTGAGAGTCTCTCGTACTTCCATCCTGTAATCTGTATCTTATCTAATGTGGTACACTACTTTCTGAGCGTCTCTCGTACTTCCATCCTGTACTCTGTGTCTTATCTAACGTGGTACACTACTTTCTGAGCGTCTCTCGTACTTCCATCCTGTACTCTGTATCTTAACTAACGTGGTACACTACTTTCTGAGCGTGTCTCTCGTACTTCCATCCTGTAATCTTATCTTATCTAACGTGGTACACTACTTTCTGAGAGTCTCTCGTACTTCCATCCTGTAATCTGTATCTTATCTAACGTGGTACACTACTTTCTGAGCGTCTCTCGTACTTCCATCCTGTACTCTGTGTCTTATCTAACGTGGTACACTACTTTCTGAGCGTCTCTCGTACTTCCATCCTGTACTCTGTATCTTAACTAACGTGGTACACTACTTTCTGAGCGTGTCTCTCGTACTTCCATCCTGTAATCTGTATCTTATCTAACGTGGTACACTACTTTATGAGCGTGTCTCTCGTACTTCCATCTTGTAATCTTATCTTATCTAACGTGGTACACTACTTTCTGAGCGTGTCTCTCGTACTTCCATCCTGTAATCTTATCTTATCTAACGTGGTACACTACTTTCTGAGTGTCTCTCGTACTTCCATCCTGTAATCTGTATCTTATCTAACGTGGTACACTACTTTATGAGCGTGTCTCTCGTACTTCCATCTTGTAATCTTATCTTATCTAACGTGGTACACTACTTTCTGAGCGTGTCTCTCGTACTTCCATCCTGTAATCTTATCTTATCTAACGTGGTACACTACTTTCTGAGTGTCTCTCGTACTTCCATCCTGTAATCTGTATCTTATCTAACGTGGTACACTACTTTATGAGCGTGTCTCTCGTACTTCCATCTTGTAATCTTATCTTATCTAACGTGGTACACTACTTTCTGAGCGTGTCTCTCGTACTTCCATCCTGTAATCTGTATCTTATCTAACGTGGTACACTACTTTATGAGCGTGTCTCTCGTACTTCCATCTTGTAATCTTATCTTATCTAACGTGGTACACTACTTTCTGAGCGTGTCTCTCGTACTTCCATCTTGTAATCTTATCTTATCTAAAAATCTACTTACCATGACTGGAGTTACCTCCCATAGAGGATCAACCAACAAAGCATTATAGTACTCCTGGCAGGGGTTGGTGGCATGCATCCAAGAAAACTGAGATCGAAGCAGAGATTTAAAACTCTCATACAGAGTCATACCTTCAGGGTTGCATTCTGAGGGTGTTCCCTTCATTCAAAACAGAAAATTCACAAATATACATGTTTTGTTCTGTAATTAAAAATGTTGCAAGGATGTAATTATACATGTTTTGTTCTGTAATTAAAAATTTTGCAAGGATGTAAATATACATGTTCTGTTCTGTAAAGTAAATGTTGCAAGGATGTAATTATGCATGTTTTGTTCTGTAATTAAAAATGTTGTAAGGATGTAAATATACATGTTCTGTTCTGTAAAGTAAATGTTGCAAGGATGTATTAAGTTACTGGTTATTAGAACGATGTTATTGCATTCCGAGCAGACCTATAGGTGTGCAGTCTCACCCAAACAGATAACGAAGGGTATGCATACTGGTGGTTCTTGTGGCTGATTAAACACACTCCTCACTCTGCCCCTCAGGCATCCAGTTCTACTTGTACAAAGGGTAACTCCAAACTCCTTAAATCACTTGATCGATTCAGCATCTATTTTAGTGTCCTCATCCAACAGGCAATCATGAAAAGAACATCCCCTTATCCATCTTCAACTCTCTGACAATCAATGCTGTTGATGCAAACCTGTCCATTCACCTGAAAGACTTGAGAGAATACAGAACAAAGCTATGCGCATCATCCTCGGTTGCACAAGGGATACACCCTGTGTGGCGATGAGATTTCTTCTGAATATTCCGACCATGGAGTATAGAGTCAAGATAGCTAGAGTACGTGCCTATCTCAAAATAAGTGCCAAAAAGGATCACCCATTGCATGAACAGCTCAGCGCCAGTGGTGGACATCGGTTAAAGGGGGCAAGTCATGGGTTGGCCGTGCCGCAGATACTGTTCAGCTGGTATGCGGGCTCAATAATATTGACCATGGGGAAGAATGGATACCGAAGCCTCCAATATACTGGAACACTTTTTCAACCATCATTAAATTTGACAAAGGTTGCAGAGAAGGAAATCCCGTGGCGTTGAATGCAGACGCCAAAGCCATTATCGATGAAAACTGCAATGCAGACGACGTGATTTACACGGATGGATCGGTAGTTCGTCACGAAAAGTCTGCATGGGCCTTCTCTGCAAGCTCATGTGGCAGAATGGTCAAGGAAGCCAGTGGTGCATTTAGTATGACAACAAGCAGCATGACCATGGAGGTACTGGCGGTGACCAATGCACTACTCTGGCTAGAGTCACAAAACTACACTCATGCGTGCATTCTGAGTGACTCATTGAGTATGATCCGAAAGGTGGAGGCCGGTTCGGTGCGCAGGCAATGGACTGAATCACTGCAGGCGTCAACAATTTGTAGAATTACACTTGTCTTTGTTCCGGGCACATGGGTGTCGTTGGCAATGAGAGAGCAGACAGACTGGCTGGCTCTGCCGCTATATTAGAGGGCCAGCCCATGGACAGAGCTGACATCGTGAACGCCCTCATAGTGCGTGGCCGCAGAGAAGACCTTCATCTAAACCAATCCACGCAACTACTAGATTGCGAGAACTGGGTTTGAAGATTGGTGTGGCAAGAAAAGAACGATACAACAGGTATACGAGTAGGCTCATCAATCAAAATTGAACTGGTACGGTCAGTCGCTGGACGCTGTTGGAGATATTGCGAAGGAGATCGGAGCACCTATGGACATGTCCGGAGTGCAATGAAGATATTCCAAACTGAAACAACAAAATCAAGAAACAATTAACTTTTTAATTTAAAACAATACTTTCATAACATGCTATTACAAATACATTTTGGGAGTTTTAATGGGAGGACAACAACTAACACACATGGAGCACACATAAAGGACACATGCCTAGCACACATAAAGGACACACCTAGCACACATAAAGGACACACGCCTAGCACACATAAAGGACACACGCCTAGCACACATAAAGGACACACGCCTAGCACACATAGAGCATGTGTCTATAGCATAGATCTAGCACACATAGAACATAGATCTAGCACACATAGAGCATAGATCTAGCACACATAGAGCATAGATCTAGCACACATAGAGCATAGATCTAGCACACATAGAACATAGATCTAGCACACATAGAACATAGATCTAGCACACATAGAACATAGATCTAGCACACATAGAGCATAGATCTAGCACACATAGAGCATAGATCTAGCACACATAGAGCATAGATCTAGCACACATAGAGCATAGATCTAGCACACATAGAGCATAGATCTAGCACACATAGAGCATAGAACTAGCACACATAGAACATAGATCTAGCACACATAGAACATAGATCTAGCACACATAGAACATAGATCTAGCACACATAGAACATAGATCTAGCACACATAGAACACACACCGAATACTTCTTCATTTCCTCTAATCCTGTTTTGGATCTGTATGCAAACACAATATATATCAATAAACTAATGCTAAACAAATAAACACATACAAACCTGCACATTGAGACGCTCTTCCAGCTAATGCCTTCTGATAGAGATGGATAAACTCCCATGGGATGCTAGCAACGACAGCAAGAATGCAAACGATGACCAAAGATTTTGCACAATATGCAGCAAATATTCGGACAGATCTGTTCATATTCTGTTTATTATCAATAAAATCGTGAGAATTCAGTTCTTGCAGTGACATATCATCTTTCATGGATACGTTCTGTACATCGTGTATATATACTTTCAACTGATGTGTAGCTCGTTGTTTACAGATACGTATAGTATACAGGAGAACAACAAGCAAGAATATTACAACCACAGCAGACAATATGACACTGATATTAGCCACTTGATAATGACATATGTCAGAGATTATTTGATAAGAAAACCACATGGTTACACTTGTTCTTGGTCATATATCAATGTTAGAAAACCACATGGTTACACTTGTTCTTGGTCATATATCAATGTCAGAAAACCACATGGTTACACTTGTTCTTGGTCATATATCAATGTCAGAAAACCACATGGTTACACTTGTTCATATATCAATGTTAGAAAACCACATGATTACACTTTCTCATATATCAATGTTAGAAAACCACATGGTTACACTTGTTCTTGGTCATATATCAATGTCAGAAAACCACATGGTTACACTTGTTCATATATCAATGTTAGAAAACCACATGATTACACTTGTTCATATATCAATGTTAGAAAACCACATGGTTACACTTGTTCATATATCAATGTTAGAAAACCACATGGTTACACTTGTTCATATATCAATGTTAGAAAATCACATGGTTACACTTGGTCATATATCAATGTTAGAAAACCACATGGTTACACTTGTTCATATATCAATGTTAGAAAACCACATGGTTACACTTGTCTCTGTTCAAATATTAATATTAAATGATGGAAATTGTTTTGCTAAATTTGTAGCAAAAATAAAGTAGGCATCCCAATATTTATAGTTTTTAAATTATCCCCACCCTGTTCAGTCGTCTTGCCACTTATGCAATGAAACGCTGTGTGAAGCTTAAGTTCTTGTTGTTATGTCAAGTTTTTAACAACATTTTCCAGAGTCCATGGTAAAATGGCATCAAGTACCCCCAACTGGTGTTGCATATTTCATACACTGACTGTGAAGTCTTCCTATTTCAGAAATAGATAGGAAAAAATATGATTATTGTATAAGAAATAGATAGAAAAACATATGATTATTTATTGTATAAGAAATAGATAGGAAAACATATGATTATTTATTGTATAAGAAATAGATAGAAAAACATATGATTATTTATTGTATAAGAAATAGATAGGAAAACATATGATTATTTATTGTATAAGAAATAGATAGAAAAACATATGATTATTTATTGTATAAGAAATAGATAGGAAAACATATGATTATTTATTGTATAAGAAATAGATAGGAAAACATATGATTATTTATTGTATAAGAAATAGATAGGAAAACATATGATTATTTATTGTATAAGAAATAGAAAACATATGATTATTTACTGAAATACAATCATAATAATCTTACAAATCAATCAACCATCCTCGTGGTGCCGGGGCCCACAAGGGAAGCAAAGAATAGTACCACTGCAACCTACCAGGCATAAGAGGTGAGATGCGACTGATGTAAGAGGTGACTGATGTAGGACCTAGTGAAGCTACCCTAGTAAATAAAAAGCATCACAAAATCAGATGTACTGGCCTACTTGTAGGCGCATAACTGGCACAACTTACAATCACTCTCAGGCTCAGATCACATACAAACCACACAGAGTAGTTAACAAGTGGTCGATATGGAGCGTTCAAGAAATCAATCAACTAGAAAGATGAATAAAAGATGGCACCATATGTCACTATGACAAAAAATCCTGGATAGCATTATTAACTACACAATCCATATTCCTGTCGATGCTCATCTCCTACAGATGGAGCTAACTTAAATTTTCTGTGACTGAACACTTCTGTTGTTGTTTGAGTTCAAACTACAACAACCACTCTGTGTGATGACCTTTGTCTGTGTGTCATGACCTGTGTATGTGATAACCTTTTTCTGTATGTGTGATGACATTTGTCTGTGTGTGATGACCTTTGTCTGTGTGTGATGACATTTGTCTGTGTGTGATGACCTTTGTCTGTGTGTGATGACATTTGTCTGTATGTGATGACCTTTGTGTGTGTGTGTCATGACCTTGTGTGTGTGTGTGTGTGTGATTTGAGTCTAAGAACATAAATATATTATGCTACAGTTACCAGCGCCGGATTAGCCTAGTAGCAGAAGTAGCACATGCTATGGGCCCCACGCCTATGTGACAGAGCTAAGCTGTCACTAGTCATAAACAAGGAACCAAGGTTGGGAGGTGGGTAATAATATCCCCTTTTCATTTTTTTCTTATTTAGGTTAGGACCAAGGTCATATTTACTCAATTTCGGACTTAGTTGGGCGGTCACATTGAGCTCACTAACAATGTTACTGTTTTTTACTTTTTGTGTAGGAGGGTCCCCTTTTTGCACTTGCTTCTAATAAACGAAAACTTGAAAGCTTGAACAAAAGGACCATTAAATTTTACTCATAACCCAGTTAAAGTTTTTGTTCGTTCAGCAGTTTTTGCGCGCGAAACTTAGTTTAAAATAAATGCAAGTTGGCGTATGAAATATTGTCCTCCTAAGACATGAGCAGATCTGGGCACTCCTAAATAAACCTCATGTCATTCACGCTTTTGTGAGAAACTGTTTTGCAATCGACTAGATGTCCCAGAAAATAATGCAAGGGTTGGTCAAATGATAAAAATCCAGAAAACTTGGACACACTTGAAGGAGCCGCAACAAGAAGCGGCAACATAGAGCTGCAGAATTTTACAGAGACACACAAAAAACGGACACAAAGAGTAAATGTTTTCTCTGTTCTAACTTTGAATCTATTTAAATCCTCCCATCTTGTTACTTTATTATTATTTTATTTTACCTAGCTAATTTTATGTTTCAGTGACAAATTAATTTTTAAAAATAGTTGCTATCATTTTTCGTTTTCATCTAATCAAAAAATTTTTAATCAGCCTCATAGTCATGTTAAGTGGTTACTGTATACAATGTATCATCATGAGTAAATTGTTATATCATAAAACGATGTTCAAACTTTCACATTTATATGTAATTTCTTCTTCTGCATTCTCACTAGATTGAGATTTCGGATTCTCTAATAAAGGCAGCCATCTGCCTCAGATTATCAGCCATGCCATACAGTTTGTCTTGGACGCTAGTGTAAGTGGGCCACCTCTTTCTTCTCAAGTCTGCTTACTGGGGCAGTTCTGTAGGATATAATTCCTATGATTTCTGCTTCCCGTTTGTGACTACCTCTTCCCGCAGTAAGTTTTGGCCACCCCCGTGATGGTAGGTCTGACATTCTTACTGCGTGGCTAAATCTCAGAGGCAGATTGGCAATCGTAGAATCCTTTATCCCATTCCTCATTGTGAGGGTCGTTGCACCATGTTATGCGCCTTATGGCCTGGTGCATCCGTTTTCTGCAAGCATTTGTTTCGCTAGCATTCCTAGCGGATACATGCATCTGATTTCAGCCAAACCTCCTTAGTCGCCTCTTACGACATGTGTGGTAGGTAACAGTGGTTCTATTCTTTACACCCCAAAATTGGGCCCGGTAACCACTCGGGCGATTTATATGTAATATTAGTAGGAAGTAGGATAATTAAATTTTGTTATTTAAAAAAATTCATATTCTCTTCTTCCCAGATCGTGATAGTCAACATGAGCAGCAGAGCCAGAGATACAGGTCGACATTACGCTTCTGGAAGAGCAAAGCGTAAAGCACAAGATGAAAAGGAAAAATATAACCAAGTGGTTGTATAAAAAACTCTATTAGTTTTGTTTGTAAGAAAGTTTGTTTGAAAGAAATTTATTTATCAAAATCAAACCCCACTGCAGTAATGCATCTGTTACTGCTGATGCCAGTCTACCACTTGGAGAAAAATGGCCTTCTTGGAGTCAGTTTAGTCTGTTGGACACAGTGGCATCTCTGATCTCAGTCCCTTTTCAGTCCTACCTAACCATCTCATTTATTTAAATGTTTTCTTCATTCAACTTACAACTCACTGCTTCTTGCTCCGCTAAGATGTATACGTACAGGAGTGTTGCACTGCAAAAAAAACGAGTGTATTACTATCGAAACAACGTTTTCTTACCAAAATGATGACCATTAGCTAATCTATTTCTTGTTATAGTTTGTCCAATTCCTTACAAAAAGCTTTGCACAGAGCTTACTACATGGTGTGTCTTACTTTGTTTACATTTAGCGATACCGACTCAGATCAACAGATTCACGATTACTGTCAGTGTCAACTACCAATACAAGTATCGAATACGACTGAAGCTTTGCTGAATGTTCATGGTGCGTCCTATCTCCGCATTCAATATTGATTGTAATGGATTTTCAATACTATTTGCAGTGAATTTGAACACTACACCAAAAATACTACATTTTTTTCAAGAACAGTAATACATTGGATACCATTTCACTGAAGTATATCTGGCAGCGAACAGCAGATGTATAAGCAAAAGGCAGACTGTAGGCGACCACAGACAGACACCAGTATCAGTATGACATATAAGGAAGAGAAAACGTCTAAAAATGCATACAAGAACAAATGGTAGAGAGAAAACACAGGTCAACAAAAAAGATAATGCATACTAACAACTTAATAGAGAACAACAGACAGTCCTCTTCCGTATACGAAGTTGTCACAATAGACGGAGGTACCATCTGTTTGACAAGTACACAATAAGCTCTACTAAAATATGCACCAACAAGGTGACAGAGACACACATCCTGCAAAAATGTTCACCATACAATAAACAAATGAAGCACACTTGTCAGTCCAGGATAAGCTATATAGAGATGTATACTTCACATACTTCATATATTACATAGACTTCAGTTGACCAATAGTTTATGTAGAACTATGCAAGTCCATGTCAGTTCAAGGCAAGCAATTTGGAAATGTACACAGACTGCATGCACCGAATACATTGACAGACAACAAATACAGTAGTTTGGACATTCAATAAGAATGAAATACAACCAACCACCAATAACAGCATACAATTAAAAGAGAGCAGGTAATAGAGCTAAGGGAAGACCAAAATATGAATAGACAATATCAAGACCACACTACATAAACACGGATACAACACAACAAGGGTGACTCATCTGGCCCTGGAACGCAAATTAAAGCTCCCACCCTACGCTTAACAGCAAAAGTGGATAACCAATTCCATCACCAACCTATGGAAAGACAATAGACACAGACTTCAGTATAGCTACTTTAGAAGTATACATGTCGATGTTGGAAAACGTTCTAAGAAGATGAGATCCCGGCACTCATCTTTGTGCCATTCTTCTGTCCACCTCATCTTTGTGCCATTCTTCTGTCCACCTCATCTTTGTGCCATTCTTCTGTCCACCTCATCTTTGTGCCATTCTTCTGTCCCCCTCATCTTTGTGCCATTCTTCTGTCCACCTCATCTTTGTGCCATTCTTCTGTCCACCTCATCTATGTGCCATTCTTCTGTCCACCTCATCTTTGTGCCATTCTTCTGTCCACCTCATCTATGTGCCATTCTTCTGTCCACCTCATCTTTGTGCCATTCTTCTGTCCCCCTCATGTATGTGCCATTCTTCTGCCTGTCCCCTCATCTATGGGACATTGTTTCTGCACACCCATATCTGATGAGAACCATGCATGAACAGTAGTTATACAAGTGCCATGATTTATTAATGGAACTACAACGAGAAAAGTTAAATATTGAAGATAGAAAACAGCAATGTACAATGAGATGTTGAAAACAGCGATGTACAATGAGATGTAGAAAACAGCAATGTACAATGAGATGTAGAAACCAGCAATGTACAATGAGATGTTGAAAACAGCGATGTACAATGAGATGTAGAAACCAGCGATGTACAATGAGATGTAGAAACCAGCGATGTACAATGAGATGTAGAAACCAGCGATAAACAATGAGATGTAGAAACCAGCGATGTACAATGAGATGTAGAAAACAGCGATGTACAATGAGATGTAGAAACCAGCGATGTACAATGAGATGTAGAAACCAGCAATGTACAATGAGATGTAGAAACCAGCGATAAACAATGAGATGTAGAAACCAGCGATGTACAATGAGATGTAGAAACCAGTCACGTACAATGAGAGATAGAAACCAGCGATAAACAATGCAGGTTTGTCAAGTATCATAACAATATGTTGAAGTAATAAGAGAAACTATAACATCGATTGACTAGATCAAGGTCATTGTTCTTACGGGGAAATAACCATTCTACTCCGGTGACTGTTCTTTTTTTTTTTTTTTTTAACACAGTAAGGTCTCAGGGGCAGTGCACGAATTCTGCAGTACCGGCGAGGGTCCTCGATGCAGTCTTGAAGATGGTGAGCATTTTTTAGGAATGTTATTTTAATCTTTCTTTTAAAAATGTTACTCAGCTCCTTTGCGTCATACTCTTATAAATTTCCAACTACCATACGGGGACCTACGTTTTATCGTTCGTTTCTGGTAGGACTAGAAACTCGATCCCACCTACATTAAGATCAAAGAACCTTGGCAAAATATCCCCATCGTTCCAAGCTGGAAGCGAATGAAGCCCTTTTGAAGCGAGAGTCGAGAACCTCAACGACGCAGAGACCACCAAAACTATAATATCAAATAACAGTAATAGATTGATATGACCATCATCATTGCACTACTGTGAGTGAACATGTGTGCTCCGTGCTCTTTTTTACACAGTGAACTCTCAGCGGCAGTGCACGAACTCCGTAGCACCCGTGAGTGTCCCTAAACAGCAATAGTAGAGCTCTAGGTGTCTCACTAGAAAGTATTTTTAGCAGCTCAAATGATTAGGATTGTTTCATCAATAGACGATGCTATTTTCCCGCTATAATATATTACCGTGTCATATTCGGCGAAACTAAGCAGTAAGTGCTCTGCAGCTGTGTCATCTATAACGAAGCACAGATATCGAACATATTCTGTTGTTCCAAGCTCGACTACTAAGATTTAGTATCGATACCCAAAGACAAATTTTCAATCATAGAAACATGTCCGCCAAATTCAAAAATAAGTTCTTCCTGTCGAAAGATTTGTTGTAACCGTATATTATACTGGCACAAGATAACCAAATCAAGTAAGTCTTTTATGTTTTCGAGTTTGGGACTTTAAATATTGAAATAACTCTGCCATATGATTGAACATGGGTGAGGTAAGTTTTGCATTTTAAGTTGAGTTATACAATCTAGTCCCAGTATTGACGAAGCGCATGAATTATGTATCGTTTGTAAGTTTGTTTATTTGAATGAAAATAAAACTCAGCTTCATTTTATTTTTAGTTTTTTTTTGTCGCTAAGACTTCTTGGCTTTAACACACTCAGAGTTACATACAGTGATTCAAAATAGCCATCAGATATCGGCAAGCTCTGCTGCTACAAGAATATTTTTATTAAAAAATATATTTTTGTTTTGATTGATAGGTTATATAATGAATAATGTATCTATCTAGTATTACATTAATTAAAAAAATTGACACCAGAAATAGGTTATTGATATTGACCAGAAGTGTTCCTTCCTGCTTATACAAGACATTCATAGTAACAATAGTTTTAGTGATTATGTTAGTTTCTTTATCTAATCCATAGATTCCCAATGGGGGCGGTACCGCCCACCGGGGAGCGCTGAGAAGTTGGAAGGGGGCGCTGGGTTGAAAAGTAAATTTTGGGGGCGTTGAGGACCATCCGCGCCACACGCAACGATTAATAGTGCAATAGACAGAATCTTATCATATTGTACCAGGTTATGTCGGAATCAAAGAAGAAATCCAGACACTATGATGTCGAGTATTTGAAATAGGTTTTATTCAATCACCCACAAACAAGACATTACCAATGTGTCTGAATTTTCCACAAGATGTTTTCACATAAAGCTATGAAACCATCGCGATTAGAAGAACATGTGAGCAAAATGCATCCTAGCAGAAAAGATGAAATGTATCTTATGTTCAAGATTAGAGGTCAACATTCGAGATGTCCAACTTTGGCTGGTATGGTTTCGGCAGCAGCAAAACAAAAAAAATGATGGGTTACCTCTTCATGCAACATTTCCTTACTTATTGCTAAATCTGAAAAACTGCACACTATTGGCGAAGGATTGATACTTCCAACGGTGAGTGAGGTTCTGCGTTCTGTACTTCATAGGTCGTGGTCCAAAATTATTATTAAGTCTCATTGAGAAATAACACAGTGTAGAGATGAATCGTCGAAATGATGTTTTGATGACTGCTTTTGAAGCTTTTTTTTATAACTTGATGCGTCTTCTTTACTGACAAATGAGTCTTTACCTCTGGCGCACGTTCGCTTCATAAAAGATGAAAACATTTGTCAAGAACTATTATTTGCAAAAACATTAGAAACGGACAATAAAGAAAAATCATATATTTGACGTATTGTAATACCATTTTTAAGAAAAAGAATTCCGCTGCATATCTTGTCTGCTGCCGATGGTGCTCTGACAATTGTTGACGCTACAGCCAGTTGAATTCATATTTGAAAAAACTCTCAAGTGTAGTCGGCGTACAAATGAACGGCGGGAAAATTTTGCAGATCAAAATCCACCAGACTCAGGAGATTCAACATAATCCGCTGGAACGCTGAGGACATTTACACCAAAAAACAGGCCCTAGCAGTGAAAAATAGGCCTTGCATGTATTCAGGAATCACACATCAAACCCCCCCCATACAGATTCTCTGTCCGAGGTTATCAGTTATACAGATAAGGCCACACTGAGGAGGGGGCTTCATATGCGTGAGCAACAAATACACCATGAAACAGATGGGGAAGCAGAAATCATAGGAATTGGCATCTTTGTAGATATCTAACAGATTCGAACTAACTGAGCCCTTATGCTGGAAACCATGACACTGACCAATACAAATTCTCTAGTAGTGGGAGATTTTAACAGTCACTCAGAAAGATGGGGATACCAAGACACCAATGTAAAAAAAAAGGGGTAGGGGTAGAATAGTGGGAAATAGATAACAACCTGCAGCTCAGGAATGGACTCGATGACCCACCAACCTTCTACTCCAGAAGACAGAAAATATATCCCACAGACCTTGTCTTTGCCACCGGTGACATAGCCACAACTTGAATTGAACCTTCATGGAACAGCTAGGAGACAGTGACCACAAACCTGTCAAGCTCTCCTTGAAGATTAGATATTTCACTCAATTCAAAAAAATAATGATCCAGTGGAACTACAAAAGAGTTGACTGGGCACAGTTTGCGTGGCTCAGCGATATCTACTGTGATCCCATAAATATACACCAAAAAAAGATAAGGAACATGACATACCTACTTAACATATCAATTTTGAGTGCAGCAAGAGAATCAATTCCTAGAGGTGCAAGAAGAGACTACAAACCTTATTGGTCAGAAGAGGTCCAAAATGTTGAAGAGAAAGTGAGTCAGGCCAGAGAAATATTAGAAACTGAGCAGAGCATAGACAGCTACATAGCACTCAAGGCCGCCTCTGCTAAATATAGGAGAGCAGTCAAGAAAGCCGCAAGGCAGAGATGAAGAGACAAGACGTCTCAACATGGACAGAAGTGAGTTGAAGAAGCACTCCAGGGTCTTAACCTTAAGAAGTCACCAGGAAAGGATGGCATCACAAATGAGATGCTCATTAACCTAGGCAAGAAAGTCAAGAAAAAAGCTGCTAAAAGTTTTGAATGCGAGCTTGAAAGTCGCAGAAATACCTAGTGAATGGAAAGAAGCTATCACAGTGCCCAAGCTAAAACAAGGAAAAGACAGATTCGATCCAAGCAATCGTAGACCAATTATCCTCTTTACGTGTGTTGGAAAAGTGATGGAGAGGCTTCTCAAGAGAAGACTCATGGGGCAACTGGAGCAAAAACAGTTGATACTACTACAGCAGAGTGGATTCAGTCAGCATGGATTTACAGAAGACCAAGTAACCTACATTGCACAGGAGATTGAAAGTGGATTTCACGAAAAGAAACATACACTAACGGTATGGGTTAACATTGAGAAGGATTTCGACAGGGTCTGGAGAGAGGAACTGAAAATTAAACTGCTCAGGCTTGGAATCAAAAGGCGCATGAATATCTGGATATGTCACTATCTGGTAAATAGAACAGCCGAAGTATAGGACCAAAAAACATAGCAGGAAGGCAATCATCGAACAATGGTGCAATCTACGATGATGATCTGGCACTGTGGACACAAGAAGAATCAATAGCAGTAGCCACCTCAAGGATGAAAGATGTAATTTAAAAACTAGAAAAATAGACCAGGTCTTGACTGCCCTTTATAAATGAAAATTCTTCAGTCTTCAGCCTACTCAAGAAGAAATAAATGCTTAAACTCAAGTTCAATGACCACCTACTCTCAATGGAGGAATGTCCAACATATATGGGAATCATGATGGACAGCAGGCGGACGTGGAAAACACAGATAAATTTAAGGAAAACGAAAAGAAGAGACTCGGGATCGTGAACAAATTAGTAGGCATCAACAGGAGTACAGGTTGTAGTATTCTGAAAAGGATTTACTCTGGGAGAGTTTGACCAGTACGTTAAGTATGGCATAGCAGTCTGGGTCATAATCTCCAAGACACACTTCATAAAGCTAAGCCAAGTGTTAAGTCAGGCCTCACGGATCATCACTGAAACCATAAGTTTGCCCCCATAGAAATACTGGAAATGGCCATATGACTTCAACCATTGGAAGACAGACGGAACATGAAAGTACTTCAATGAGGAGAAAATGCAAGAGACTAATTAACCATCCAATGCACCCCAAATAAACAGCTACGGTAGGGGCAGATTGAAAAGGAGTAGCTTCATGGCAAACTCCAAAGAGCTTGCCCACTCAGACCCAATATTGGCACTGGCTCAACTAAGACACATACAACCAGCCAGTACCTCTCCTCCCTGGTCATACAGAGCTGGATGCCCTCATTGCAGCTGCAAAAATGTCACTACAACATATGAAACAAATACATGGAAAAATTGTGCTTTTGTTCTGCTATCTCAGCAGTGAAATCTGAAAGGAACACAAAACTAATTGATCTCAGGTCAATCGTAGCGCAGTTGGCCCATGATTCCGAGAGTGTAGTAATCCAGTGGATACCCTCACACTGCTAGCTCAAGGGGAATGAAGATGCTGACAAACTGGCTAAAGAGGGAGCAGGGATGCCTCAAGATGACAACCTGGTCAGCTAGGAAGAAGCAAAAACCATCGCCAGAGGAACTACACAACAAAGTGGGAAATTAGCACACAAACACAACAAGCATGATGGATATTAGAGCTGCCCAGAAGAGATCATATTATCATAATTCGCCTCCGGACCGGGTCACAACAGAATGAGAACAGAACTAGGTTCAAGATAGGCACAAACGACATATGCCCCTGTGGTTTGACGAATATGACGACAGAGCACGTCCTACAGAACTGCCCCCAGTATGCAGACCTGAGAAGAAAAAGGTGGTTCACTTACACCAGCGTCCAAGAAAACTGTATGGCGTGGCTGATAGATGCCTTTATTAGAGAATCCAAATTCCCAGTCTAGTCAGTACGCAGAGGAAGAAGAAACAGAAAATGTACAAATAAGAGTATTATTTCTGGAGGAAGAGTTGATAGTATTGTCAGTACATGAAGAGATGATAGCATTGTCAGTACATGAAGAGATGATAGTATTGTCAGTACATGAAGAGATGATAGTATTGTCAGTACATGAAGAGATGATAGCATTGTCAGTACATGAAGAGATGATAGCATTGTCAGTACATGAAGAGATGATAGTATTGTCAGTACATGAAGAGATGATTGTATTGTCAGTACATGAAGTCAGTACATGAAGAGATGATAGTATTGTCAGTACATGAAGAGATGATAGTATTGTCAGTACATGAAGAGTTGATAGTATTGTCAGTACATGAAGAGATGATAGTATTGTCAGTACATGAAGAGATGATAGTATTGTCAGTACATGAAGAGATGATAGTATTGTCAGTACATGAAGAGATGATAGTATTGTCAGTACATGAAGAGATGATAGTATTGTCAGTACATGAAGAGATGATAGTATTGTCAGTACATGAAGAGATGATAGTATTGTCAGTACATGAAGAGATGATAGCATTGTCAGTACATGAAGAGATGATAGTATTGTCAGTACATGAAGAGATGATAGTATTGTCAGTACATGAAGAGATGATAGTATTGTCAGTACATGAAGAGATGATAGTATTGTCAGTACATGAAGAGATGATAAAATTGTCAGTACATGAAGAGATGAAATGGAAAATTGAATTATGGATATCAAGAATTGTGTCTACAAAGTTAAATTCCAATATTCTATCAACCCTAATGGGCTGCAATAAGAAGTTGTTTATTGTATTCCCATCACCATATTTAGCTGTAAGAGGATTTAGCATGGTCACCAGACTTCACAAAGAAACAAACAGATTGTCAATAGAGGAATGCAGCGATTTAAAATTATTGATGACAAAAATGTCACCAAACATCGAAAAATTAGTCTCATCACATCTAGTTCAGCTCCAATAAATACATGATAATATAAATTGTGTCAATGATACTGTGAGGAGTACAGTAATATTGGTATTATCATCTAATAAAATAACTGAAAAATATGTCCTTGTTTTTCAATTTATAGTATGTACAATATAGTTTGGAAATTTAAGAAATGGACAGGTTATAGTCTGCCAGTGTGCAACACCAAGGCGAAAGACAGAGGATGCTGGAGATTCATTGCAGCCAACCTTCGATGTGGAGACGGCACCTGATGATGACAATATAGTTTACCCAAGGGGCGGTAGCGATTATTCACTGAAAAGGCGCACATTCAAAAAAGGTTGGGAACATATGATCTAATCTATACTGTTTACTAGTGTTTACTGTTTAAGAAGTGTTTATTAAATTTATATTTAAAAAAGGGTTTAAAAGCCAAAGGACTGACTTCATTGTACCGGGTTTTACCCCATCTGGCTCAGTCCCTCTCCGCAGAAATGGCACGCCATCCGCTGAGAGTATTGCACAAAGCACGAACTCCGTAGCTCCAGCAACAATCCTAGGGGTCTCTGGAAGAAACTGCACTCGTGAACTTTATGCATTGAAAGGTCAAAGGTGTAGGATACAGTGGCGGCTCGTCATTAAGGGCCAGAGGGGCCGGGCCCCACCAAGAATAATGCGTAACGTGCATTTATTATTTAATAAATTTAAAAAAAATGTAACCTAAAACCATGCTTTTCCAGAAAATCTGTGTCTGGCCCCACCAAGAAAAACGATGACCAGCTGCCACTGGTAGGATATACTAAGACAAACATTAGATATCAACCATACTTAGCTTTTATGTCTTATATAGAATATTGGTTATTGAACTCAATGTCATAGCACTCCGGCAGAGCTATATGTGCTCAGTCCCACCCAACAGATATCTAAGGGTATACATATTGATGGTTTCTGTTGCTCACTTGTTAAACACACTCCTCTCTCAACTTGTAAAACATGTAGTTCAAAATACTTAAATTGCTGGATAGATTCAACAGCAATGTAAGTGTCCTCATCCAAGAGACCAAATAACATCCCCCTTATCCATCATAAACTCCCTGACAATCAATGCTGCCGATGCAAGCATGCCCACTCTCATTTCCATGAAAATCTGCATCTTCGGACAGTAGATCCACATGAGCCTCTGGAGGCTGGAAACCTCTATAGACAGCATCCATTAATACCGCAACATGCCATTTTGGACCTTCCAAAGCATTGACTGAGAGTCAGATACAACAATGGCCCTAGTAAATGGAGCACCAGAGAAGCACTGCAGTACAGCAGTAGCAACCTCAACTTCCATCCTCATACTGGAAGTAGTTGTCCTATATGCTCATATTTTAGAAATTGAACTTACATGCAGGCATCAGAATGAAACTAATTTGTCATCTGAGGACTACCTGTAGTTTAGTAGGAATTGCTTAATTTCTGGTTACCAGTGCATTAACTATATGACTTGACTTATTCTTTTCTGCTCCTGGTGGAGCATAACACCTCAACAGTTGTTTGCCACTTTTCTTGGTCTCTTCTTGTTTTATTTATAGCCTTCCAGGAGAGTCGTGCACCCTTCAGTTCCTTAAGCACCCTTCAGTTCCTCAAGAAGACTTCGTCTCTACGTCTGTTTACGATGTCCCCCCTTTCTGTTATTAACTATATAGTTCGTTAGTTAGTTCCTTTCGTGCCAAAGGCGGCACATAGGGCAGAGGTTTTAGATTTCCATGTGATGCGGTTCGTTGCTAGCAGTTGGAGATCTTGTATGGTTTTCCATCCCAATAGTTTACTTTCTTGTTGGAGGGTTCTTCGAAGAGTGGTCTTTGGTCTTCCACGTTTTCTTTTCCCAACTGGTGACCACATAAGGACTTGTCGATTTAGTCTCTTTTCGTCTGATCTAAGAACATGACCTAAATATTTCCACTTTCGTTTACTTATAATTGGAGACATTTATTCTCAAAGCTGTCCAGTTTCTTATCAATTTTCTTTGTAACTATATAGTACAGTAATAATTTGACCAGTGTATTCATTATGCAGAACTGTAATGATTTTTGTGTGTGATGGTTGTAACTTGAAAGTGTTTCATCTATTTCAGTATTAGACAGATGGATAACTGTCAGATCAGCTGTAAGCTACATTATGTGGTGGAGTTGCTGGATGATCTATGGCACTATCATCAAGCAGGAGCCCACACCTGCTCCTGCAGTGTTTGTGCTAAAAAGCAATCTCTTGCAAGAAGTATTATTGCCAAAGCTTTGCAGGAGGTGTCATTGATTGCAAATTGTATTGAGAATAGTGTCGGTCGGTGTGATATGAAAGATAAGGAACAACATTTGCCTGCTGCATTACATTTATCTAATGGGGTAACTTCTCCATCGCAACAAGATATTGCAACTGTGGTCTCCAAAAGTGGTCCCCTCGCAGTGAAGCCGAATAAATCTTCTGATCTGGAAATAAATGATAGTTCTGGAACATTGTTTAGCAAAACTAGCGAGCGAAGAAAGTCATCAACCTGCAGTGATTCATTCAAAGATTCTGGACTGAACACTTCATTAAGTTCTCAGTCAGTGTCTCCTGTTGTTAGCCTAAAATCTCAGCATAAGAAGATAAACAACTCAGACTTGCATGTATCAGATATCTTGAATGAGATTTCAGATTGTGACGTGGACAAAGTTGATGAAGCACCACAAAGGGCAAGTAATACTGGATTGTTGTTCACCGCAAGTGCTACAAATAATAGACAGATATTTACTGAGTGTTTGTCAAATAGTAAATCCTTTCATTCACCAACAAAACTTATTGTTGAGGAACAGACTGATTCTCATGGACATCTCTGTAACAGAAGGAATATGTTTTCTAACTCTCCATTAAACCCTCTGGAAAGTCAGACTCTAAACTTGCACCATAGAAATCTGACCCTATCACCTCTAGCCGCTGAAAATCTGGTACTTATACCTCTCCAATTTGCTCTATCGTCACCTGGTTTCATGGAAGAGCTAGATAAATACCGCAGAAATTCTCAGAAACTTTTACGGAATCCATATATTGCACAGTCCGAACATATTACAACAGAAAATACTGCAACAGAAACTATAACAACGACAGAAAATATGATAAATGAAGTCGGTTCATTGTCTGACCAAGTTGAGCGTGTGCAAGTAACCCCCTTGTCATTGGCTGAGTGTGAGTTACAAATATCAACTTGCATCCAAAGTGATAAGAAAGTAAATCCTAACGAAGATAATATTAGAGATGCTGTTCCTGGACAGCCCTGTTCTGGAGACAAATGCTGTCATCATCACTTACCCATGCCAGATAAACGTGTAACTGATCTGCCAGAATGCAAATCTCTTCGGAGCATGCAGACTTGTTGCTCTACCAACAGAAATGCTGCTTCTTCATTGCTGCCAGCAGACTGTCTTTCAGATATGAACAAATCTGTTAATGAATACATTCAGACAAGAAGCTTGCAACAACACAAAGTTGTTAGAAATTTAACATCTGTTGGTAACTCTAAAGATGTCAGTTCAGACTTAACTGTAACGCCAACCAGTCAACATAGTTCACATGCAGTTATTCTTCAAACAGACACACACAAAGTGCGTTGTTCATCTACTCTCTGTAGTAAAGACAATCACAATTCTAGCAGCTGTTGTCATGACAAATATAAACAAACAACAAACACTGATACTCAACAATTTTGCAAGTGTTCAACATGTGATTGTGTATTCCTTCAAGACATCGTTGTTAGTGATGATTCCATTTCTGATTCCATGTGGCGGCCATGGGAAGCCAAAGATTTGATCCTAGGTTTAATCTGTGCAGAATCAGATGAAGGTGGACAGTCATCTCATGATGAAAGCACAGCTAAAGTTTCAGAAGTAACTACAGCAACTGAAACCCTAGGGAAAAGTGTAAAATTCATGTCTTTGAACAGCAGTATAGCAGGTTCTGATCTGAGTGGCATCATTTCATGTCCAAATGTTAAGGTCACCGAACAAACCTATAAAATTAACAACCGGAATATGAATGAGAAATATAAATGCTCTTCATCAGGCAGTATTGCAACAACTCATCAAATGAACTGTTTAAATCAAAACAGCAGAGACATCAGTTTCACGAGTGTAGTGAACAAGGACATTGAAAAGATTGTCATTTTCATAAAGTCTGATCTAGAACAACCACATGATGTTGATGACATGAATTCTGTGCGTGAACATATAGAACAAAGGAGAAGAACAGACGTCAGTCCGAGGAGTTTAAAAGAGTCGTCAACAGGAAGTGACAGGCGTCTCAAGTGTCTTTCAAATATCGCACATTCACAGAGAAAGTCTGAAATGTTTCAAAGCTCTGTGAATGGTTCTGCAAAAATGTCTCTCACAAATATAAATCAGGATAAGGAAAACAAAAACTTTAGTTGTGCCGAGAAGTCTGAAAGGGTTCAGTCGCCTTCTTCTTCAGTGAACAAACCAGCTATTGTAAGCAGCGTGCTACCAGTGTCTCAGATACAACAGTATCCTTGCACACAAGACAAGTTATCTTCAACTGTTGATGGACAGCTGTCACCAGTAACTGTTGATGGTCAGCTGTCACCTGTAACTGTTGATGGACAGCTGTCACCTGTAACTGTTGATGGACAGCTGTCACCTGTAACTGTTGATGGTCAGCTGTCACCTGTAACTGTTGATGGTCAGCTGTCACCTGTAACTGTTGATGGTCAGCTGTCACCTGTAACTGTTGATGGACAGCTGTCACCTGTAACTGTTGATGGACAGCTGTCACCTGTAACTGTTGATGGTCAGCTGTCACCTGTAACTGTTGATGGACAGATGTCACCTGTAACTGTTGATGGACAGCTGTCACAATTGACTGCCAAAATTAATTTAGATGGTTCTCCTGTAGTTAACTCTTTCATGCCAACATCCCTTAAGTGGGGAGCACCGGTAGTACTCGTTAAACATAACAACACTACTGACCATCTCAAGATAAAAACAGCAGCAGGTAATAACAGCACCGCTGACCGCCTAAAGATAAAAACAGCAGCAGGTAATAACAACACTACTGACCATCTAAAGATAAAAACAGCATCAGGTAATAACAGCACCGCTGACCGCCTAAAGATAAAAACAGCAGCAGGTAATAACACTACTGACCATCTAAAGATAAAAACAGCATCAGGTAATAACAGCACCGCTGACCGCCTAAAGATAAAAACAGCAGCAGGTAATAACACTACTGACCATCTAAAGATAAAAGCAGCAGGTAATAACAGCACCACTGACCGTCTCAAGATAAAAACAACAGCAGGTAATAACAGCACTACTGACCATCTCAAGATAAAAACAGCAGGTAATAACAGCACTGCTGACCATCTCAAGATAAAAACAGTGGCTGGGAGTAACAGAACCGATGACCACCAAAAGGTAAAAACAGCTTCAGGGAATAATAGAACCGTTGGCTACCAGAAGATAAAAGCAACAGCAGGTAATAACAGAACCGTTGGCTACCAAAAGATAAAAGCAAACAACGACAGGGCTACTAATCATCTGGTAGAAAATATTGTTGAAGATAATATATTAACAAATGGGCCCAAATTACAGCTGGGTAAAAAGTCGAAACCAGATGCAAATAAACATGTCACCAAATTTCCTGAAGTAAATTCTAGGTCATCTAATGAGAAATGTCATCCATATTTGACTGTGAGATCATCGAACACAACAAATCATGACGGCATCACCATGACAACAATAGGTTGTGATAAAATGGATGAACATATGGAGGGTACAGATAGTAACAGTTGTGAGAAGACATTGCAAACAATAAGGAAAGAATCAACAATCTTACAAGAAAGCAACATATGTTTAAACCAAACCTTGCCTGCATGTCAAACATTGAAGGGTCAGGACAAAAATGAATCGAATGTTATGAATGAATCGTATGAAGTGAATCAGTCATTCCCGAAGGTGACAAAATCACAGTCCACAGTAGCAGTGAGAGGAGACCAGACTTCAGCTGCTGTTTGTGAGCGTGGCCTCGTTATAGGTGAGTTTGATCTCAAGTGTAACGCAAACTTGCAACTAAAATAATCGACGAAACACGTAATAATAAAGTTTACAAACAATGACAATAACAGCAACGTTTGACCAAAGGCCTTAATCAAGCAAACCATACAACAGGAGTGACGAATTTCTTATATGTAGTGTGCTGTGAAATTCGTCACTCCTGTTGTATGGTTTGCTTGATAAAGGCCTTTGGTCAAAACGCTATGTATTGTTATTGTTTTTGTATTTTTAAAACTACAGTACTTTGTTATTACGTGTTTTGCCATTTTACATACGTTTTACTGCAGTTTTCTCCTATATTGATATTACATGTTTCTCCATTTTACATATGTTTTACTGCAGTTTTCTCCTATATTGATATAACAAAAATAATCCAGTAATTTGTTAATCTTTTTTTGTGTAATTTGTTCTTATCAACCAAGTTAACCATTGTTTGTGGTTTACGACTTTGTTAATGAGTTTCATCATCATCATCATCAAATAGCTTGTCCTGAGCAGAACTTTGCCACCTTTAACAGTTCTTCGGAATTGATCTTTCTCTCATAGGCCAGATGTCCTGCCTCTGCTTCCGTCAGTTACATCCTGAATCCATCTTCTCTGTGGACTTCCTCTTCTCCTCTCTGCCGGAATGCCTCCTTCCATAATGGTCTTATCCAACACTCATTTCTTTTTATATGTACAAAATATCTCAATTTTCTCTTTTTATTTGTAGCATCAGCCAGATTACTTTGAGTTC
This sequence comes from Arion vulgaris, assembly GCA_020796225.1. Taxonomy (NCBI): domain Eukaryota; kingdom Metazoa; phylum Mollusca; class Gastropoda; order Stylommatophora; family Arionidae; genus Arion; species Arion vulgaris. The sequence goes on from CM036755.1 coordinate 90,400,533, forward strand.
TTTTTGTATAGATCTATTTGTTCTCTTCTCTGTCCAAGATATACGGAGAACTCTTCTGTAACACTTATATTCAAAAGCCCATATATGTTTTTCCACTGCTTTATTAAATGTCCATGCTTCACACCTATATGTTGCCACTGGGAATATGCATGCTTTTAGTATTCTGATCTTTGTTTTCCTATCAGTTCAAATCCATACTGTTTTGAGTTTTAAAAATTTTTTATAAGACCATGAGCATCATACTTTTATATTACATATTGTGCAAGCACAGCTGGATGCCGGTGGCAGAATGAGGAGTGTGTTTAACCAGCAAACCACCGGAACCATCAGCATTAAACTTCACTGTCTTTTGTAGCTCACACAATAGTCTAGTTTTTTTTTCCAGTGTTGTTCCACAATGCTAGTGAGTTTGTCTCAGTATAACATACTCGGGGCAGTCTTGAAATGTGTGCTCTGGAGTGCCTGTACACATTGGCTGAATTGCTAATCTTGTATTTTGTATACATGTGGCTGCAGAGTCGATTGTGTCCTGTTCTGAGGCACAGAATGACAATTTGTTCTAATCTGCTCATATTGTAGTAGTCGTCTTGTGTTGGTATTGATGCCTTTCTGATTCTTCTTCCAACACTCCATATTGACCACTTGTTAACCACTCTGTGTGATTTGTATGTGTTCTAGCCTAGGAGCGATTGTAGTGTGCAAGTTATGCGACTACAAGTAGGCCATCACATCAGATTTCTGCGATGTTTGTTATTTACTAGGGTAGCTTCCTAGGTCCTACATCAGTCACCTCTTACGACATGCCTTGTTGGTTTCAGTGGTACTTTTCTTTGCTTCCCTTGCAGACCCCAGCACCACACATGCAGGCTTTCTGATTGATTTAAATGATCAATAATGTTAGATTGATATAGAACTAGAAATCAACTTTAAAAAATCAATATTTCTGTTGTATTTTCTTCTTATAATTGTTGTTTATCTTTTTGTGGCATGATTAAGTGACATTTCTTATGTAGATTTACATCAGCAGTGGCCAGAAAGTCCAGCAAAGCCAACACCCCGAAACAGAAGGTCCATTTTTATGTTCTCTCCATCCGAACAACAACAAAGTCACAGACTCCAGGATGAAGACATGAATGCTCAAGACCAAACTGAATCTCAGGTGAAAATGAAGTCTTTGAATTCATCAAATGGACCTCATGCCAAGGATCTGTGGTCAGTGCTGGATGCTTCAGGAGATATTGGTCAGATACCAAGTGTCCAAGAAGTGCTCTTTAATTGTGTCACAAGCTCGTTATGTGTTGTTGATCCGGACAGAAATGGGAAGGTAAGCCAGGGAAATTTCATGTTTTAAAATGTTGTTTCTTCTTTATCCTCGTTGATTACATCTTGAGATATTGCACAGTCTAACATTGTACGAGGGCAAGTCAATAAGTAAGACACAAAGTTCTGTGGGATGACAGGTAAATGTAGTTGGTGTTTTCTAAAGGTGTCATTAGCTGACAGAAACATCAAACTTTATATTTCCGTTCGTCAGGTGGCTCTAGGTGTCTCATGCGCAGAGCATAAATAAAATGGTGACTGTACTTACAGAGGGTACAACCAAAGAGCAACATGCTGTTGTGCGATTTTTTGTGGGCAAAATGACTGTCTGCAAAGGACATTCATAAGGAAATGCTTCCTGTTTATATTGACCTCTGGTTGTCCTGTTGAGATTACAGCAGAAGCATCCGTGCAGCGGATGGAGGAGAAGATTAGAGGTGGCAGGCGAGTAGCGATAGACTATAGCATCTGCAATAGGGTGCTCACATGGTTCAGCATACAGCATAATGCATGATCGATTGAAATGTAAGGAAGTGGGCTCATTGTGGGTACCCAGACAATTGAAGGAGGAACACAAAATGAACCGATTTGGACTGTCCTTGCATCATCTCTGTCGATACGAAGATGAAGGAGAAGACATGCTGAACAGGATTGTTACTGGGGATGAATCGGGTGCGCATCACTACCAGCCCGAATCAAAGCGAGCTTCAATGCAGTGGAAACATCCTTCTTCACCTTGTGTCCAAAAATTCAAGGATACGCCATCAGCAGGGAAGGTTATGCTGACGGTGTTCTGGGATTGTCAAGTGGTGTTTTTAACCAATTTCAAGAAGAAAGGTGACAGTGTGAATTCTGATTCGTACTTTCTGAATCGTACTGTGAAGTTCTATTGATGCGTCATGATGCAATTCAAAAAAAACGTCCAGGACTGCTGACTAGAGGAGTGCTGCTTCTTGAAGACAATGGAGACCACTTACGGCTCGATTAACTCAGGAGAAAATTAACCAACTAAGGTGGGAAGTTCTGGAACATCCATCTTGCAGTTCCGACTTAGCCCCTAACGATTTCCACCTTTTTGGTCCACTGAAAATCCACCTTGACGGAAGACATTTCGCGAATGACGTTGAATGTGAAGTGAAAACGTGGTTTAGAAAACAGAGCCCGCAGTTCTATGCAGCCGGTTTGGGAGGATTGATAAAACGATGGGATAAGTGCACCAATGTTGGTGGAAATTATGTTGAGAAATAAAGGGACAATGTATGTATAAAAATAAACTGGTTTCAAGTTGTTATCATGTTTAGTTATTTCTCTACAGCCATTTGTGGCTTACTTATTGACTTCCCCTCGTATATACACTCATAGTATCATACAGAGTATCTCTCCACATTAGCTTATCGTGGTTGAAGGATTTGTGTGTGTTTACGATCCTTCAGGCTATGTTGGCAGGAGTCTAACTCCTGCGAGGTCTAACCAAGCCGAACAGACTGAAGGTCCCTCCACATTAGCTTACCTTATCATGGTTGGAGGGTTTGTGTGTCTTAACGATCCTTCAGGCTATGTCGGTGGAAGTCTACCTCCTGGCATGTCTAACCAAGCCAAACAGACTGAAGATGAAAGGCCAGACCAAATGGAGCAGGATGGGGCCTTATAAGGTAACAGCGAGAGCCCACCGGCAAGTGGTAAATTCTCTGGTTGCAACCAACCCATCCCCCAGCTATGGGACAAATAGCAGTCGACCTCTCTCCCTTGAGGAGGACATCCTTATTTTGTCCTGAGGTAGGTTCCTAGGGACGCTACCCGAGTAAATAAAAAGCGTTGCAGAAATCGGATGTGTTGACCTACTTGTAGGTGCATAACTGACACAATTGATCACATACAAATCGGATGTGTTGACCTACTTGTAGGTGCATAACTGACACAATTGATATCACATACAAATCGGATGTGTTGGTCTACTTGTAGGTACATAACTGACACAATTGATATCACATACAAATCGGATGTGTTGGTCTACTTGTAGGTACATAACTGACACAATTGATATCACATACAAATCGGATGTGTTGGTCTACTTGTAGGTACATAACTGACACAATTGATATCACATACAAATCGGATGTGTTGGTCTACTTGTAGGTGCATAACTGACACAATTGATATCACATACAAATCGGATGTGTTGGTCTACTTGTAGGTACATAACTGACACAATTGATATCACATACAAATCACAAAGAGTGCTTTAACATGTGGTTGATGTGAAGCATTCAAAGAAGAAGAATAGCATAACATATCGTATCATACAGCATAACATAACATATCATATAACATAACATACATCATATCGTATCATACAGCATAACATATCGTATCATATAACATAACATACATCATATCGTATCATACAGCATAACATAACATACATCATATCGTATCATACAGCATAACATAACATATCATACAGCATAACATATCGTATCATACAGCATAACATAACATATACAGCATAACATATCTTATCATACAGCATAACATAACATATCATACAGCATAACATATCGTATCATACAGCATAACATAACATATCATACAGCATAACATATCGTATCATACAGCATAACATCATATCGTATCATATAACATAACATATCATACAGCACAACATATATCATACAACATATCGTATCATACAGAATAACATATATTTAAGTAGGCTCATCAATCAAAATCAAACTGATACGATCAGTTGCTGGACTGTTGGAGATGTTGTGAAGAAGATCACCTATGAACATGTCCGGAGAGAATGAAGATATTCCAAACTGAAACTGAACTATATCTGATTGTCATCGAGACCTCCAAAGTCTTCGTTGATAAGCGTCTTGAATGAAATAACAAAATAATGGTATCTGACTTAGTCAATGCTTCAGAACATCCAAAATGGCAGATATTGGTGCGAGTGGATGTCATCTATTGTCCGGTGCATGCAAGTGTTTGTGACAATCAGAACATCCAAAATGGCAGATAGTGGTACGAGTGGATGTCATCTGTTGAAGTCTCCAACCTCAAGAGGCATACATGGATCTATTGTCTGGTGCATGCAAGTGTTTGCAGCAATCAGAGAGCGAACAGGCTTGCATCAACATCATTGATTGTTGGGGAGTTGAAGATGCATAAGGAGGATGTTCTTCAGCCTTTTCATGACTGCCTGTTGAATGAAGACGCTAAAATCGATCCAGCGATTTAAGAAGTTTAAATTACCTGTTGTACAAGTAAAACTGGATGCTTGATTGACAGAGTGAGGAGTGTGATTAACCAGCTAGCCACAGGAACCATCAATATAGATACCCTTCGACATCTATACAGGAATACTGAGCACCTATGGGTCTGCCCGGAATGCTACAAACATCGGCTCAATAACCAGTAACCAATTGAATTAAATCTTATTTTTGTTTATTTGTACAATTCTCAATGAAGTTAGATTACTTGTCACAGATTTGTACGTATCATTTTTTTGTTTTTTGTTACAGATTATTTCCACAACGAATCCTTCCAGTTTTTGATTGGTGTTCATGAGAAGATTGTTGGTCAAAGACTTTTCCGTTTTCTCAAGTTTGAGAGTTCCTGTAGTTCTCTAGGCATGTCCCTTCCACACAGTTTCATTCTAGGAGATGGCCGCCTAGCGAGTGTCACAGGCAAATTGGTATGTATCTTGTCAGTATTATGTTATGTTATGTTATGCGATCGACGTCATGGCACATTGGGCATTCCCATTCGTGCTCTGTCCTCCGTTGCAGCAGCCAGCCCAAAGTCCATTTGCTCACAGTACCCATGAGAAGTTGATTACTATATCTTCTCTCTCTACCATGAAGACGACACTGTCTGGCATGTCCAAACTTAACACCTAATTCTCAAACTCGTTCCAATGTTTGAGACCCACCCATGTCACACAATTGAGAGCGTACGCATTGATGATATCGGCTCTGTCCATGCTTCTGCCCACTTGAGTCGGGGCACTGTTTGCAAGTATTAAATGCCACATTCATTGTCATAATGTTGAATATCTTGTATCATACCCTGATATGGGATCGCGAGAGAGAGAGATACCCTGATACTGTTTAGAAAGCAATGGCAAACTACGGAATGTAAACAAGATTGGACTGAGGATCAACACATACAAAACTGGGTCTCAATAGCCTAGCTAATAACACTTTGTGTTAGTGAGACATGCCGCGAAAACTCCAGAGTTCGAAACCAGTTTATGTCCACTATTCTTGGTATACACATGGTACATGGTTGGACTAGAGAAAACCTTGATCCTTTACTTGATGATCTCAATTACTTGTACTTCTGAAGATAGAGTTAGACTCGCCTGAATGGTGAAGTGCACTGGTTATTATACCAAACATTTGCACAAAAATACTAGGTGTGCCATGACTGTGCCTGAATTTATAGTGCACGAACGAAGAAAAAATGCACTCAAAATACACAAACAAAAGTAAAGTAGTGGAGATAAACTCATAACTTAAATACACAAACAAAAAGTAAAGTAACGCAGATAAACTCATAACTTGGAGAATAAATACACAAACAAAAAGTAAAGTAATGCAGATAAACTCATAACTTGGAGAATAAATACACAAACAAAAGTAAAGTAATGCAGATAAACTCATAACTTGGAGAATAAATACACAAACAAAAGTAAAGTAGTGGAGATAAACTCATAATTTGGAGAATAAATATAAATAGAAGATGCAGAGCTAGAGATAGTAGAACTGATTCATCAGTACATGGACAGTACTTTTTGTGAGTACATGGACTACTTTTTGTCAGTACATGGACAGTACTTTTTGTCAGTACATGGACAGTACTTTTTTGTCAGTACATAGACAGTACTTTTTGTCAGTACATGGACAGTACTTTTTGTCAGTACATGGACAGTACTTTTTATTCTGATGGGAATTTTATGCTTGGAATTAAACTTGGAATTGATTGATAAAATCATCATTATTGCACTTCGGTGAGTAACCATGTGAGCTCTGATCTCTTTCTTACACAGGAAGATCTCAGCTGCAGTGCACGAACTCCGTAGCACCGTGAGTGTCCCCAATGTAATTTTGAAGATGGTGAAGATAATTTTGTAGGAACTTTTATTTTTGATCTTTTGTAATAAATTTTGCCAGGGCAGCAGCTTTCCAGCTTGCTCTTGCCGATAACTGCCAAGGATTCTTTTACGTGCTCCAGTTGAACACTGCCCTACATTTTATCATACGTCACTGATGATCACGATGAATTGAACATGTCCTCTGCATGTTAAATGTCATTTAAATGTATTCTACTATTCTGTATCTCTACATGTCAAATGTCATCATCATCATTGAGTGTGATCTTCACAATATATTTATATATCTATCTTCTGTTGCAGGCATACTGTATCAATGCTAACGGAAATGCAACACTAGTATCTGTCTGGACCATCCCATTCAAACTTCAACCCAAACTGACAATGTGTGTGATTGGTGTATGCATCAACTTACAAGCTGAGATTTATCTCAATCGTTCTGGTAACATTCTCATGTATTCGGAAACATTTGAAGATATTGTCGGCCTCAACAAGGAAAATAGGAATGAAGTTTGGCAGATTCCGGACTTCAACTTTTCACTAGTAATTGCCATTATTTTATTTGCCATTATTCATTATATTTGTGTTGAGATTATTGTATTTCTGTCAACATTGCAAAAATATCTGAACTTAGATATGATGACAATACAGTGTTACTGTGAACATTGCAAAAATATCTGAACTTAGATATGATGACAATACAGTGTTACTGTGAACATTGCAAAAATATCTGAACTTAGATATGATGACAATACAGTGTTACTGTGAACATTGCAAAAATATCTGAACTTAGATATGATGACAATACAGTGTTACTGTGAACATTGCAAAAATATCTGAACTTAGATATGATGACAATACAGTGTTACTGTGAACATTGCAAAAAAGGATTGAGAAATTATTAAGGGAAGTGCAAGAGAAAAACAAAATCTATCTCTCAAGGTAGCAAAAAGAAAAATAATGACAACGGATAAAACAAACATTTATTAGCAATGATTGTTTGAGTCTGATATCAATCATAGATTGTATTTAACTTGTTTATAACTACAGGTTGGCCAAGAACAACATAGAATATTACAGTCTACAGATGGATGTACTGTTCCTATTACAGTCCTGCTTACAGTTGACACTGGTAAGAATTTCTTCTCATATTTGTGTATCAATCACTGACTGACAATAGTATCGACCACGCTCGTATGTTCTGTATCAATTACTGACTGACAATAGTATCGGCCACGCTCGTATGTTGTGTATCAATCACTGACTGAATCTACTGACGATAGTATCGATCACGCTCGTGTGTTGTGTATCAATCACTGACTGACAATAGTATCGATCATGCTTGTGTTGTGTATCAATCACTGACTGACAATAGTATCGATCACGCTCGTGTGTTGTTTATCAATCACTGACTGAATCTACTGACAATAGTATTGATCACGCTTGTGTGTTGTGTATCAATCACTGACTGAATCTAGTGACAATAGTATCGATCACGCTCGTGTGTTGTGTATCAATCACTGACTGACACTAGTATCGACCACGCTCGTATGTTGTGTATCAATCACTGACTGACAATAGTATCGATCACGCCTGTGTTGTGTATCAATCACTGACTGACAATAGTATCGATCACGCTCGTGTGTTGCCGGTGCTCGCAAGAGGAGCACAGAATAGTAATAGTGTATTCATGAGAAAAAAACAAAGTGTAGAGCAAGATGAAACCATACCTGAAGTGATGAGAGAGAAACAAAGTGTAGAACAAGACGAAACAATACCTGAAGTGATGAAGACCTCAATCACATTAAAAGAACTGGAACTGGCAATATCTAAATTAAAAATGAGAAAATCACCAGGAGCTGATGGAGTGTCCAATGAGATGATTAAGAACTTAGGAACTGCAGCAAAAACAAAGTTACTGCAGATTTACAATAATTGTTGGATCTTGGGTCAAGTTCCACAGACCTGGAGAGAAGCAATCATGATACCGCTCTCGAAACCTGGAAAGATAGTTCTTCTGCCTCCAGCTACCGACCGATCAGTCTTACAAGTTGTCTCTGCAAAACAATGGAACGTATAATCAATCTCTGACTGCAGTGGTATCTTGAAAGCGAAAACATTCTTGTGTCACAGCAAGCAGGTTTCAGGCAGTGCTACTCTACTGAAGACCAAGCAACGTACCTTTCTCAGGAGATTGAGGACGCGTTCCAAGATAAGAAACTGGTACTAGCGACATGGATAGACCTAGAAAAGCCTTTGACAAGGTTTGGAAAGAAGGACTGCTGAAGAAACTGAGAAATTGTAGAATAAAAGGTAGGATGTACAGATGGATAAAAGCATACTTACATAACAGAAACAGGGGGCAATGGGGCTAATTACAATTATTTCCAGTTCTCCAAAATTATGTACAGATATTTGTCTTGTAATTCCTCAGATACATTATCCACAACGGATACACCACCAACAACAGATAAAGACCGGATACGAAAAGATGATAAGAATAACAGTAACATGTACCCAGCCACGATCTCAGTATCACGAAACATGTCTGGACTTGTGGTTGTTGCTTCCGATGGCAATATTCAATCTTGGGACAAGAATTACTTTGATCAATCTCGGACAGTCTCAGCTGGACAAACAGGTTAGATTTTACTATTTTTAGATTATGTGTTTTCTAAAACCGAAATAATGAATACAGGTAGAAAATATAATACATTAAACGTCAATGTCACTACAATCAATCATGTGCAAGCATTCAAATACTTAAGAAGCAAATTCACGGAAGACTAGACAGAGAGATAAGAGGCTAGAGTGCATAAAGCAAATGCTGTAACCTACCAGCTAGTTCCATTGTTAAGGCACCCAAACGTCTCACTGACAGCTAAACAACAGATGATCAGCAGCATTTTCATACCTACTTTGTGTTACCAGAGCCAAACATGGACTATGAACAAAGTTGCAAAAAATAACTACATGTGAAATGCGATGCCTATGAAAAGTTACCAACAACACCAGAAAAGACAAGTCACCAACCTCAGCATAAGAAAAAAAGTTGAGACAGAACCATGATTGAATTACATTAAGAAACGAAGAATGTAATGGTTCGGCCACTTAATAAGAATGCAACCAAACTCTTCCTAAGAAAGACTAGCCGACCCCCCATCTCTGCTGGACACAAACCCAGGCACAGGGAACATCTTGTAGATCCCATGATAAGATAGACCTCAGCTTCTTTGTTAGGAACTAGCAAACTTACAGACAAGTCAGAGAAGAACACAAGGAAGGTGTAACAAGTTAGCGTTACAGACAAGTCAGAGAAGAATATAAGGAAGGTGTACCAAGTTAGAGTTACAGACAGGGTTAGACTAGGACACAAGGAAGGTGTAACAAGTTAAGAGTTACAGACAGGGTTAGACACAGACACAAAGGAAGTTGTAACAAGTTAGAGTTACAGACAGGGTTAGACACAGACACAAGGAAGGTGTAACAATTTAGAGTTACAGACAGGGTTAGACTAGGACACAAGGAAGATGTAACAAGTTAGAGTTACAGACATGGTTAGACTAGGACACAAGGAAGGTGTAACAAGTTAGAGTTACAGACAGGGTTAGACAAGGACGTAAGAAAGACATGATGATATATTATATTAACTTGTGAAACTAATATCTCAACAGCAGATCTGTGATGTACTCTCTGAGATCATCAACATCAAGCCAAGCAGTTCACTCTCAAGCTCAAACTCTAGCCCAATAATACCAGCCAAGTTCAACTGTACACTCTCTAATATGCCACTAGTTGATGTCAGCAGCTTACACAGACCAGAAGAAGAAGAAGAAGCAGCAGTAGTCAATATGATGATGATTGAAGATGTCAAAGATAATGGTAAGAAGATCAGAATAAACATTCTCTCGTTATATGTTGTCTGTACACAAATAGATACAGTAAGAAGTACAGAATAAACATTCTCTCGTTATACGTTGTCTGTACACAATAAGATACAGTAAGAAGTACAGAATAAACATTCTCTCGTTATACATTGTCTGTACACAATAAGATACAGTAAGAAGTACAGAATAAACATTCTCTCGTTATACGTTGTCTGTACACAATTAGATACAGTAAGAAGTACAGAATAAACATTCTCTCGTTATACGTTGTCTGTACACAATTAGATACAGTAAGAAGTACAGAATAAACATTCTTTCGTTATACGTTGTCTGTACACAATAAGATACAGTAAGAAGTACAGAATAAACATTCTCTCGTTATACATTGTCTGTACACAATAAGATACAGTAAGAAGTACAGAATAAACATTCTCTTGTTATACGTTGTCTGTACACAATTAGATACAGTAAGAAGTACAGAATAAACATTCTCTCGTTATACGTTGTCTGTACACAATTAGATACAGTAAGAAGTACAGAATAAACATTCTCTCGTTATACGTTGTCTGTACACAATTAGATACAGTAAGAAGTACAGAATAAACATTCTTTCGTTATACGTTGTCTGTACACAATTAGATACAGTAAGAAGTACAGAATAAACATTCTCTCGTTATACGTTGTCTGTACACAATTAGATACAGTAAGAAGTACAGAATAAACATTCTCTCGTTATATGTTGTCTGTACACAATTAGATACAGTAAGAAGTACAGAATAAACATTCTCTTGTTATACGTTGTCTGTACACAATTAGATACAGTAAGAAGTACAGAATAAACATTCTCTCGTTATACGTTGTCTGTACACAATTAGATACAGTAAGAAGTACAGAATAAACATTCTCTCGTTATACGTTGTCTGTACACAATTAGATACAGTAAGAAGTACAGAATAAACATTCTTTCGTTATACGTTGTCTGTACAAAAGTAGATACAATCAGTTGTTGAATGTGTAGTCATTTCTTTGCCCGTGTATTGCAGGTGCTCGCAAGGGGAGTGAAGAATAGTAACACTGCGACCTACAAGGCATGTCATAAAGACGACTGAGGTAGGAGTCTAGGAAAGCTACCCTAGTAAATATAATGCATCACAGAAACCGGATGTGCTGGCCTACTTGTAGTCGCATAACTGGCACAATGTACAATCGTTCTTAGGCTCAGATCACATACAAATCACACAGAGTAGCTAACAAGTGGTCGATATATAGCGTGTGAAGAAGAAGAAGAGTATATTAGTGAGATGGTGTCTCCTACTCCGGGGGATCACTGTGAAGTTTTAATATGGATATTCTTCGTTCTCTTCGCCACTGCCTGTTGTATGAGGACATTAAAATAGATATTGAATCGATCCAACGATTTAGGGAGACCCGTTGTACAAGTAGAACTGGATGCCTGAGGGGCAAAGTGAGGAGTGTGTTTAACCAGTGAGCCACAGGAACCATCTGTATGCATACCCTTTGTCTTCTGTTGCAGGAGAATGATCACCTATGGGTGTGCCTGGAGTGCAATGATGTCAGTTTAGTAACCAATAACAATATAGAAACATATATCTGTGATGTAGAACTGGCAATAATATAAAATGTCTTCTGTCAACAGAGTTCTGTCTGCCACAGTCTTGCTTCTCCAAACGAGCCCTGGTCAACTTGTCTGACTCGGACACAGATGGTAGTGATGGTGATGACACTAACATCAGTACAGAAAGTGTTGTAGAGACACCAATAAGACATCATTCTCTTCTTCGACCTGCATCTAAAGTTGCCACATACCAAACTTCAACTCCATGTAAAAGTAGGGACATTCCAAAGTAAGTTAAGTAAAAGTAATGAAGTCAATCCTTTGCCGTTGGACGCTTTGACAAAACAGATTGTTGGATAAGAACAGGGCAGGAACCCAGGTCAGGAGCACACAATGTGACGGTGGGCCCTTCTCTGTTTTTTTGTCGTTAGGCAAAGCAGGTTTAACTGATGATCAGTTTCAGAGATAGTGCACGCTCGGTCACTTGATATGCTGTGTCCGTCTCTGCTTTGTTGCCGTTAGGTATAGCAGGTTTAACTGATGATCGGTTTCCGAGATAGTGCACGCTCGGTCACTTGATATGCTTTGTCCTTCTCTGCTTTGTTGCCGTTAGGCATAGCAGGTTTAACTGATGATCAGTTTCCGAGATAGTGGTCTCTTGGTCTCTGGATATGCCGTGGAGTTTTAAAATGTCTGCAACTCCATCAATCCATCTTTTACTTGGTCTGCCCCTTCCACTTGATGATTCCATTTTCAGGTTGTACACTCTTGCAACTGGTATATTCGTGTTCATTCTCACCAAGTGGCCAAACCATTTGAGTCTCTGTTTTTCAATGAATCTGATAGCAGGTGTTGTTCCGACTGTTCTTCTAATTTCCTCATTTCTTATATGGTCTCTTCTTGTTTTATTTACTGCTTTCCTCAAGCATCTCATTTCACATGTGGTAATTTTCCTTTCTTGTTCTTTTGTCCGTGCCCATGTTTGGCGCTGGTAGCACAGTGTTGGTATAAAGATTGCATTTATAATCTGTCTTTAGTCTCTACTGGAATTGCTGGGTGTTTCAAGATTGGGTAAGTTGGTATGTAATGTTGTTGGCTTGCTGGATTCTAGTTTCGATCTCTCTGTCCAGTCTACTATCAGATGCGAAGATACTTCCAAGGTATTTGAATTCTCTCACCTGCTTTAGTGTTTGGTCATTTATTTGTATGTTGACATCTTTATGTTCTCTGTTTATAGTCATGACTTCTGTGATTTGAGTGTTGATCTTCATGGTGTATTTTCATGAACTTTGTTATCTCACAGAAGAACAGAAGAGAGTAAAGAAGTTTTGATGTCAAATGGAATTTATACAGCTTTGTTTCTTCATGGAGATGGCAGACATATACGTAAGTTTTGTTTATGTTTGTCTTCATGGAGATGGCAGACATATACGTAAGTTTTGTTTATGTTTGTCTTCATGGAGATGGCAGACATATACGTAAGTTGTGTTTATGTTTGTCTTCATGGAGATGGCAGACATATACGTAAGTTGTGTTTCTCTTTATGTTTGTCTTCATGGAGATGGCAGACATATACGTAAGTTGTGTTTCTCTTTATGTTTGTCTTCATGGAGATGGCAGACATATACGTAAGTTGTGTTTCTCTTTATGTTTGTCTTCATGGAGATGGCAGACATATACGTAAGTTGTGTTTCTCTTTATGTTTGTCTTCATGGAGATGGCAGACATATACGTAAGTTGTGTTTCTCTTTATGTTTGTCTTCATGGAGATGGCAGACATATACGTAAGTTGTGTTTCTCTTTATGTTTGTCTTCATGGAGATGGCAGACATATACGTAAGTTGTGTTTCTCTTTATGTTTGTCTTCATGGAGATGGCAGACATATACGTAAGTTGTGTTTCTCTTTATGTTTGTCTTCATGGAGATGGCAGACATATACGTAAGTTTTGTTTCTCTTTATGTTTGTCTTCATGGAGATGGCAGACATATACGTAAGTTGTGTTTCTCTTTATGTTTGTCTTCATGGAGATGGCAGACATATACGTAAGTTTTGTTTATGTTTGTCTTCATGGAGATGGCAGACATATACGTAAGTTTTGTTTATGTTTGTCTTCATGGAGATGGCAGACATATACGTAAGTTGTGTTTATGTTTGTCTTCATGGAGATGGCAGACATATACGTAAGTTGTGTTTCTCTTTATGTTTGTCTTCATGGAGATGGCAGACATATACGTAAGTTGTGTTTCTCTTTATGTTTGTCTTCATGGAGATGGCAGACATATACGTAAGTTGTGTTTCTCTTTATGTTTGTCTTCATGGAGATGGCAGACATATACGTAAGTTGTGTTTCTCTTTATGTTTGTCTTCATGGAGATGGCAGACATATACGTAAGTTGTGTTTCTCTTTATGTTTGTCTTCATGGAGATGGCAGACATATACGTAAGTTGTGTTTCTCTTTATGTTTGTCTTCATGGAGATGGCAGACATATACGTAAGTTGTGTTTCTCTTTATGTTTGTCTTCATGGAGATGGCAGACATATACGTAAGTTGTGTTTCTCTTTATGTTTGTCTTCATGGAGATGGCAGACATATACGTAAGTTTTGTTTCTCTTTATGTTTGTCTTCATGGAGATGGCAGACATATACGTAAGTTGTGTTTCTCTTTATGTTTGTCTTCATGGAGATGGCAGACATATACGTAAGTTGTGTTTCTCTTTATGTTTGTCTTCATGGAGATGGCAGACATATACGTAAGTTGTGTTTCTCTTTATGTTTGTCTTCATAGAGTGCAGATGATTTTCAAGAAGTATGTTTTCTATTTTACTTGTTATGTACCTATACGTTGTTTATTTGATGATTATCAAAGAGTACATAGTAATATATACACTTACACAACAGTCAGTAACACCAACAGTCAGTAACACCAACAGTCAGTTACACATACAGTCAGTAACACCAACAGTCAGTTACACATACAGTCAGTAACACCAACAGTCAGTTACACATACAGTCAGTAACACCAACAGTCAGTTACACATACAGTCAGTTACACCTACAGTCAGTAACACCAACAGTCAGTTACACATACAGTCAGTAACACCAACAGTCAGTTACACATACAGTCAGTAACACCAACAGTCAGTTACACATACAGTCAGTTACACCTACAGTCAGTAACACCAACAGTCAGTTACACATACAGTCAGTTACACCTTCAGTCAGTTACACCTACAGTCAGTAACACCAACAGTCAGTTACACATACAGTCAGTAACACCAACAGTCAGTAACACATACAGTCAGTTACACCTACAGTCAGTAACACCAACAGTCAGTTACACCTACAGTCAGTAACACCAACAGTCAGTTACACATACAGTCAGTAACACCAACAGTCAGTTACACATACAGTCAGTTACACCTACAGTCAGTAACACCAACAGTCAGTTACACATACAGTCAGTTACACCTTCAGTCAGTTACACCTACAGTCAGTAACACCAACAGTCAGTTACACATACAGTGAGTTACACCTTCATTCAGTTACACCTACAGTCAGTTACACCTACAGTCAGTTACACCTACAGTCAGTAACACCAACAGTCAGTTACACATACAGTGAGTTACACCTTCATTCAGTTACACCTACAGTCAGTTACACCTACAGTCGGTTACACCTACAGTCGGTTACACCTACAGTCAGTTACACCTACAGTCAGTTACACTAGAGTCAGTTACACCTTCAGTCAGTTACACCTACAGTCAGTTACACCTACAGTCAGTTACACTTACAGTCAGTTACACCTACAGTCAGTTACACCTACAGTCAGTTACACCTACAGTCAGTTACACCTACAGTCAGTTACACCTACAGTCAGTAACACCAACAGTCAGTTACACCTACAGTCAGTTACATCTACAGCTGACATTCTTACAAACAATGCCCCAACTCAAGTGGGCAGAAGTACAGACAGAGCTGATGTCATCAATACGGTGCGCTCACATTTATGTGATATGGGCGAGTCTCAGACACTGGAACAAGTGTGAGAATTAGGAGTTAAGTTTGAACATGCCAGACTGTGTCGTCTTCGTGGTAGAGAGAGAAGGTATACTAATCAACTTCTCATGGGTACGGTGAGCAAATGGACTTTGGGATGACTATTGCAGCGGAGGACAGAGCACACATGGGAATGCCCAATGTGCCATGATGTCGATCGCATAACATAACCTACAGTGAGTGAAATGAGTGGTCAGCATCATCACTAGGATAGACAAACAACATGTCATTTGATGGTGGGGAATGTTGTAGCCTTGTATTTATTTTCTCTACTATCTATAACTATCTGATGTATTTCTTATTTTTCAGCGGTGGCCTTCAAGCTGAGCCGTATACAAACTTGTCATGACATGTTGTTCTGTCTGTGGGTGTACATCCAGCCTAGTGCCAGTTCAGAACATGATCATTCCGATGATGTTGTTGATGATGACTACATTAGTGTTGATGATGATGATGATGATAATGATGAAGCTCAAGAGAAAGAAAGTGAAGATGACAGTTCATGTGATGAAGAGGATTTGAAAAACCGAATGAAAAGCCTACATTTTGATCAATCGGTTAGCAAAGTTTATTGTTCATTTTGATCAATCGGTTAGCAAAGTTTATTGTTCATTTTGGTCAATCGGTTAGCAAAGTTTATTGTTCATTTTGATCAATCGGTTAGCAAAGTTTATTGTTCATTTTGATCAATCAGTTAGCAAAGTTTATTGTTCATTTTGGTCAATCGGTTAGCAAAGTTTATTGTTCATTTTGATCAATCGGTTAGCAAAGTTTATTGTTCATTTTGGTCAATCGGTTAGCAAAGTTTATTGTTCAATTGATAATCATCTTCATCGCACATGTCCATAATTGCTTTGATCTCCTCCCAAGCATGTATTTCAGTGTGTTCGGGCTAACAACTCCCGTTCTGTGTTGATTGATGTATCTACTGGAGTTTCTCTCTTGGTTTAGCCGTCTTGCCGCACCTATCGGTATGCAGAACCAAGATATAGAATACCCTTTATCTTCTTCGTTGAAATCTTCAGAGCGTATATTTTCTCTTAGAGCGTTGATGATGTTGCTTTTGTCCATAGAAGATCCATTCTCGATCATAGCATTGCTTGCCAGTGCATTCTCTCTCTCATTGACTTTCACCCCAGACTTACCTGGGACAAAGATGAGAGTGTGTCTGGATTGTCGCGTTTCGTATTAATTGCATCCACTGACTTCATACATAACCGGTCTTGATCTTCTGTATCATGCTCATAGAGTCGCTGAGCATGCATGCATAACCAGTCTTGATCTTCTGTATCATGTTCATAGAGTCGTTGAGCATGCATGACCAGTCTTGATCTTCTGTATCATGTTCATAGAGTCGCTGAGCATGCATGCGCGAGTGAATGTATGCGTCTGTAGCCACTCCAGGGATTTTGTTACCACCATGACCTCCATAGTCATGCTGCTGGTTGTTGTTGTATATGCGCCACTTGCCTCTTTGATGATTTTTCCTTTCGCTCTAGTTGTAGGACCATAAAGGTTAGCAAAGTAGCAGACGTTAGTTGTGTTGGGGAGTGTTACTCTAGGCAAGAGTTGCTAAATTATTATTTCCCTTCAATATACTAGATTATTTCAAAGGTCATGTTAATACGGTGTCTCAGCGGCAGAGCATGAACTCCGTAGCACCAGTGATGGTCCCAGATATAATTTCATAGATGGTGAAAATATTTTGTAGGAATTTTTATTCTTTCTTTCTTTCTTTCTCGAATCCTGTATGCCTCACAGCGTCAGGTCAGGAAGAGATTTCTAAACGGGCCCTAGTATGCGCTTCGTAGATAGTCTCTTTCGCGCCTCTGTTATCTCTGAGGTCCATCTTTTGCGTGGCGGCCTTTTGCTTTGTACCCATTGTATCGGAGCAGCATTGCTCTTTGGGGTGCACTGTCTGATGGTAATCTGCTTACGTGACCGAACCATTTAATTTGTTGTTTCTTGATGAAGTCTAGTACTGATGTTGTACCCACTTTTTCCTGATGTCTTCATTTCTCAACCGGTCTCTTCTTGTTACACCCAGCATTCTGCGAGACACTTCATCTCTGTTGTGACTAGTTTTCTTCTATCATTTGTTGTCAGCCTCCAGGTTTGGCACTGGTAACATAATGTGGGGAGAAAGATTGTGTTGAACATTGCTCTTTTTGTGTTCATGGTGACGTGTTTGCATCTTAAAATTGGCGCCATTTGCCCTATCATTTGATTTATTTTTATTCTGTAATCTTCTTAATGAATTATACCCGGGCAGTGGCTTTCCAGCCTGCTCTTCTTGATTTTGAACTGCCAAGGGTTCTTGTGCATGCTGAACATGAACACAAGACCTATATTTTATCGTCCATCTCTGATAGGACTAGGACCTACACTAAGATCAGGGATCTCTTGAAAAATATCTAGTCGGTTCCACAAGGGATCGAACCAAGTACCTTTGGAATGCAAGACGAGTACCTAACCTCTATGCTACATAGACACCAAATAGCAATGGAATGCAAGACGAGTACCTAACCTCTATGCTACATAGACACCAAATAGCACAAAAATATGATATATATTGGCAATAAGATAGAATTATTGTAGAAATTAAGACATTGAGAAAACTCTTCTAATGTGACATATATTTGTTCTCATAGTTTCAAGCTGAAAGTGATACTTTTTTAATTCTCTAACAGTTTCTAATGGAACAAGCTGGTCTGAATCAGTCCCATAATGCAACATCAGGAAGTGATATGCTTGACTTGGAAGTTGCTGTGGAAGGTGTCTTTGGCCAGAAATATATGGTTTGTGAGGCTCTTGGACAAGGCAGCTTTGGTTTTGTGCGACGGGCTAGACTCTTTGATTCTTCAGATACGGTAAGCACTTTGTGCGACGGGCTAGACTCTTTGATTCTTCAGATACGGTAAGCACTTTGTGCTACGGACTAGACTATTTGTTTCTTCAGATACGGTCAGCACTTTGTGTGACGGCTAGACTCTTTGATTCTTCAGATACGGTCAGCACTTTGTGTGACGGCTAGACTCTTTGATTCTTCAGATACGGTCAGCACTTTGTGTGACGGGCTAGACTCTTTGATTCTTCAGATACGGTCAGCACTTTGTGTGACGGGCTATACTCTTTGTTTCTTCAGATACGGTAAGCAATTTCTTTTCTTTGTTTTTGTTTCAGTAACATACATAGAAAGTAATCACAGAAGTAAGGCTCAGTAAACCAAAGCTGACCAAGACTCTAGTCAACCTCCAGTTGATGAACTAACAGTCATCATACTCAACCTCCAGTTGATGGAACTAAAATGACATCATGCTCAACCTCCAGTTGATGGAACTAAAATGACATCTGCAGTCATCATGCTCAACCTTCAGTTGATGAACTAACAGTCATCATACTCAACCTTCAGTTGATGAACTAACAGTCATCATGTTCAACCTCCAGTTGAAGAACTAACAGTCATCATGCTCAACCTCCAATTGATGGAACTAAAATGACATCTGCAGTCATCATGCTCAACCTTCAGTTGATGAACTAACAGTCATCATACTTAACCTTCAGTTGATGAACTAACAGTCATCATACTTAACCTTCAGTTGATGAACTAACAGTCATCATACTCAACCTTCAGTTGATGAACTAACAGTCGTCATGTTTAACCTCCAGTTGATGGAACTAACAGTCATCATACTCAACCTTCAGTTGATGAACTAACAGTCATCATGGTCAACCTTCAGTTGATGGAACTAACAGTAATCATACTCAACCTCCAGTTGATGAACTAACAGTCATCATACTCAACCTTCAGTTGATGAACTAACAGTCGTCGTGTTCAACCTTCAGTTGATGAACTAACAGTCATCATTGTCAACCTTCAGTTGATGAACTAACAGTCGTCATGTTCAACCTCCAATTGATGGAACTAACAGTCATCATGGTCAACCTTCAGTTGATGGAACTAACAGTCATCATGGTCAACCTCCAATTGATGAACTAACAGTCATCATGGTCAACCTTCAGTTGATGGAACTAACAGTCATCATGGTCAACCTTCAGTTGATGGAACTAACAGTCATCATACTCAACCTCCAGTTGATGAACTAACAGTCATCATACTCAACCTCCAGTTGATGAACTAAGTCATCATGCTCAACCTCCAGTTGATGAACTAACAGCCATCATGTTCAACCTTCAGTTGATGAACTAACAGTCATCATGGTCAACCTTCAGTTGATGGAACTAACAGTCATCATACTCAACCTTCAGTTGATGAACTAACAGTCATCATGCTCAACCTTCAGTTGATGAACTAACAATCATCATGCTCAACCTCCAATTGATGAACTAACAGTCATCATGCTCAACCTTCAGTTGATGAACTAACAGTCATC
This sequence comes from Arion vulgaris, assembly GCA_020796225.1. Taxonomy (NCBI): domain Eukaryota; kingdom Metazoa; phylum Mollusca; class Gastropoda; order Stylommatophora; family Arionidae; genus Arion; species Arion vulgaris. The sequence goes on from CM036755.1 coordinate 90,420,889, forward strand.
ATGTTTAACCTCCAGTTGATGAACTAACAGTCGTCATGTTTAACCTCCAGTTGATGGAACTAACAGTCATCATGGTCAACCTCCAGTTGATGGAACTAACAGTCATCATGTTCAACCTCCAGTTGATGAACTAACAGTCGTCATGTTTAACCCCCAGTTGATGGAACTAACAGTCATCATTGTCAACCTCCAGTTGATGGAACTAACAGCCATCATGTTCAACCTCCAGTTGATGAACTAACAGTCATCATGTTCAACCTTCAGTTGATGAACTAACAGTCATCATGGTCAACCTCCAATTGATGGAACTAACAGTCATCATACTCAACCTCCAGTTGATGGAACTAAAATGACATCATACTCAACCTCCAATTGATGGAACTAAAATGACATGTGCAGTCGTCATGTTTAAATCATCAGTTATATCCTGAATCTATCTTCTCTGTTGTCTCCTTTTTGCTGGGATGCCTCCTTCCATAATGGTCTTTTCTTATCCTCTGTGTCTCTTTAAATATCAAAAATACTTCAATTTTCTTATTTGTAGCATCAGTCAGTTTTCTTTGATTTTGAATACTGTCTGAATAGATCTATTTGTTCTCTTCTCTGTCCATGATATACGGTGGACTCTTCTGCAACACTTATATCTTTTTCTTCAATTGTTCCACATCAACTACTCTTTGTAATCTGTATGTGATCCGAGCCTAAGAACGATTGTACATTGTGCCAGTTATGCGCCTACATGTAGACCAGCACATATGATTTCTGCGACACTTTTCATTTACTAAGGTAGCTTCCCTAGGTTCACCATCAGTCACCTCTTATGACATGCCTTGCAGGTTGTAGTGTTGCTATTTTTTGCTCGCCTTGCAGACCCTGACAACACACAGGCGGAATAGGAACTCAATCTCACCTGCACTTAGATCAGGGATCTCTGGAAAAATATCCTGATGGCTCGCGAGGAGCAAACCGAGCACTTTTGAAACGAGAGGCAAGCACATAACCTGCACACCTGAGAGACAGACCCCTGCCCCCTTATGGTTGTTGCGAAGTTTGGGTTTCAGATTGTGGTCAAGTTTTGATTTGTGTTTCAGATTGTGGTCAAGTTTTGATTTGTGCTTCAGATTGTGGTCAAGTTTTGATTTGTGTTTCAGATTGTGATCAAGTTTTGATTTGTGCTTCAAATTGTGGTCAAGTTTTGATTTGTATTTCAGATTGTGATCAAGTTTTGATTTGTGCTTCAGATTGTGGTCAAGTTTTGATTTATGTTTCAGATTGTGGTCAAGTTTTGATTTGTGTTTCAGATTGTGGTCAAGTTTTGATTTGTTTTTCAGATTGTGGTCAAGTTTTGATTTGTATTTCAGATTGTGGACAAGTTTTGATTTGTTTTTCAGATTGTGGTCAAGTTTTGATTTGTCTTTTAGATTGTGGTCAAGTTTTGATTTGTTTTTCAGATTGTGGTCAAGTTTTGATTTGTTTTTCAGATTGTGGTCAAGTTTTGATTTGTGTTTCAGATTGTGGTCAAGTTTATCAAGAAAAGTAAAATGTTTGATGACTCTTGGACTGTTGATATCAACAATCATGGCCGGCGGATACCTCTAGAAGTGGCCATATTGAGAGAGACTAATAGTCAATATATTATCAAGGTTAACCTGATTTGTTTCTGTCTTTCTTTCATTTTTTTTTTTTATTTATCATCTTCAAATTTGTTGACATAATGTCGTCCACAGACTTAGATGTCAACATTTGTTGACATAATGTCATCCACAGACTTAGATGTCAACATTTGTTGACATAATGTCATCCACAGACTTAGATGTCAACCATTTTTATGTTGTTATATTAACTCTGTGTTACCCACAACCAAACATGGACAATGTGTCAAGCACAGTCACAAAATATAACTACATGTGAAATGTGATTTCTACGAAAAGTTACAAGCAACACCAGAAAAGACAGAGTCACTAACATCAGCATAAGAAAGAAAGTTGGCACAGAACCGTGCTTGAATTACAGAGAAACAAAGAATGAAGTGGATTGACCACTTAATAAGAATGCACCCAAATCCACTGTATAGAGTCTTCTACAACAGAACATCAGGAAAGAAGGAGAGAGACAGACTACGAAAAAGATTAGATGGTATAGCAGAATCCTGTCAAAAAGCAAAAATAGCAATCACCCAAAAACAAAAAGAAGAACAATCACGCAAAGACAAAAATAGCAATCACCCAAGACAACAGAACAGTGCAAGACAAAAATAGCAATCACCCAAGACAACAGAACAGTGCAAGACAAAAATAGCAATCACCCAAGACAACAGAACAGTGCAAGACAAAAATAGCAATCACCCAAGACAACAGAACAGCGCAAGACAAAAATAGCAATCACCCAAGACAACAGAACAGTGCAAGACAAAATACAATCAAAACAACAGAACAGTGCAAGACAAAATAGAATCACAGACAACAGAACAGTGCAAGACAAAAATAGCAATCACCAAGACAACAGAACAGTGCAAGACAAAAATAGCAATCACCCAAGACAACAGAACAGTGCAAGACAAAAATAGCAATCACCCAAGACAACAGAACAGTGCAAGACAAAATAGCACATCACTCAATGACAACAAACAGCACAAGACAAAATTAACATACCACAAATGCTGCACAACCAGTAACATCTAGTTTCTATTCTTGCAGCCATGGTTGAATGTTTGCAATTTATTCATTATTATTTGATAATTCTCCATGTTCGACCCATACAGTAAGAACTTCTTAACATTAGAGTTAAATGTTCTAATTTGGTTAATGTTTTGATATCAGACATCACTTCACGTGCATCACCAGAAGAGACCATCAATATTACAAATTGATCACCAAGACATCAATATTACATTGCATCACCGAAGAGACCATCAATATTACAAATTGTGCATCACCAGAAGAGACCATCATTAAAAGTTAAACTTGAGATGGATTGGTCATGTATGTTGCATGTCAGTAGGGACATTGGCTAGAACGCAGCTCCGATAGACAGTGGGTATGAAAAGAATGTCAGGAAGCCCAAATGACACATAGAGAAGAATTGTGGAAAGAGAGATGAAAGATCGTAGCACGACATGGGAAAAATTGGTAGAGAAGTGGCAGCCATGGACATTTGTTGTTGAAGCCGTATGGGTCAAGTGGAACATGAAGAGGGGATGGAGGGAGGGATAGATAGATAGATGGATGGATGGATAGATAGATAGATAGATAGATAGATAGACAGACAGACAGACAGACAGACAGACAATCATTGTTACCCTCAGAATAGATTACCATTTTGGGATTACACATGAGATTAGTGGTACAAGCCTTAGAATGTCCAAGGTGGCAGTGGTCTAAGTTGCTTGCATAGTTGATACAATTCTTCAAGAACAATAGATACCAACACATTGCAATGTCGATGGAGTAAACTTACTAAAGAAGATAAAACACTGCAAGTAGAATGTTGATACACTGCAAGTAGAATATTGATACACTGAAAGTAGAATGTTGATACACTGCCAGTAGAATGTTGATACACTGAAAGTAGAATGTTGATACACTGCCAGTAGAATGTTGATACACTGAAAGTAGAATGTTGATACACTGCCAGTAGAATGTTGTTACACTGTATGTAGAATGTTACACTGCACATAGAATGTTACACTGCACGTAGAATGTTGATACACTGCCAGTAGAATATTGATACACTGCACGTAGAATGTTGATACACTGCACGTAGAATGTTACACTGCACGTAGAATGTTGATACACTGCAAGTAGAATGTTGATACACTGCAAGTAGAATGTTGATACAATGCAAGTAGAATGTTGATACACTGCAAGTAGAATGTTGATATACTGCAAGTAGAATGTTGATACACTGCACGTAGAATGTTGATACACTGCAAGTAGAATGTTGATACACTGAAAGTAGAATGTTGATACACTGCAAGTAGAATGTTGATACACTGCACGTAGAATGTTGATACACTGCCAGTAGAATGTTGATACACTGCCAGTAGAATGTTGATACACTGCAAGTAGAATGTTGATACACTGCCAGTAGAATGTTGATACACTGCCAGTAGAATGTTACACTGCAAGTGACAAGGACACATGATGACACCCAGGTAAGGATGAGAAAATGGTGATTAGTCGGGTATACTTTGCGGAATACACCAGCGAGTGTGACTAGACAAGTACTTGAGTGGAACCTGCAAGTACATTGACAAAGGAGACATCCTAAATAGACCTGGAGACAGCGTCTTCTTGAGGAACTAAAGGGGCTGGGCTATCCTGGGACACTTTTTTTTTATCCTTTACAAGACGTTGCCATCAAGCACAGTAAACAAGTCATTGATTTTCTAGACACCACTTATACATTCAGTAGTTTTCCATTACATTCTGAACAGTGAGGTTTATTTATTTTTACCGTTCGTAAAAATCTATGTGAACAAATTTGCTTCCAAACTGCCCACTGCAGAGTTTGAACCAGGTACTCTTGGCTTGTGATCGAGCTCACTACCGCTTCAGCTAGACGTCCACTTCAGCTAGACGTCCTAATTGTCTTGTGATCGAGCTCACTACCACTTCAGCTAGACGTCCACTTCAGCTAGACGTCCTAAACAGATTTGAAGATGGAGTCTTCTTGAGCTACTGAAAGTGACTGACTATCCTCACAGACCGGAACAAGCTGAAAACAACTGTTAAGGAATGGAGCAGAATTAGTAGTATATATATATATATATAGTTTACTTTGTAACTATTTTTCTATCTCTATATTTTGTAAGCCCAGATTTGTGTAACTTATTGTTCACCCCCCTTGTGTTGTATTGCAGATGTTAGATTTCCATGAGAATGTCAGTTTTATACAGATGATTATGGAAGATTTCGGTGAGATGGATCTCTTTGATTTCATTGATCAGGAGCATATTGATGAACCTTTGGCTTGCTTCTTGTTCCGACAGGTATTATAGATATTTACTCATTTAATAGGTATCGCCCGTTTGTTGCTGGAGCTCGCTAAGAGGCAATGTCGTAAGAATGTCGTAAGAGGCGACTGAGGTAGAGAGCGACCTACAAGGCATGTCGTAAGAATGTCGTAAGAATGTCGTAAGAGGCGACTGAGGTAGAGAGCGACCTACAAGGCATGTCGTAAGAATGTCGTAAGAATGTCGTAAGAGGCGACTGAGGTAGAGAGCGACCTACAAGGCATGTCGTAAGAATGTCGTAAGAGGCGACTGAGGTAGAGAGCGACCTACAAGACATGTCGTAAGAATGTCGTAAGAATGTCGTAAGAGGCGACTGAGGTAGAGAGCGACCTACAAGGCATGTCGTAAGAATGTCGTAAGAGGCGACTGAGGTAGAGAGCGACCTACAAGGCATGTCGTAAGAATGTCGTAAGAGGCGACTGAGGTAGAGAGCGACCTACAAGACATGTCGTAAGAATGTCGTAAGAGGCGACTGAGGTAGAGAGCGACCTACAAGGCATGTCGTAAGAATGTCGTAAGAGGCGACTGAGGTAGAGAGCGACCTACAAGGCATGTCGTAAGAATGTCGTGAGAGCGACCTACAAGACATGTCGTAAGAATGTCATAAGAATGTCGTAAGAGGCGACTGAGGTAGAGAGCGACCTACAAGACATGTCGTAAGAATGTCGTAAGAGGCGACTGAGGTAGAGAGCGACCTACAAGACATGTCGTAAGAATGTCGTAAGAGGCGACTGAGGTAGAGAGCGACCTACAAGACATGTCGTAAGAATGTCGTAAGAATGTCGTAAGAGGCGACTGAGGTAGAGAGCGACCTACAAGGCATGTCGTAAGAATGTCGTAAGAGGCGACTGAGGTAGAGAGCGACCTACAAGGCATGTCGTAAGAATGTCGTAAGAGGCGACTGAGGTAGAGAGCGACCTACAAGGCATGTCGTAAGAATGTCGTAAGAGGCGACTGAGGTAGAGAGCGACCTACAAGGCGTGTCGTAAGAATGTCGTAAGAGGTGACTGAGGTAGAGAGCGACCTACAAGGCATGTCGTAAGAATGTCGTAAGAGGCGACTGAGGTAGAGAGCGACCTACAAGACATGTCGTAAGAATGTCGTAAGAGGCGACTGAGGTAGAGAGCGACCTACAAGACATGTCGTAAGAATGTCGTAAGAATGTCGTAAGAGGCGACTGAGGTAGAGAGCGACCTACAAGGCATGTCGTAAGAATGTCGTAAGAGGCGACTGAGGTAGAGAGCGACCTACAAGGCATGTCGTAAGAGGCGACTGAGGTAGAGAGCGACCTACAAGGCATGTCGTAAGAATGTCGTAAGAGGCGACTGAGGTAGAGAGCGACCTACAAGGCATGTCGTAAGAATGTCGTAAGAGGCGACTGAGGTAGAGAGCGACCTACAAGGCATGTCGTAAGAATGTCGTAAGAGGCGACTGAGGTAGAGAGCGACCTACAAGGCATGTCGTAAGAATGTCGTAAGAGGCGACTGAGGTAGAGAGCGACCTACAAGGCATGTCGTAAGAATGTCGTAAGAATGTCGTAAGAATGTCGTAAGAGGCGACTGAGGTAGAGGCATAGGGAAACTACCCTAGTAAATAAAAAGCATCTTGGAAATTGGATGTGCTGGTCTACTTGTAGGTAAATAACTGGATCAACGTACAATCGCTCTTAGGCTCAGATCACATACACATAACAAAGAGTGGTTTAACAGGTGGTCGATGTGGAGTGTTCGAAAAAAAAGAATATTCTTATGTAATCAACAGATATTCTACTAGAAATGAAATGAGTTTATTAACTGACAGCACTTGTAACTTATTCTGATTGTATGATCTGTTGACTCAAACTGAGACCACTTGTAACTTGTTCTGATTGTATGATCTGTTGACTCAAACTGAGACCACTTGTAACTTGTTCTGATTGTATGATCTGTTGACTCAAACTGAGACCACTTGTAACTTGTTCTGATTGTATGATCTGTTGACTCAAACTGAGACCACTTGTAACTTGTTCTGATTGTATGATCTGTTGACTGAAACTGATAACAGTTGTAACTTGTTCTGATTGTATGATCTGTTGACTGAAACTGAGACCACTTGTAACTTGTTCTGATTGTATGATCTGTTGACTGAAATTGAGACCACTTGTAACTTATTCTGATTGTATGATCTGTTGACTGAAACTGATACCACTTGTAACTTGTTCTGATTGTATGATCTGTTGACTCAAACTGAGACCACTTGTAACTTATTCTGATTGTATGATCTGTTGACTGAAACTGAGACCACTTGTAACTTGTTCTGATTGTATGATCTGTTGACTCAATTATTCTCTTCATCTGCTATTCTCTCATTGCTCTTCACCTCAGTCTGACCTGGGAGAAAGATGAAGGTAGGTCACATGGGACCAGACACTCCATCCCCTTCGAAGGACTACAGACAAGCTGCATGGATTTGTAGCAGTCAGCATAAGAACAAAGCTGACCAACACTCCACTTCCACATGGCGGCCCAGAAAACATAACTACCAAGAAGTCTGGCTAAGTTTGCGGAGATCAAAGAGGAAGAAGCTAACCCAGTACCCAAAAAGACTATGCTGAAGTCGGATGTGTCAGTATCACAGCTTAAGCTGAAAACTGCTGCACAACACATTACGTTCTCCGAACTGCATCTTATTATAACCTGCGAAAGTATGAGAACGAACGAGGAAGAAGAAAACGACAGTCACTTTTGTATTAATAATATCTTCATACATAATTGTTCTTGATCTTCTTGATTATTATATGTAATGTGTGAACTACTGTTCTCTCATCTCCTCCAGATAATGTTGACAGTAGAACACATAACCAGTCCTAATCTACATGATTATTATATGTAATGTATGAATGTGAACTACTATTCTCTCATCTCCTGTAGATAATGTTGGCAGTAGAACACATAACCAGTCCTAATCTACATGATTATTATATGTAATGTATGAATGTGAACTACTATTCTCTCATCTCCTGCAGATAATGTTGGCAGTAGAACATTTGCATTCCAAGAAAATCATCCATCGAGACATCAAGGATGAAAATGTGATAGTCAATAAAGATTTCCATTGTAAACTCATCGACTTTGGTTCTGCAACTTATATGTTACCTGATGGAGAATTCTTTACCAAGTTTAGAGGCACCATGGAGTATTGCAGTCCAGAGGTTTACAATGGAGCATAGTATGTACTAGAAGTTTTGTGTTTCTCTTCTGTCTCTAATCTTGTTTTGTCTCACATCGTCAGGATAAGAAGAGATTTCTAGAACAGGCTTTTGTATGCGCTTCATAAATAGTGTTTTTCGTCGCCTCTGTTATTTCTGTGGTGCACCTTTTGCGTGGCGGTCTTTTTGTTTTGCATATACTGTATCGGAGTAGCTTTGATTTTTTAACCGCACTGTCAGTTCCTAATCAGCTTATGTGCCTCAACCATTTAATTTGTTGTTTCTTGATGAAGTACTGTACTGATGTTGTACCCACTTTTTTCTGATGTCTTCATTTCTAAACCGGTCTCTTCTTGCTACTCCCAGCATTCTGCGTAGACACTTCATCACTATCGTGACTAGTTTTATTTTATCCTTAGATGTCAGCATCCAGTTTTGACACTTCATGTCTATCGTGACTAGTTTTATTTTATCGTTTGATGTCAGTGTCCAGGTTTGACACTTCATCTCTATCGTGACTAGTTTTCTTTTATCGTTTGATGTCAGCATTCAATTTTGACACTTCCTCTCTATTGTGACTAGTTTTCTTCTATCATTTGATGTCAGTGTCCAGGTTTGACACTTCATCTCTATTGTGACTAGTTTTCTTCTATCATTTGATGTCAGTGTCCAGGTTTGACACTTCATCTCTATTGTGACTAGTTTTCTTCTATCATTTGATGTCAGTGTTCAATTTTGGTATTCAAATACATCATTCTATCAGACGTTAGTTGACTGTTTGCTGCCAATGTCTTCTTGTCTAATTACTTACACGATGAAACTTTGTGAGAAGCTCAAGTCCTTATTGTTGTGCCTTGTTAGTGGAGTCTCTATTGTAAAGTGCTTAAGATATTTACCTGTCATACTGAAGGTTGTGGGCTAGAATCCGGACCGAGTCATATGTGAAATGTTTTCATGAGATCCCTAAAATTGTTGCTGGAGCTACGGAGTTTATGCTTTGTTCAATACTCTCAGAAGATATTTGCCGACAGAGATGGAGCCGTATGGGTAAAGCTGTTGCAATGAAGTCAATGCTTCACCTTTAGACTCCTTTGTTGTTGTGCCAAGTATGTTTGTTGTGAGTCCATGATGTCTTAGTATCTCTGTCGCCTCTTACGACATGCCTTGTAGGTAGCAGTTTTACTATTTTTGCTCCCTTGCGAGCCTCAGAAACACAGAGGCAATCTTATCCACATAACTTAACTGATTAGCTACTGAATTCAAAAACAGGTTGTGGCTGAATGAAATTTAGGTCTCATTTTCCCATGGTAGATGTTTGTACACATTCAGCTGCAGTTCTCAGAATTATTAACAGATTTTGTATGAGTAATATACCATTTGGAAGTTCAATGAATTTTCTGTAAGACTGTTCTAAAACAAATAAATACCAGCGTTCTCAGCAGCTTATAGAAGACAATCAGTTAAGTAATCATTTATTTCTATAATGTTTGCTGATGTCTTGACTTCCTTATTGTCTTTCTTCTTATTGTCTCTCTTCTTAGTGTCTCTCTCTTCTTAGTGTCTCTCTCTTCTTATTGTCTTTCTTCTTATTGTCTTCTTCAGTGTCTTTCTTAGTGTCTCTTCTTCTTAGTGTCTCTCTTCTTAGTGTCTTCTCTTCTTAGTGTCTCTCTTTCTTATTTGTCTCTCTTCTTATTGTCTCTCTTCTTATTTGTCTCTCTTCTTAGTGTCTCTCTTCTTAGTGTCTCTCTTCTTAGTGTCTCTCTTCTTAGTGTCTCTTCTTTGTCTCTCTTCTTATGTCTCTCTTCATTGTCTCTCTTCTTGTTCTCTCTTAGTGTTCTCTCTCTTCTTATTGTCTCTCTTCTTAGTGTCTCTCTTCTTAGTGTCTCTCTCTTCTTATTGTCTCTCTTCTTATTGTCTCTCTCTTCTTAGTGTCTCTCTTCTTAGTGTCTCTCTCTTCTTAGTGTCTCTCTTCTTAGTGTCTCTCTCTTCTTATTGTCTCTCTTCTTAGTGTCTCTCTCTTCTTAGTGTCTCTCTCTTCTTAGTGTCTCTCTTCTTAGTGTCTCTCTCTTCTTATTGTCTCTCTTCTTATTGTCTCTCTCTTCTTATTGTCTCTCTCTTCTTAGTGTCTCTCTCTTCTTATTGTCTCTCTCTTCTTAGTGTCTCTCTCTTCTTAGTGTCTCTCTCTTCTTAGTGTCTCTCTCTTCTTATTGTCTCTCTTTTCTTAGTGTCTCTCTCTCTTAGTGTCTCTCTCTTCTTATTGTCTCTCTTCTTATTGTCTCTCTTCTTAGTGTCTCTCTTCTTATTGTCTCTCTTCTTATTGTCTCTCTTCTTAGTGTCTCTCTTCTTATTGTCTCTCTTCTTATTGTCTCTCTCTTCTTATTGTCTCTCTTCTTAGTGTCTCTCTTCTTAGTGTCTCTCTTCTTAGTGTCTCTCTTCTTATTGTCTCTCTCTTCTTAGTGTCTCTCTCTTCTTATTGTCTCTCTCTTCTTATTGTCTCTCTTCTTAGTGTCTCTCTTCTTAGTGTCTCTCTTCTTATTGTCTCTTCTTAGTGTCTCTCTCTTCTTATTGTCTCTCTTCTTATTGTCTCTCTTCTTAGTGTCTCTCTCTTATTAGTGTCTCTCTTCTTAGTGTCTCTCTTCTTATTGTCTCTCTTCTTATTGTCTCTCTTCTTAGTGTCTCTCTCTTCTTAGTGTCTCTCTCTTCTTAGTGTCTCTCTTCTTATTGTCTCTCTTCTTAGTGTCTCTCTCTTCTTAGTGTCTCTCTCTTCTTAGTGTCTCTCTTCTTAGTGTCTCTCTCTTCTTAGTGTCTCTCTTCTTAGTGTCTCTCTCTTCTTAGTGTCTCTCTCTTCTTAGTGTCTCTCTTCTTAGTGTCTCTCTTCTTAGTGTCTCTCTTCTTAGTGTCTCTCTCTTCTTAGTGTCTCTCTTCTTAGTGTCTCTCTTCTTAGTGTCTCTCTTCTTATTGTCTCTCTTCTTATTGTCTCTCTTCTTAGTGTCTCTCTCTTCTTAGTGTCTCTCTCTTCTTAGTGTCTCTCTTCTTATTGTTTCTCTTCTTAGTGTCTCTCTTCTTAGTGTCTCTCTCTTCTTAGTGTCTCTTCTTAGTGTCTCTCTCTTCTTATTGTCTCTCTTCTTAGTGTCTCTCTCTTCTTAGTGTCTCTCTTCTTAGTGTCTCTCTTCTTATTGTCTCTCTTCTTATTGTCTCTCTCTTCTTATTGTCTATCTTCTTATTGTCTCTCTTCTTATTGTCTCTCTCTTCTTATTGTCTCTCTCTTCTTATTGTCTCTCTCTTCTTAGTGTCTCTCTCTTCTTATTGTCTCTCTCTTCTTAGTGTCTCTCTCTTCTTATTGTCTCTCTCTTCTTAGTGTCTCTCTCTTCTTAGTGTCTCTCTTCTTAGTGTCTCTCTCTTCTTAGTGTCTCTCTCTTCTTATTGTCTCTCTCTTCTTAGTGTGTCTCTCTTCTTATTGTCTCTCTCTTCTTATTGTCTCTCTCTTCTTAGTGTCTCTCTTCTTAGTGTCTCTCTTCTTATTGTCTCTCTCTTCTTATTGTCTCTCTCTTCTTAGTGTGTCTCTCTTCTTATTGTCTCTCTCTTCTTATTGTCTCTCTCTTCTTAGTGTCTCTCTCTTCTTAGTGTCTCTCTTCTTATTGTCTCTCTCTTCTTAGTGTCTCTCTCTCTTCTTAGTGTCTCTCTTCTTAGTGTCTCTCTCTTCTTATTGTCTCTCTCTTCTTAGTGTCTCTCTCTTCTTAGTGTCTCTCTTCTTATTGTCTCTCTTCTTAGTGTCTCTCTCTTCTTAGTGTCTCTCTTCTTATTGTCTCTCTTCTTAGTGTCTCTCTCTTCTTAGTGTCTCTCTCTTCTTATTGTCTCTCTTCTTATTGTCTCTCTTCTTATTGTCTCTCTTCTTATTGTCTCTCTTCTTAGTGTCTCTCTCTTCTTAGTGTCTCTCTCTTCTTATTGTCTCTCTTCTTATTGTCTCTCTTCTTAGTGTCTCTCTCTTCTTATTGTCTCTCTTCTTATTGTCTCTCTTCTTAGTGTCTCTCTCTTCTTATTGTCTCTCTTCTTATTGTCTCTCTTCTTATTGTTCATTGTGCTTATTGGTAACTTTCCCCCAATAACAGCTATTTTTGACCGAATTTTGAAGAAATTTTTACCTAAAAGTTTTTAAAAATTAAATATTTAATATATCCTAAAAATCATGTGTAATATTTTAGATCTTACAATTGTGCACCTTAGAGTGAAAACAGAATTAATTTACATTCATTAGATTCAGAGCCTTAGGGATTTGAAATTTTGTATTGTTTCCATGGCAATGCTTTGACATATTTTTGTTACTAATTTTTTCTGCTATTCTAAGTCATAATCTTTCAAAATGGTTATACAAATTTTACATTAATGTGAAAACAACAAAAATAGCTTCATTATCCCCTTACTACCGAATCCCCCCTTAATCGATCCAACGATTTAAGCAGTTTGGAACTACATGTTATATAAGAAGGGCTTGAGGGGCAGAGTGTGTTGTACAAGTAGGGCTGGATGCTTGAGGAGCAGAGAGTGTGTTGTACAAGTAGGGCTGGATGCTTGAGGAGCAGAGAGTAGAGTGTGTTGTACAAGTTTGGCTTGAGGAGCAGAGAGTAGAGTGTGTTGTACAAGTTTGGCTTGGTGCATGAGGAGCAGAGAGTAGAGTGTGTTGTACAAGTTGGGCTGGATGCTTGAGGAGCAGAGAGTAGAGTGTGTTGTACAAGTTGGGCTGGATGCTTGAGCAGAGAGTAGAGTGTGTTGTACAAGTAGGGCTGGATGCTTGAGGGGTAGAGAGTGGAGTGTGATTTACCAGCTAGTCACAGAAACCATCAGAATGCATACGCTTTAACACCTGTTGGAGGAAACTGAGCACCTATGGGTCTGCCTGGAGTGCTGCAACATCAGTTCAATAACTAATCATATTTGTACTAACCTGTATGGTAATATCATGCATGTTTGCTTCCAGTTATCGCGGACCAGAGTTAGATGCATGGGCACTTGGGGTCACGTTATACACCATATTGTTTCGAGAAAATCCATTCACAGCAACAGAGATACCTGGACAACTGGATGATCTGCCACACACCGTTTCTCAAGGTACTGTCCTGTCTACCTTTGTACAGTTATACTTTACATGCTCGTCTGTCCACCTTTGTACCATTATACTTGACATGCTCGTCTTTCTCAAGGTACCGTCTTGTCAACCTTTGTACAGTTATCTGTTATATGCTAGTCTGTCAACCTTCGTACAGTTATCTGTTATGTGCTAGTCTGTCAACCTTTGTACAGTTATCTGTTATGTGCTTGTCTGTCAACCTTCGATCAGTTATCTGTTATGTGCTTGTCTGTCAACCTTCGTACAGTTATCTGTTATGTGCTAGTCTGTCAACCTTTGTATTGTATTACAAATATATGTACTATCACCACTGCTGCTGTTCATTACATATATCACTCAAATCTGTAAAATTGCTAACACCAGCGAGGGAAACAATCTTGGGGAACTCTTAAATGAATTTATTTTGCAGATGATCAGTCAATCATATCAGCAACAGAAGAACAGCTACAGCAACACATTAACAGACTCTAGTTAACATTAACACGTTAACAGACTACAGTTAACATTAACACGTTAACACTACAGTTAACATTAACAGACTCCAGTTAACATTAACACGTTAACACACTACAGTTAACATTAACAGACTCCAGTTAACATTAACAGACTACAGTTAACATTAACCCATTAACAGACTTCAGTTAACATTAACAGACTCCAGTTAACATTAACCCATTAACAGACTTCAGTTAACATTACACATTAACAGACTACAGTTAACATTAACACATTAACAGACTACAGTTAACATTAACAGACTACAGCTAACATTAACAAACTTCAGTTAACATTAACACATTAACAGACTACAGCTAACATTTACAGTTAACATTAACAGACTACAGTTAACATTAACAGACTACAGTTAAAATTAACACATTAACAGACTACAGTTAACATTAACAGACTATAGCTAACATTAACAGACTACAGTTAACATTAACAGACTACAGTTAACATTAACACATTAACAGACTACAGTTAATATTAACACATTAACAGACTACAGTTAACCGTAACACATTAACAGACTCCAGTTAACATTAACACATTAACAGACTACAGTTAACATTAACAGACTATAGTTAACATGCAATGAATACAATATGAGAATAAACATTGACAAAACTGAAGTAACGACATTCTCTAGAGAGGAAAATATTATCAATATCTCCATCCACAAACGCCCATTAAAACAAGTCACAGACTTCACATATCTAGGGAGCATTTTTTCAGCAAATGGAAGAATAACTAACGAAATCCAACATAGATGCAACAAAGTAAATCAAACACTAGGACAAAATTGCGCCAATTTTAAAATGCAAACATGTCACAATGAACACTAAAAGAGCAATGCTGAACACAATCTTCTCTTTATGCAAACATGTCACCATGAACACTAAAAGAGCAATGCTCAACACAATCTTCTCTTTATGCAAACATGTCACCATGAACACTAAAAGAGCAATGCCCAACACAATCTTCTCTTTATGCAAACATGTCACCATGAACACTAAAAGAGCAATGCTCAACACAATCTTCTCTTTATGCAAACATGTCACCATGAACACTAAAAGAGCAATGCTCAACACAATCTTCTCTTTATGCAAACATGTCACCATGAACACTAAAAGAGCAATGCTCAACACAATCTTCTCTTTATGCAAACATGTCACCATGAACACTAAAAGAGCAATGCTCAACATAATCTTCTCTTTATGCAAACATGTCACCATGAACACTAAAAGAGCAATGCTCAACACAATCTTCTCTTTATGCAAACATGTCACCATGAACACTAAAAGAGCAATGCTCAACACAATCTTCTCTTTATGCAAACATGTCACCATGAACACTAAAAGAGCAATGCTCAACACAATCTTCTCTTTATGCAAACATGTCACCATGAACACTAAAAGAGCAATGCTCAACACAATCTTCTCTTTATGCAAACATGTCACCATGAACACTAAAAGAGCAATGCCCAACACAATCTTCTCTTTATGCAAACATGTCACCATGAACACTAAAAGAGCAATGCTCAACACAATCTTCTCTTTATGCAAACATGTCACCATGAACACTAAAAGAGCAATGCTCAACACAATCTTCTCTTTATGCAAACATGTCACCATGAACACTAAAAGAGCAATGCTCAACACAATCTTCTCTTTATGCAAACATGTCACCATGAACACTAAAAGAGCAATGCTCAACACAATCTTCTCTTTATGCAAACATGTCACCATGAACACTAAAAGAGCAATGCTCAACACAATCTTCTCTTTATGCAAACATGTCACCATGAACACTAAAAGAGCAATGCTCAACACAATCTTCTCTTTATGCAAACATGTCACCATGAACACTAAAAGAGCAATGCTCAACACAATCTTCTCTTTATGCAAACATGTCACCATGAACACTAAAAGAGCAATGCTCAACACAATCTTCTCTTTATGCAAACATGTCACCATGAACACTAAAAGAGCAATGCTCAACACAATCTTCTCTTTATGCAAACATGTCACCATGAACACTAAAAGAGCAATGCTCAACACAATCTTCTCTTTAGCTTTATGCTATCAGTGACACACCTGGACGCTGACAACAAATGATAGAAGAAAACTAGTCACGACAGAGATGAAATGTCTACGCAGAATGCTGGGAGTATCAAGAAGAGATTGGTTTAGAAATGAAGACATCAGGAAAAAGTGGGTACAACATCAGTACCGAACTTCATCAAGAAACAACAAATTAAATGGTTCAACCACATAAGCAGATTATCAACAGACAGTGTGCCTCAAAGAGCAATGCTACTCCGATACAACAGACAGTGTGCCTCAAAGACCAATGCTACTCCGATACAACAGACAGTGTGCCTCAAAGAGCAATGCTACTCCGATACAACAGACAGTGTGCCTCAAAGAGCAATGCTACTCCGATACAGAGGATACCAAGCAAAAGGCTGTCCATACAATAGGTGTTCCTTAGAAATAATAGGCAGTGAAAAGCACTATTTATGAAGCACACACAAAATCCTGTTCTAGAAATCTCTTCTTATCCTGACGCTGTGAGACAAAACAAGATTAGAGAAGCGCACACAAAAACCTGTTCTAGAAATCTCTTCTTATCCTGACGCTGTGAGACAAAACATGATTAGAGAAAAGATGATATTGTGTATGAGTTGGTCATTCACTGCGAGATGTTCTCCTGAGACTAGAACAGTTGGTCATTCACTGCGAGATGTTCTCCTGAGACTAGAACAGTTGGTCATTCACTGCGAGAATGTTCTTCTGAGACTAGAACAGTTGGTCATTCACTGCGAGAATGTTCTCCTGAGACTAGAACAGTTGGTCATTCACTGCGAGATGTTCTCCTGAGACTAGAACAGTTGGTCATTCACTGCGAGATGTTCTCCTGAGACTAGAACAGTTGGTCATTCACTGCGAGAATGTTCTGAGACTAGAACAGTTGGTCATTCACTGTGAGATGGTTCTCCTGAGACTAGAACAGTTGGTCATTGTATCATTATATCATAGATTCCCAAACTTTTTCCGCCCACTTTGCACAACATAAACCTTGTAACGCCCTCCTCCGCATTATAACAGTTTGCCAGACCCTCCCACCGCATATACATATATACATGCTCTATTTTCTCTTTGACACCGCCCACTTTAGGAAACACTGATATATATGATGAAACATGAACAATTGTGAGGATATTTGACATCTCCAACCGCTGTGTCTTACCGGGGTTCTCAAGGGGAGCAAAGAATAGTAACACTGCTACCTACAAAGCATGTCGTAAGAGGTGACTGATGTAGGGGCATAGGAAGCTACCTAGTAGATAAAAAGCATTGCAGAAATCGGATGTGCTGGTCTACATATAGACGTATAACTGGCACAACGTACAATCACTCTTAGACTCAGATCACAAAGAGTAGTTTAACCAGTGGTCAATATGAAGCATTTGAAGAAAAAGAAGACACCTCCAATATCCTGTTGTATTGATGACATTTGACATAAGTTGACATCTGTAATATGCTGCTGTATTGATGACATTTGACATAAGTTGACATCTATAATATCCTGCTGTATTGATGACATTTGACATAAGTTGACATCTCCAATATGCTGTTGTATTGTAATTTGTCATATTTCTAGATGCCCTGGCTGTCATGCTTGGTCTACTGGACACAGATCCTCTCACACGTTATACAGTACATCAAGCTTTGTCATGTGATTGGCTGCGACAGATTTAGAGCTAGTTTAAGTGACGTGTCCTGCTTGGGAATACTTCTGCTCAGTCTGAGAGAAACTTGACTGAAATAATGACAGATTACTGAAGCACAGTCATTTCTGACAATAATTATAAATAATGCATGTTTGTACAACAATGTTCAAGTTAATAGTGATATGTTTGTAAACAATGTTCAAGTTAATAGTAATATGTTTGTAAACAATGTTCAAGTTAATAGTAATATGTTTGTAAACAATGTTCAAGTTAATAGTAATATGTTTGTAAACAATGTTCAAGTTAATAGTAATATGTTTGTATAGAATGTTCAAGTTAATAGTAATATGTTTGTAAACAATGTTCAAGTTAATAGTAATATGTTTGTAAACAATGTTCAAGTTAATAGTAATATGTTTGTAAACAATGTTCAAGTTAATAGTAATATGTTTGTATAGAATGTTCAAGTTAATAGTAATATGTTTGTAAACAATGTTCAAGTTAATAGTAATATGTTTGTAAACAATGTTCAAGTTAATAGTAATATGTTTGTAAACAATGTTCAAGTTAATAGTAATATGTTTGTAAACAATGTTCAAGTTAATAGTAATATGTTTGTATACAATGTTCAAGTTAATAGTAATATGTTTGTACAACAGCCCTCAGGATATTCAGCTCAAATGTGAAATCTGTGTTGCTGTATGGCTCGGAAATGTGAAGAGTCACCAAGTTTAATACAAATAAGATTCAGACCTTTGTCAACAGATGTCTTCAGCGGATTCTCAGACTGAGATGGTATGATAGAGTTGCAAACACAGATCTGAGGATAATTCTCCCTTGTTATAAAGGAAACAGGTAGAGAGTTTGTACAACGATCTAGTTAGTAGTATCAAATCTAATATAATTCTCCCTTGTTATAAAGGAAACAGCTAGAGTTTGTACAACGATCTAGTTAGTAGTATCATATATCATATAATTCTCCTTTATTATGTCCATAGTTGTCCATATTGTCATGTTGCCGTTATCATCTTGTTTGTCCCCCAGCCTCGACTTCCAGAAACCATGACATTCATTGCTGTTCTCTCTTAACCACAGTCATGTTTTTTTGTGACTAAAATCATAGTTTCAAAGACAAGATGTTGTTTATGAATGAATTTAAAGTGGTTAGGCTGTTGCCTGCTGTTCTGAAGGTCATGAGTTTGAATCCAGGATGCGTTATTCCATTCACAAGTGCATCTTTTCTAGAGATCCCTAGGATAATTGACAGAGTTTGTGCGATACTGTCAGCAAGTGATGTGACATTTCTGAGTTTGTATGATACTCTCAGCAAGTGATGTGACATTTCTGAGTTTGTACGATACTCTCAGCAAGTGATGTGACATTTCTGCAGAGAGAGACAACCATGTCTGGTAAACCCCGATGCAATGAAGTGTGATACTCTCGTCAGGTGACATGACATTTCTGCGGAGAGAGACAACCATGTCGGGTACAACCTAATGCAGTGAAGTGAATCCTTCGTCTTTAGAACATTCTTTTATTTTTGGGTCTGGTAGGAAGTCTCCATTATTTCTTTATCCAGAACATTCAAAGAATTTTCTGTGACATTTGTTTCCTAAAATTGAGTTTTTCGTTTTTAATGTATGTTTGTAATGTTTCTTGATTCATATCCTGATGTTACCACAGGAAAACATGCAGGTCCTCTGATGCATGTCCTCGGATGCATGTCCTCGGATGTTTTCTTGTTTGTTAACTAGCCCTGTGTTATGCCATAGACTTTTTCAGCATGCTCAGGAGGGACAAATAATCAGAGAGACCAGTGGGGTCTGCGCATCAACCATGGGTAATTTGACAATGGGGGTACGGGCAGTGACATAGTTAGTATCTTATAACTATTATCATGTTTTCATACTCAGTGTCTCCATGATCATGATTTGTTAAGTTGAAACAGGAATGGTGAGATGAAACTGGTTAGAGGTACTAGTACAGACAATGATCAGAGAAATCACCTTTATTTTTGTCCCTGTGCACGCAGGAGTCTGGGGGTAATGAAAGAGCTGATAGATTGGCTGGCATGGCTACGATATCAAAGGGAGCTACAATGGACCAAAATGTCATTCGCATTGAGAGTTCTGTCCGAAAGGAGAAGTTTCAAGGTTGTAAATCCTACTCACTGACCAGACTGAGAGAGATGGGTGTCAATATTGGTGCAGCCCAAAAAGACGACAGACCAAATATTCAAAAGAATGATTAATCAACATCGTGCTGGGCGCTGCTGGATTTGTTTAGGCAGAGATTGGAGCACCTATGGGCATTTCCGGAGTGCTATAATGATAGTATTCTGATAACTGATATGGCACAGACTGCTCATTGAACTTCTGAGTGTCCATGGCTAGTCTCCTTCTGAGTACATTTGTATAATTTCTGTTGTTGTTAATGATGCAAGTTTATTATATAATTAAAATTGCTAACAAATTCAATGTCTTCATTATTCATCATGTTTGTTTTGTGATCTGCCATTTTGTTTTGTCAAGGGGACATAATCGTAGTTTTTCTTCTGAGTATTTGTTTAGTATTAAATTGAAGTATTTTAGAAATATACAGAGAGAGCGTTTGAGGAAGAAGAAGTATGAGGAGATGACACTTCATTAATTCTTCGAACATTCCTTATCAACCACTTGTTAAACCACCCTTTTTGATTTGTATGTTGTCTGAGCCTAAGATCGATTGTACATTGTGTCCGTTATGCACCTACAAGTAGTCCAGCACATCTGATTTCTGCAATTTGTTTTATTTACCAGGGTAGTTTCCCTCTGGCCCTACATCAGTCGCCCCTTACGACATGCCTTGTAGGTCAGAGTGTTACTATTCTTTGCTTCCCTTGTGAGCC
Organism: Arion vulgaris; assembly: GCA_020796225.1. Classification (NCBI taxonomy): domain Eukaryota; kingdom Metazoa; phylum Mollusca; class Gastropoda; order Stylommatophora; family Arionidae; genus Arion; species Arion vulgaris. The sequence continues at coordinate 90,441,339 of CM036755.1, forward strand.
CCGACAACACACATCCGACTTGATTAATAATATTCTATTGTTGTAGCTGATTTATTCTATAAATATATTTTCTCATGATGTTTTACACTTCCAACGAAATGTTTGCACCTACTCCCCATCCCACCACTTGAGGGGGAGGTATCACTTGACTAGTTGGTCTTTCCTGCTTTAGTGAATCAATATGAGGACATTGATGACATCATCAGCTGTTTTTGTTTCCTAGAAAATCAAGTCCGAGACAGAAATAACTAACAACAGATCATCAAAAGTTGACTAAAATCTGACATTGATGGTCTCTCAAAGTTTGTGTAACTTTCTCAGTTTCAACGTAGGAGGTACTACAATGTCAGCTTTAAATATAGATCTCGTATCTCTCTCTCTCTCTCTCTCACATATATAATGTTTGATAGGGCAGTTTTATATCTCTCTCTCTCTCTCTCTCATATATATAATGTTTGATAGGACAGTTTTATATATCTCTCTCTCTCATATATAATGTTTGATAGGGCAGTTTTATATCTCTCTCTCTCTCTCTCTCATATATATAATGTTTGATAGGACAGTTTTATATCTCTCTCTCTCTCTCACATATATAATGTTTGATAGGACAGTTTTATATCTCTCTCTCTCTCTCACATATATAATGTTTGATAGGACAGTTTTATATATCTCTCTCTCTCATATATATAATGTTTGATAGGACAGTTTTATATCTCTCTCTCTCTCATATATATAATGTTTGATAGGACAGTTTTATATCTCTCTCTCTCTCATATATAATGTTTGATAGGACAGTTTTATAATATATTTGTTTACAGTGCAAGATGAAAACACAAACCAAAGCTATTAATAGAATGTACCAGGAAGTAAATATCTAAGAGGACATCTCATCTGAAATACAAGCTGTTTTATCAGTGTCATTTTTCTTGTTCTTACAGTTCATCAATAGTCATACTCAACTGTGTACATCTTCAGTAGTCAGACTGGAATATGCCAGCCTATCTTCAGTGGTCATACTGGAGTCTTCCAGCACAGCCTAGCTTTATTAATGATACTAGAGTCTTCCAGCCTATCTTTAGTAGTGAAACTGGAATATTCCAGCCCATCTTCGGTTGTGGTACTGGAATCTACCATCCTATCTTTAGTTGTGTTGCTGGAATCTTCCAGTCTATCTTCAGTATTTCTTGTGCATTCGGCCACTATGAATTCAGACATAGCCATGGCGCCTGGTATGGTGCTTCTGATTGATTTTTGCGTGACAGCTTGCTTACCGTTGTATGGGTCTCCTTCGCCATGCAGTCTGGTTCCGACTTCAGTCAGAGCTACATGAAGTTGAAATCATCAAGTGTGATCTGATCTTCAACAGTGATATTGGAATCTTTTAGCCCATCTTCAGTAGTGAGACTGGAATATTCCAGCCTATCTTCAGTAATGATATTGAAATCAGATTGAGATCTGAAGTTGTATCACCTTCACTTCCATCATTCGTGTTAGAAACACACCATATCAAATATATTATATTATGTAACATAAAGAAACCCATTTTTATACCTTTTGTGGGCTATATTAACCAGCAGCAGACGACGACGACGAGTGATGTGGTCAACGATATCTGCAGACGACGACGAGTGATGTGGTCAACGATATCTGCAGACGACGACGAGTGATGTGGTCAACGATATCTGCAGACGACGACGAGTGATGTGGTCAACGATATCTGCAGACGACGACGAGTGATGTGGTCAACGATATCTGCAGACGACGACGAGTGATGTGGTCAACGATATCTGCAGACGACGACGAGTGATGTGGTCAACGATATCAGCAGACGACGACGAGTGATGTGGTCAACGATATCTGCAGACGACGACGAGTGATGTGGTCAACGATATCTGCAGACGACGACGAGTGATGTGGTCAACGATATCTGCAGACGACGACGAGTGATGTGGTCAACGATATCTGCAGACGACGACGAGTGATGTGGTCAACGATATCTGCAGACGACGACGAGTGATGTGGTCAACGATATCTGCAGACGACGACGAGTGATGTGGTCAACTATATCAGCAGACAACGACGAATGATGTGGTCAACGATATCAGCAGTGACGAATGATGTGCTCAACAATATCAGCAGACTACGGGGAGGGGAGTCTCTGTGGTTAAGTGGTTAAGCCCTTTGCTTTGTTAATCGAAGGTCGTGGGTTCGAGTCCGGACCGCACCATTCTGTTCACTAGTGCAGTTTTTTCCAGAGACCCCTAGGATTGTTGTTGGAGCTACGGAGTTCGTGCATTGTGCAATACTCTCGGCAGGTGGCGTACCATTTCTGCAGAGAGGGCCGAGCCATAGGGTAAAACCCGGTGCAATGAAGTCAATCCTTCGGTTTTAAACCCTTTTATAGTTGAGACTCGGTCAAACTGAGAGTAAATACTCTAACCACTACACTATCTTTTATAGTTGAGACTCGGTCAAACTGAGAGTAAATACTCTAACCACTACACTATCGTCGTTATCACCATATCGATGGGTTCCATTGTGATTAAATCTTTGCCTTGCATTCCGACAGTCCAGGGTTTGAATCTGGACCCGGCTGTTCTGTCAATGAGTGCATTTTTCCCCATAGACTCATATAAGTTCGTGTGGGCAATACTCTCAGCAGGTGGCGTGAGGGGCCGAGCTATATGGAAGGTGCAATACTCTGAGCAGGTGGCGTGAGGGGTCGAGCTATATGGAAGGTGCAATACTCTGAGCAGGTGGCGTGAGGGGTCGAGCTATATGGAAGGTGCAATACTCTGAGCAGTTGGCGTGAGGGGCCGAGCTATATGGAAGGTGCAATACTCTCAGCAGGTGGCGTGAGGGGCCGAGCTATATGGAAGGTGCAATACTCTGAGCAGGTGGCGTGAGGGGTCGAGCTATATGGAAGGTGCAATACTCTCAGCAGGTGGCGTGAGGGGTCGAGCTATATGGAAGGTGCAATACTCTCAGCAGTTGGCGTGAGGGGCCGAGCTATATGGAAGGTGCAATACTCTGAGCAGGTGGCGTGAGGGGCCGAGCTATATGGAAGGTGCAATACTCTCAGCAGGTGGCGTGAGGGGTCGAGCTATATGGAAGGTGCAATACTCTGAGCAGGTGGCGTGAGGGGCCGAGCTATATGGAAGGTGCAATACTCTGAGCAGGTGGCGTGAGGGGTCGAGCTATATGGAAGGTGCAATACTCTGAGCAGGTGGCGTGAGGGGCCGAGCTATATGGAAGGTGCAATACTCTCAGCAGGTGGCGTGAGGGGCCGAGCTATATGGAAGGTGCAATACTCTCAGCAGGTGGCGTGAGGGGCCGAGCTATATGGAAGGTGCAATACTCTCAGCAGGTGGCGTGAGGGGTCGAGCTATATGGAAGGTGCAATACTCTCAGCAGGTGGCGTGAGGGGTCGAGCTATATGGAAGGTGCAATACTCTGAGCAGGTGGCGTGAGGGGCCGAGCTATATGGAAGGTGCAATACTCTGAGCAGGTGGCGTGAGGGGCCGAGCTATATGGAAGGTGCAATACTCTCAGCAGGTGGCGTGAGGGGTCGAGCTATATGGAAGGTGCAATACTCTGAGCAGGTGGCGTGAGGGGCCGAGCTATATGGAAGGTGCAATACTCTGAGCAGGTGGCGTGAGGGGCCGAGCTATATGGAAGGTGCAATACTCTCAGCAGTTGGCGTGAGGGGCCGAGCTTATGGAATAAAACCCGGTACAATGAAGTTAATCCTTTGACTTCAGACCAGGGGTTCTCAACCTGTCTCAGTAGTTAATAGGTTAGACTACCACGTGACACCCCTCCCACTAATTTCCTTGGAGATAATGGATTCAAGATATAACTGATTATTTGAGCATGACGACTGCAGAGGCTTGACCAGTGCCGGATTAGGCTAGCGCGGGCCCGTAGCAAATTTTAGCGCGGGGCCCTAGATTTTGTATGATAATAAAATAAAACACAACTTTTACAAACAAACTTGTCTCGATTTAATGTGAGCAAAGTTAGAGATAATACTAGACAAATTAATTTCTCTAAGTAAATTACATTCAATGTTAATTAAGGTGAGGTTATTTTTATATTCTTGTCCCATCATGTTCCTGAACTCACTTTTTATACGCTCGAATACGCTTTTATATGTCGAAAAAGAACTTTCTTCGCTGCAGTTAGTAATCATTAAAAACAAGTAAATTCGTAAGACTATTTCTACATTTGGGAAACACGACTCTAATGAATTTTCCATTATAAGTTTATAAAATTGCAGTTCAAGAGCCTCATGCTTTTCGTTGCTAATAGCAGCAGCTACATTAGTTTTAAAGTTCAGTGAACTGCATAAGTTCGTCGCCTAGGCTTTCTTCCAAATCCTCTTGGTAAGAGCTGACAATATTTGGAGTTCTTTTCAAGACCTCTTCTGCTGTAATAGATTTTAACTGCCGGAGTATTCCAAATACACCAGTCACTCTATGATAACTTTGCAAACAAAACAGAACAGTTGTCCTTTAGTATCTGTATAACACAACCAATCTCTCACGTGAGTTTTGTTTGTTGGTGTATGTGTGTATGTGAAAAACGACTTTCAACAAAATCGGGGATTGTTTTCTTTATTGTATGTTGTTTTTTTAAGACAAGAAATCACTGTTCATATGTTGCACTTCGCTACTTTCTTTCACAAACCAATAATCTCGATTGAAATTGTTTGGCCATTCACCAATATCGTTGGAGTACATTTTACTTTCGTAGTGTTTTTGGCTTGTAGAAGATGTTGCTTCATTAGAAGCATGTGCTGTGCTTTCTGCCTCTCTTTGGCTTGAAGTTGATATGGCTAAATTGGGAGGACTTTCTGTACATTCGATTTTAGTTTGTCTTGTGAAAAATGTGGCTAAATCGTGAAGAGTTACTGATCTTAATGGTAATATTGGTAATGATGATTCTTCTATAGCACTGCTTTCATCTACTACACAGTGGGACACGTCTTTTGTATTTTCTGCTTCGATTTCTTTGGATTCGGCACCATCACATACGACATTAAAAAATTCAGACAGAATGCGTGTTTTGAAATAACATCTGGTTATTTTTTCCATTTTCATCTCTGTCACATAGGCGCGGGGCCCCCTAGAAGCGCGGGCCCGTAGCATTTGCTACTTCTGCTACTAGGCTAATCCGGCACTGGGCTTGACATCTGACCTATGAGAGAGAGAGAGAGAAAGACATTGAGAAGAACTGTGGGGTCAAAGATTCTCTAAGGACAAGCTATATGGACATCTGACCTATGAGAGGGAAAGGGAGAGAGAGAAAAACATTGAGAAGAACTGTGGGGTCAAAGATTCTCTAAGGACAAGCTAGTAGATGATGAATAACTTCCCAAATGATCAAGTCTCATTTTCTGTGTATACACACTGTCTCTGTAGTGTACAGGTTAGGTGCTCGTCTCTAGTGCCAAATGTACCAGGTTCGCTCCCTCCACCTCCCAGGTGGGCTTATTCAGCACAACGAAACGGTAGCACACTTCATGAAGACTACGGCGTTTTCGAGACAACAACATCGAGCATGACTGGAGATTACCGCTGCCTCCAGGGCTCTGTCATGGGTGGCTGAGCAACACGATCATCATATCAGACTCCATGAATATGCTTTAACGGGAAGTATGCGTGTGGAATGGGTGAACAGCATTCGGAGATCACATCTCAAGAAAATGACTTGGCTGTACATGCTGGTGTGCAGGGTAACGAGTGTGCTGACTTTCTTGCAAACAATGCCCCGACTCAAGCGTGCAGAAGTATGGACACAATGCCCCGTACTAAACTTGGCAGAAGTATGGACAGAACCGATGCCATCAATGCGGTACGTTCTCATTTATGTGATATGGGCAAGTCTCAGACACTGGAACGAGCTCGATAATTAGAAGTTTGGACATGCTAGACAGTGTCGTCTTCGTGGTAGAAAGAGAAGATATACTAATCAACTTCTCATGGGTACGGTCAGCAAATGGACGTTAGGATGGCTGCTGCAGCGGAGGACAGAGCACGAATGGGAATGCAATGTACGAAAATCTACAAATCTGAGATGGTCAAATCAGATCTGGAGAAAATCGTTTGGATGGCTGCGGTAATACTGAGTAAATAGGCGATTGAACAAAGACAGATATATGCAGTATTACATAAACAGTGAACAAATTAATGATTAAAATAGGCAATACTCGACGTTTCGGTACTAGATCTTTATCAATAACAAAAATGCAAAGAATACTTAATTAACTAAAACATAATACTAATGATGATAAGAAAAAGATACTGGCATACGAACCTGTCTATAAGTACGTGTAGTCTCTGGGCCGGTAACTTCTCATGGGTACGGTGAGCAAATGGACGTTAGGAGGACTGCTGCAGCGGAGGACAGAGCATGAATGGGAATGTCCAATGTGCCATGACGTCGATCGCATAACATAAGTTAAAACAAGCTATGTCCCTACATTGTAATCTCTGACATTGTTCAGATCGTCCTAATCACACTTGATATGTCCTAAAATGTCCCTGTATTGTATTCTCTGACATTGTTCAGATCGTCCTAATCACACTTGATATGTCCTAAAATGTCACTGTATTGTATTCTATGACATTGTTCAGATCGTCCTAATCACACTTGATATGTCCTAAAATGTCCCTGTATTGTATTCTCTGACATTGTTCAGATCGTCCTAATCACACTTGATATGTCCTAAAATGTCCCTGTATTGTATTCTCTGACATTGTTCAGATCGTCCTAATCACACTTGATATGTCCTAAAATGTCCCTGTATTGTATTCTCTGACATTGTTCAGATCGTCCTAATCACACTTGATATGTCCTAAAATGTCCCTGTATTGTATTCTCTGACATTGTTCAGATCGTCCTAATCACACTTGATATGTCCTAAAATGTCCCTGTATTGTATTCTCTGACATTGTTCAGATCGTCCTAATCACACTTGATATGTCCTAAAATGTCCCTGTATTGTATTCTCTGACATTGTTCAGATCGTCCTAATCACACTTGATATGTCCTAAAATGTCCCTGTATTGTATTCTCTGACATTGTTCAGATCGTCCTAATCACACTTGATATGTCCTAAAATGTCCCTGTATTGTATTCTCTGACATTGTTCAGATCGTCCTAATCACACTTGATATGTCCTAAAATGTCCCTGTATTGTATTCTCTGACATTGTTCAGATCGTCCTAATCACACTTGATATGTCTACTAAATGTCCCTGTATTGTATTCTCTGACATTGTTCAGATCGTCCTAATCACACTTGATATGTCCTAAAATGTCCCTGTATTGTATTCTCTGACATTGTTCAGATCGTCCTAATCACACTAGATATGTCCTAAAATGTCCCTGTATTGTATTCTCTGACATTGTTCAGATCGTCCTAATCACACTTGATATGTCCTAAAATGTCCCTGTATTGTATTCTCTGACATTGTTCAGATCGTCCTAATCACACTAGATATGTCCTAAAATGTCCCTGTATTGTATTCTCTGACATTGTTCAGATCGTCCTAATCACACTTGATATGTCCTAAAATGTCCCTGTATTGTATTCTCTGACATTGTTCAGATCGTCCTAATCACACTTGATATGTCCTAAAATGTCCCTGTATTGTATTCTCTGACATTGTTCAGATCGTCCTAATCACACTTGATATGTCCTAAAATGTCCCTGTATTGTATTCTCTGACATTGTTCAGATCGTCCTAATCACACTTGATATGTCCTAAAATGTCCCTGTATTGTATTCTCTGACATTGTTCAGATCGTCCTAATCACACTTGATATGTCCTAAAATGTCACTGTATTGTATTCTCTGACATTGTTCAGATCGTCCTAATCACACTTGATATGTCCTAAAATGTCCCTGTATTGTATTCTCTGACATTGTTCAGATCGTCCTAATCACACTTGATATGTCCTAAAATGTCACTGTATTGTATTCTCTGACATTGTTCAGATCGTCCTAATCACACTTGATATGTCCTAAAATGTCCCTGTATTGTATTCTCTGACATTGTTCAGATCGTCCTAATCACACTTGATATGTCCTAAAATGTCCCTGTATTGTATTCTCTGACATTGTTCAGATCGTCCTAATCACACTTGATATGTCCTAAAATGTCCCTGTATTGTATTCTCTGACATTGTTCAGATCGTCCTAATCACACTTGATATGTCCTAAAATGTCCCTGTATTGTATTCTCTGACATTGTTCAGATCGTCCTAATCACACTTGATATGTCCTAAAATGTCCCTGTATTGTATTCTCTGACATTGTTCAGATCGTCCTAATCACACTTGATATGTCCTAAAATGTCCCTGTATTGTATTCTCTGATATTGTTCAGATCGTCCTAATCACACTTGATATGTCCTAAAATGTCACTGTATTGTATTCTCTGACATTGTTCAGATCGTCCTAATCACACTTGATATGTCCTAAAATGTCCCTGTATTGTATTCTCTGACATTGTTCAGATCGTCCTAATCACACTTGATATGTCCTAAAATGTCCCTGTATTGTATTCTCTGACATTGTTCAGATCGTCCTAATCACACTTGATATGTCCTAAAATGTCCCTGTATTGTATTCTCTGACATTGTTCAGATCGTCCTAATCACACTTGATATGTCCTAAAATGTCACTGTATTGTATTCTCTGACATTGTTCAGATCGTCCTAATCACACTTGATATGTCCTAAAATGTCCCTGTATTGTATTCTCTGACATTGTTCAGATCGATCCTAATCATGCAATTGTTGATGTCCTAAAAATGTCCATGTATTGTATTCTCTGACATTGTTCAGATCGTCCTAATCACACTTGATATGTCCTAAAATGTCCCTGTATTGTATTATCTGACATTGTTCAGATCGTCCTAATCACACTTGATATGTCCTAAAATGTCCCTGTATTGTATTCTCTGACATTGTTCAGATCGTCCTAATCACACTTGATATGTCCTAAAATGTCCCTGTATTGTATTCTCTGACATTGTTCAGATCGTCCTAATCACACTTGATATGTCCTAAAATGTCCCTGTATTGTATTCTCTGACATTGTTCAGATCGTCCTAATCACACTTGATATGTCCTAAAATGTCCCTGTATTGTATTCTCTGACATTGTTCAGATCGTCCTAATCACACTGATATGTCTAAAATGTCCGTATTGTATTCCTGACATGTCAGATGTCCTAATCACTGATATGTCTAAAATGTCCTGTATTGTATTCTCGACATTGTTCAGATCGTCCTAATCACACTTGATATGTCCTAAAATGTCCCTGTATTGTATTCTCTGACATTGTTCAGATCGTCCTAATCACACTTGATATGTCCTAAAATGTCCCTGTATTGTATTCTCTGACATTGTTCAGATCGTCCTAATCACACTTGATATGTCCTAAAATGTCCCTGTATTGTATTCTCTGACATTGTTCAGATCGTCCTAATCACACTTGATATGTCCTAAAATGTCCCTGTATTGTATTCTCTGACATTGTTCAGATCGTCCTAATACACTTGATATGTCCTAAATGTCCCTGTATTGTATTCTCTGACATTGTTCAGATCGTCCTAATCACACTAGATATGTCCTAAAATGTCCCTGTATTGTATTCTCTGACATTGTTCAGATCGTCCTAATCACACTTGATATGTCCTAAAATGTCCCTGTATTGTATTCTCTGACATTGTTCAGATCGTCCTAATCACACTTGATATGTCCTAAAATGTCCCTGTATTGTATTCTCTGACATTGTTCAGATCGTCCTAATCACACTTGATATGTCCTAAAATGTCCCTGTATTGTATTCTCTGACATTGTTCAGATCGTCCTAATCACACTTGATATGTCCTAAAATGTCCCTGTATTGTATTATCTGACATTGTTCAGATCGTCCTAATCACACTTGATATGTCCTAAAATGTCCCTGTATTGTATTCTCTGACATTGTTCAGATCGTCCTAATCACACTTGATATGTCCTAAATGTCCCTGTATTGTATTCTCTGACATTGTTCAGATCGTCCTAATCACACTAGATATGTCCTAAAATGTCCCTGTATTGTATTCTCTGACATTGTTCAGATCGTCCTAATCACATCTAATGATATGTCCTAAAATGTCCACCATGATTGTATTCTCTGACATTGTTCAGATCGTCCTAATCACACTTGATATGTCCTAAAATGTCCCTGTATTGTATTCTCTGACATTGTTCAGATCGTCCTAATCACACTTGATATGTCCTAAAATGTCCCTGTATTGTATTCTCTGACATTGTTCAGATCGTCCTAATCACACTTGATATGTCCTAAAATGTCCCTGTATTGTATTCTCTGACATTGTTCAGATCGTCCTAATCACACTTGATATGTCCTAAAATGTCCCTGTATTGTATTCTCTGACATTGTTCAGATCGTCCTAATCACACTTGATATGTCCTAAAATGTCCCTGTATTGTATTCTCTGACATTGTTCAGATCGTCCTAATCACACTTGATATGTCCTAAAATGTCCCTGTATTGTATTCTCTGACATTGTTCAGATCGTCCTAATCACACTTGATATGTCCTAAAATGTCCCTGTATTGTATTCTCTGACATTGTTCAGATCGTCCTAATCACACTTGATATGTCCTAAAATGTCCCTGTATTGTATTCTCTGACATTGTTCAGATCGTCCTAATCACACTTGATATGTCCTAAATGTCCCTGTATTGTATTCTCTGACATTGTTCAGATCGTCCTAATCACACTTGATATGTCCTAAAATGTCCCTGTATTGTATTCTCTGACATTGTTCAGATCGCCTAATACTTGACTTCAGTTTGTTCTGCTCAATCTTATCAAATGATATGTCAAACATCAACTTAGCTCACGAAATGTTGCTCTTTGTTGCGCCCATCTTTCAAATGATTCAACATCCAACTTGTTAGCACATAATGTTGCTTGTTTGCTGCGCCGCATGCTTTCAAATGAATTCAACATCCAACTTGTTAGCACATAATGTTGCTTGTTTGCTGCGCCGCATGCTTTCAAATGAATTCAACATCCAACTTGTTAGCACATAATGTTGCTTGTTTGCTGCGCCGCATGCTTTCAAATGAATTCAACATCCAACTTGTTAGCACATAATGCTGCTTGTTTGCTGCGCCGCATGCTTTCAAATGAATTCAACATCCAACTTGTTAGCACATAATGCTGCTTGTTTGCTGCGCCGCATGCTTTCAAATGAATTCAACATCCAACTTGTTAGCACATAATGTTGCTTGTTTGCTGCGCCGCATGCTTTCAAATGAATTCAACATCCAACTTGTTAGCACATAATGTTGCTTGCTTCTGCTGCGCGCATGCTTTCAAATGAATTCAACATCCAACTTGTTAGCACATAATGTTGCTTGTTTGCTGCGCCGCATGCTTTCAAATGAATTCAACATCCAACTTGTTAGCACATAATGTTGCTTGTTTGCTGCGCCGCATGCTTTCAAATGAATTCAACATCCAACTTGTTAGCACATAATGTTGCTTGTTTGCTGCGCCGCATGCTTTCAAATGAATTCAACATCCAACTTGTTAGCACATAATGTTGCTTGTTTGCTGCGCCGCATGCTTTCAAATGAATTCAACATCCAACTTGTTAGCACATAATGTTGCTTGTTTGCTGCGCCGCATGCTTTCAAATGAATTCAACATCCAACTTGTTAGCACATAATGTTGCTTGTTTGCTGCGCCGCATGCTTTCAAATGAATTCAACATCCAACTTGTTAGCACATAATGTTGCTTGTTTGCTGCGCCGCATGCTTTCAAATGAATTCAACATCCAACTTGTTAGCACATAATGTTGCTTGTTTGCTGCGCCGCATGCTTTCAAATGAATTCAACATCCAACTTGTTAGCACATAATGTTGCTTGTTTGCTGCGCCGCATGCTTTCAAATGAATTCAACATCCAACTTGTTAGCACATAATGTTGCTTGTTTGCTGCGCCGCATGCTTTCAAATGAATTCAACATCCAACTTGTTAGCACATAATGTTGCTTGTTTGCTGCGCCGCATGCTTTCAAATGAATTCAACATCCAACTTGTTAGCACATAATGTTGCTTGTTTGCTGCGCCGCATGCTTTCAAATGAATTCAACATCCAACTTGTTAGCACATAATGTTGCTTGTTTGCTGCGCCGCATGCTTTCAAATGAATTCAACATCCAACTTGTTAGCACATAATGTTGCTTGTTTGCTGCGCCGCATGCTTTCAAATGAATTCAACATCCAACTTGTTAGCACATAATGTTGCTTGTTTGCTGCGCCGCATGCTTTCAAATGAATTCAACATCCAACTTGTTAGCACATAATGTTGCTTGTTTGCTGCGCCGCATGCTTTCAAATGAATTCAACATCCAACTTGTTAGCACATAATGTTGCTTGTTTGCTGCGCCGCATGCTTTCAAATGAATTCAACATCCAACTTGTTAGCACATAATGTTGCTTGTTTGCTGCGCCGCATGCTTTCAAATGAATTCAACATCCAACTTGTTAGCACATAATGTTGCTTGTTTGCTGCGCCGCATGCTTTCAAATGAATTCAACATCCAACTTGTTAGCACATAATGTTGCTTGTTTGCTGCGCCGCATGCTTTCAAATGAATTCAACATCCAACTTGTTAGCACATAATGTTGCTTGTTTGCTGCGCCGCATGCTTTCAAATGAATTCAACATCCAACTTGTTAGCACATAATGTTGCTTGTTTGCTGCGCCGCATGCTTTCAAATGAATTCAACATCCAACTTGTTAGCACATAATGTTGCTTGTTTGCTGCGCCGCATGCTTTCAAATGAATTCAACATCCAACTTGTTAGCACATAATGTTGCTTGTTTGCTGCGCCGCATGCTTTCAAATGAATTCAACATCCAACTTGTTAGCACATAATGTTGCTTGTTTGCTGCGCCGCATGCTTTCAAATGAATTCAACATCCAACTTGTTAGCACATAATGTTGCTTGTTTGCTGCGCCGCATGCTTTCAAATGAATTCAACATCCAACTTGTTAGCACATAATGTTGCTTGTTTGCTGCGCCGCATGCTTTCAAATGAATTCAACATCCAACTTGTTAGCACATAATGTTGCTTGTTTGCTGCGCCGCATGCTTTCAAATGAATTCAACATCCAACTTGTTAGCACATAATGTTGCTTGTTTGCTGCGCCGCATGCTTTCAAATGAATTCAACATCAACTTGTTAGCACATAATGTTGCTTGTTTGCTGCGCCGCATGCTTTCAAATGAATTCAACATCCAACTTGTTAAAGGCGCATTAATATTGCGTTGTTGCTGCGCCGCATGCTTTCAAATGAATTCAACATCCAACTTGTTAGCACATAATGTTGCTTGTTTGCTGCGCCGCATGCTTTCAAATGAATTCAACATCCAACTTGTTAGCACATAATGTTGCTTGTTTGCTGCGCCGCATGCTTTCAAATGAATTCAACATCCAACTTGTTAGCACATAATGTTGCTTGTTTGCTGCGCCGCATGCTTTCAAATGAATTCAACATCCAACTTGTTAGCACATAATGTTGCTTGTTTGCTGCGCCGCATGCTTTCAAATGAATTCAACATCCAACTTGTTAGCACATAATGTTGCTTGTTTGCTGCGCCGCATGCTTTCAAATGAATTCAACATCCAACTTGTTAGCACATAATGTTGCTTGTTTGCTGCGCCGATGCTTCAAATGAATTCAACATCCAACTTGTTAGCATAATGTTGCTTGTTGTGCGCCGCATGCTTTCAAATGAATTCAACATCCAACTTGTTAGCACATAATGTTGCTTGTTTGCTGCGCCGCATGCTTTCAAATGAATTCAACATCCAACTTGTTAGCACATAATGTTGCTTGTTTGCTGCGCCGCATGCTTTCAAATGAATTCAACATCCAACTTGTTAGCACATAATGTTGCTTGTTTGCTGCGCCGCATGCTTTCAAATGAATTCAACATCCAACTTGTTAGCACATAATGTTGCTTGTTTGCTTCGCCGCATGCTTTCAAATGAATTCAACATCCAACTTGTTAGCACATAATGTTGCTTGTTTGCTGCGCCGCATGCTTTCAAATGAATTCAACATTTTATTAGTCATTTTGGTAGAAACTTCACTCATTTTTTTCTTGTTTACTTCAAGTCGCAGAGGAAATCTTCTGTTGTTAAAAACAAAATTTTCCGATTAAGAATTTGCCATTCGAAGTTTTTTTAAAAAAAGGTATATGATAAATAGTCAAATAGAATAAACTGTGCACCAAGTGACATGTTTACTAGCACAGAAAATCAATAAACTGTGCACCAAGTGACATGTTTACTAGCACAGAGAATCAATAAACTGTGCACCAAGTGACATGTTTACTAGCACAGAATCAATAAACTGTGCACCAAGTGACATGTTTACTAGCACACAAAATCAATAAACTGTGCACCAAGTGACATGTTTACTAGCACAGAAAATCAATAAACTGTGCACCAAGTGACATGTTTACTAGCACAGAGAATCAATAAACTGTGCACCAAGTGACATGTTTACCAGCACAGAGAATCAATAAACCGTGCACCAAGTGACATGTTTACTCGCACAGAATCAATAAACTGTGCACCAAGTGACATGTTTACTAGCACAGAGAATCAATAAACTGTGCACCAAGTGACATGTTTACTAGCACAGAGAGTCAATAAAAGTTGGTCACTAAATTATACAGCGGCGCATTATTTGTTAGATTTTGCTTGGAGTCTTTCTATTCACGGCCTGAGAATTTCATGTCAGTAGTCTTTCTCTGTCGTCATGCACTGCTGCGGGTTTTCACGAAATATGTATTCCCTAAAGTTTTTGTTTTTACAAATAGACTTTACCGAGGCATAAAGTTAGATTCAAGACTAGATCACATGACTCTCTCCCCTCCAATCCCTCGCCCCCTTCGCGTATGCATATGTTACCAGGGGCAACGGCTAGACCAACCATTAAACAAAGTCGACTAAGGATTCACTTCATTGCACCGGGTTTTTCTTCATATAACTCGGTCTATCTCAGCAGAAATAGCACGCCAGCTGTCAAGAGTATTGTGCAAAGCCATAATTCGTAGCTCCGGTAACAATCCTAGAATCTTAGAAAATAAATGCACGTGTCAGCAGAACGGCACGGTCTGAATAACCCGCGGCCTTCGGAACGTACAACAACGGTTTATCTACTTAGTCACAGAGGTAATCACGAACTTTTTTTTTTTTTCCCGAAGCACTTGAGCTTTTCAGCTCTTCGGCTCGGTGCTATGGACATCGTAACCCTTCGGTTCGGTGCCACGAACACCGTAAATCTGGGGAATCTGTGGCTTTTTCTGCCATCCCGCGAAATTGAACCCGCACACACAGAGGGATAGTCACCCGTAGTCCAACGCGCTACGAACACGCTGGGCAGACGGGCAAAGCACGGACTTAAGGAAGGAACACCACACAGAGGTAAGCACGGACTGTATGACATCAAGAGAATGAAGGAACACCACAAAGAGGTAAACACATACTGTATGACATCAAGAGAAGGAAGGAACACCACCAACATATGTCCGTATCGGATTTACCATGAACCATGTGCAATAAATTATGTTGTATGGGCCAGAAACATGGAGAACGACTAAAATAATAACGCATAAATTGCAAACATTCACCAACTGGTGTCTGCGCAGAATAGAGGGAATAAGATGGTATGATAGAGTCACAAATGTGGAACTTATGGAGAGAGCAAGACATATTCTAGTACACCAAGAGGTTGAAAAAAAGGCGCTGGCGCTGGATAGAACACACTTTGCAAAAACCTGAAGGGAATATAACAAGAAGGGTCCTTTCCTGGAACTAGCAGGGACAGCGAACGAATGGGAGGCTGTGAAATACATGGAGATGGGAATTGAAGGCAGAGATGAACAATATAAAGAAGAGCTGGAGGGGGCTGTAGGAGATGGCTAGAAATAGGACGACTTGGCGTGAGTTAGTTGAGGGCCTATGTCCCAATCAGGGTTTACAAAGCAGAGAAAAAGAGAGAGATATATGTGTAGTGTAAATGGTGCAATGCCTGCTGTTCCCTCTTCTCTTCTTGGTGCTACTCGCTTGGATTACACGCACAGCATATTCCAGACCAGGTAAAGGCATTCAGTGGACACTTATGTCAAAATTAGAGCATCTAAACTTTGATGAAGATCTTTCCTTGCTCTCACACAGGTTACCAGACATGCAGCTTGCCGTGCTCTCACACAGGCTACAAGACATGCAGCTTGCCTTGCTCTCACACAGGCTGCTTTCACACAGGTTACAAGACATGCAGCTTTGCCTTGCTCTCACACAGGTTACAAGACATGCAGCTTGCCTTGCTCTCACACAGACTACAAGACTTGCAGCTTGCCTTGCTCTCACACAGGTTACAAGACATGCAGCTTGTCTTGCTCTCACACAGACTACAAGACTTGCAGCTTGCCTTGCTCTCACACAGGTTACAAGACATGCAGCTTACCTTGCGGTCACACAGGTTACAAGACATGCAGCTTGTCTTGCTCTCACACAGCCTGCTCTCACACAGGCTACAAGACATGAAGGAAAAGTAGTTGCTCTGGGATCAATGGGTCGGGTCTAAAAATCAGCCAAGAGAAGTCAAAAGTGCTGCTAATCAACAACAAACAACAAAACCTGATATTGAATGAGAGAAGGGATATAGAAAATGTTGGTGAATGTGTCAATATTGACAGTAATATCAGCCAATCAGGAGGTACAGATGATGACATAAATGACAGGATTAGGAAAGCCGACAAGTCTTTGATATCCTGAACACAGTTGCCATCTCCACTAAAATAGAGCTCAAGATATTCAGCTGATATGTGAAGTCTCAGACAAGATACAGGGGAAGAAAGATTCAGGACAACAAATGGAAACTATTTGAATACAATCTGTAACAGGGTATATGGTACCAGGGGAGGAAGGAGCAGAGGTCAACCGACCTCAATGCTTATTAATAAATGACCTGTTTACCAGACATGTCACTACTGATCGGTACAGTACTCACATTCGAGCAAGCAACTTATTCGGGGATATTGGACGACTCCCGTTCAAGGCGGGTATCTCGAGATCGGAGTAGGGGGCAGCTGGACTGTTTGGTTGGACATATGCTAATTAAACACTGTTATGAGGGAAAGTTGGTTTCGAAAATTGAGAGGAACATTGACTTTTTGAGAATTCAGTGGAACAGTTAGCTGTGGGAACTTGAAAAGGACAGTTGAACTTTGAGAATGACAGTTAGCTATGTGAATTACAAGAGGAACCGTCAGTCTTTAGAAGATAGACTTGTGTTTAAGAATTGTGTTAGGTACCGACTAACCAGAGAATCGAATTTCAGACGTTGAGAACCAATATCTTGAAAACATTAGGAAAGTATGAGAGCAATTTGTGATACTTTCATTTTGTGAAGACTTAGCAAGTTTTGTTATAGAGAATTATTGACCGGCACGAAGCTAGTCCCAACCAAGAGGACATGGTATATATCAGTGGCGGCTCGTCATCAAGGGCCTATGGGGCCGGGCCCCACGAAAAGTAATGTGTAACGTGTATTTATTATCTTATAAATTAAAATATAACCTAATCCTAACCCATGATTTTTCCGAAAATGTTTGTCTGGCCCCACCAATAAAAATGATCACGAGCCGCCACTGGTATATATTATTGTAGTGGAGAAGTTTATATATTTTAAGTAAGGAAGAGCGATATTTCCATTGAGATCTGTTGAAGTTTTGTTATAGAATGGAATACAGAAAGTAAGTTCCGATGTGCATATTGGTGTTGGGAACACGAACTTGTACAATATCGACTTGGTATGTTGTGATTGAAGTGTGAACCCACAAGGAAAGATATATGTCTACAGTGTCAAGTAAGTTCCCATGTGCATATTGTTGTTGAGAATACAGAACTTCTTTGATATTAACTGTATCAAACTGTAAGAATCATGAGTAGAACCCTTCTATGTACACGTAGAACTTCTTTGATATTAACCGTATCAAACTGTAAGAATCATGAGTGGAACCTTTGATATTAACTGTATCAAACTGTAAGAATCATGAGTAGAACCCTTCTATGTACACGTAGAACTTCTTTGATATTAACCGTATCAAACTGTAAGAATCATGAGTGGAACCCTTCTATGTACACGTAGAACTGATTAGGCCAGAATTATAATTGCAGTGCATCGTTTACCAGATTTTTCGTTACACCTGCTTGAAGTACAGTGACCGAGGTTTGAACTCTGATATTGTCTAGAACTGAGTGCGAAGACTTACCCTTATCTTCAGGTGTTTGCTTCATGCCACCTGGTCAGGACCGTGCGGTATATTTTCTCAGTATGATGCAAGTCTTCGAAATGCCGCTCCTTAAATGTTTTTTCTTAAAATAACCTTCAATTGTAGTTTTGATATTGCTGCTTATGCCCCCTTTTATTGTTCCGCCTGATGCGGCCGCCTCTCTGCATCATCGCATGGCACGGCCCTGCACCTGGTGCGCTGTCAACTTCATCAACCCTGACTAGCGTTAATATACGTTGACGGAAGAGGGGTTAGTTACTACCATTCCACCGATGGTAGAATTATCCAGCCTAGACGACAGTTTTCCAGACCTGTATTCCAGCAGAGAAGGCGAAGCTTGGACCCACCTTCTTGAGGACCTCAACCATAGCCGATGACCAGTCAGCATATCTACAGGGGCCCTAGGTTTATATTATCAAAAATTTATATTGCAATTCATCAATCTGACTTCACGAACTATACAACACGATTGCTTGACCACTGATAAGCAACTTGCCTTCACGAACTATACAACACGATTGATTGACCACTGATAAGCAACTTGCCTTCACGAACTATACAACACGATTGCTTGACCACTGATACGCAACTTGCCTTCACGAACTATACAACACGATTGCTTGACCACTGATAAGCAACTTGCCTTCACGAACTATACAACACGATTGCTTGACCACTGATAAGCAACTTGCCTTCACGAACTATACAACACGATTGCTTGACCACTGATAAGCAACTTGCCTTCACGAACTATACAACACGATTGCTTGACCACTGATAAGCAACTTGCCTTCACGAACTATACAACACGATTGCTTGACCACTGATAAGCAACTTGCCTTCACGAACTATACAACACGATTGCTTGACCACTGATAAGCAACTTGCTTTCACGAACTATACAACACGATTGCTTGACAACTGATAAGCAACTTGCCTTCACGAACTATACAACACGATTGCTTGACCACTGATAAGCAACTTGCCTTCACTAACTATACAACACGATTGCTTGACCACTGATAAGCAACTTGCCTTCACGAACTATACAACACGATTGATTGACCACTGATAAGCAACTTGCCTTCACGAACTATACAACACGATTGCTTGACCACTGATAAGCAACTTGCCTTCACGAACTATACAACACGATTGCTTGACCACTGATAAGCAACTTGCCTTCACGAACTATACAACACGATTGCTTGACCACTGATAAGCAACTTGCCTTCACGAACTATACAACACGATTGCTTGACCACTGATAAGCAACTTGTAGTATCGGGGCCGAGTCACCACAACCACATCAGCACAGAGAATTCAAGAGAGAGTGTGCATGTGCATTTATCCTCTTCGACCACTACAGAGAGAGAGAGAGAGAGAGAGAGAGAGAGAGAGAGAAGACAGGAATACAATCATAGGAAACCCGACTAGGTAATAAAGCTTGTCAATGAACTTGTGTTATCTACATAACTTAAGAGAGTGAATATGGTCTCTCTATGAGAGACGGTCATTAGGCGTAGGACAAGATAGTGTTGATATGGTAACATACTAAATTGTCTGATATATTTTTATATTTGATGAGAAATATTTGATGAGGTTGTATTTCTTTTTAATTACATTTTTGTTGATATTCTCGTGATAATGTTCTTTCCTCTGAAGTTGTAATTTATGTCAGCAACTTTACGTGTACATTCTTAGACTCTAATCAGTTTGAGAGTCCATACATTGTTTACTAAAACTTAATGAGAGTCCATACATTGTTTACTAAAACTTAATGAGAGTCCATACATTGTTTACTAAAACTTAATGAGAGTCCATACATTGTTTACTAAAACTTAATGAGAGTCCATACATTGTTTACTAAAACTTAATGAGAGTCCATACACTGTTGTGTAAAACTTAATGAGAGTCCATACATTGTTTACTAAAACTTAATGAGAGTCCATACATTGTTGTGTAAAACTTAATAAGAGTCCATACATTGTTTACTAAAACTTAATGAGAGTCCATACATTGTTGTGTAAAACTTAATAAGAGTCCATACATTGTTTACTAAAACTTAATGAGAGTCCATACATTGTTGTGTAAAACTTAATAAGAGTCCATACATTGTTTACTAAAACTTAATGAGAGTCCATACATTGTTTACTAAAACTTAATGAGAGTCCATACATTGTTTACTAAAACTTAATGAGAGTCCATACATTGTTTACTAAAACTTAATGAGAGTCCATACATTGTTTACTAAAACTTAATGAGAGTCCATACATTGTTTACTAAAACTTAATGAGAGTCCATACATTGTTTTGTAAAACTTAATGAGAGTCCATACATTGTTGTGTAAAACTTAATGAGAGTCCATACATTGTTTACTAAAACTTAATGAGAGTCCATACATTGTTGTGTAAAACTTAATAAGAGTCCATACATTGTTTACTAAAACTTAATGAGAGTCCATACATTGTTGTGTAAAACTTAATAAGAGTCCATACATTGTTTACTAAAACTTAATGAGAGTCCATACATTGTTGTGTAAAACTTAATGAGAGTCCATACATTGTTTACTAAAACTTAATGAGAGTCCATACATTGTTGTACTAAAACTTAATGAGAGTCCATACATTGTTTACTAAAACTTAATGAGAGTCCATACATTGTTGTGTAAAACTTAATAAGAGTCCATACATTGTTTACTAAAACTTAATGAGAGTCCATACATTGTTTACTAAAACTTAATGAGAGTCCATACATTGTTTACTAAAACTTAATGAGAGTCCATACATTGTTTACTAAAACTTAATGAGAGTCCATACATTGTTTACTAAAACTTAATGAGAGTCCATACATTGTTTACTAAAACTTAATGAGAGTCCATACATTGTTTACTAAAACTTAATGAGAGTCCATAACACTGTTTTAAAACTTAATGAGAGTCCACTGTTTACTAAAACTTAATGAGAGTCCATACATTGTTTACTAAAACTTAATGAGAGTCCATACATTGTTTACTAAAACTTAATGAGAGTCCATACATTGTTTACTAAAACTTAATGAGAGTCCATACATTGTTTACTAAAACTTAATGAGAGTCCATACATTGTTTACTAAAACTTAATGAGAGTCCATACATTGTTTACTAAAACTTAATGAGAGTCCATACATTGTTTACTAAAACTTAATGAGAGTCCATACATTGTTTACTAAAACTTAATGAGAGTCCATACATTGTTTACTAAAACTTAATGAGAGTCCATACATTGTTTACTAAAACTTAATGAGAGTCCATACATTGTTTACTAAAACTTAATGAGAGTCCATACATTGTTTACTAAAACTTAATGAGAGTCCATACATTGTTGTGTAAAACTTAATGAGAGTCCATACATTGTTTACTAAAACTTAATGAGAGTCCATACATTGTTTACTAAAACTTAATGAGAGTCCATACACTGTTTACTAAAACTTAATGAGAGTCCATACATTGTTTACTAAAACTTAATGAGAGTCCATACATTGTTTACTAAAACTTAATGAGAGTCCATACATTGTTTACTAAAACTTAATGAGAGTCCATACATTGTTTACTAAAACTTAATGAGAGTCCATACATTGTTTACTAAAACTTAATGAGAGTCCATACATTGTTTACTAAAACTTAATGAGAGTCCATACATTGTTTACTAAAACTTAATGAGAGTCCATACATTGTTTACTAAAACTTAATGAGAGTCCATACATTGTTTACTAAAACTTAATGAGAGTCCATACATTGTTTACTAAAACTTAATGAGAGTCCATACATTGTTTACTAAAACTTAATGAGAGTCCATACATTGTTTACTAAAACTTAATGAGAGTCCATACATTGTTTACTAAAACTTAATGAGAGTCCATACATTGTTGTGTAAAACTTAATGAGAGTCCATACATGTTTGTAAAACTTAATGAGAGTCCATACATGTTTACTAAAACTTAATGAGAGTCCATACATTGTTGTTAAAACTTAATGAGAGTCCATACATGTTGTTAAAACTTAATGAGAGTCCATACATTGTTTACTAAAACTTAATGAGAGTCCATACATTGTTTTGTAAAACTTAATGAGAGTCCATACATTGTTTACTAAAACTTAATGAGAGTCCATACATTGTTTACTAAAACTTAATGAGAGTCCATACATTGTTTACTAAAACTTAATGAGAGTCCATACATTGTTTACTAAAACTTAATAAGAGTCCATACATTGTTTACTAAAACTTAATGAGAGTCCATACATTGTTTACTAAAACTTAATGAGAGTCCATACATTGTTTACTAAAACTTAATGAGAGTCCATACATTGTTTTGTAAAACTTAATGAGAGTCCATACATTGTTTGTAAAACTTAATAGAGTCCATACATTGTTTACTAAAACTTAATGAAGTCCATACATTGTTTACTAAAACTTAATGAGAGTCCATACATTGTTGATAAAACTTAATGAGTCATACATTGTTGTGTAAAACTTAATGAAGTCCAACTGTGTAAAACTTAATGAGATCCATACATTGTTTAGTAAACTTATGAATCTTTAGTATAGAACTTGTTATGTCTAATGAAATAATTTGCGTGTAGACTTAGTACTGATTATACTATGATAAGACTTCTGTCGTTTATTTTCATTCTTTATCCTATCTACTGCTAAAAAGGGGGTTCTGTTATATGTGACAACAGACGAGATACAGAGGAAGAGATAGAGAGAGAGAGAGGAGAGAGATAGAGATAGAGGAAGAGAGATAGAGGAAAGAGATAGAGATAGAGGAAAGAGATAGAGGAAGAGATAGAGATGAGAGGAAGAGAGATAGAGGAAGAGAGATAGAGGATAATAGACAAGATACAGGGGAAAGAGAGGATGACATAGGGAAAATATTCTAGACACCATAACATTATGGCACGGAGTTAAATATATTCTAGACACCATAACATTATGTCACGGAGTTAAATATATTCTAGACACCATAACATTATGGCACGGAGTTAAATATATTCTAGACACCATAACATTATGGCACGGAGTTAAATATATTCTAGACACCATAACATTATGGCACGGAGTTAAATATATTTTAGACACCATAACATTATGTCACGGAGTTAAATATATTCTAGACACCATAACATTATGGCACGGAGTTAAATATATTCTAGACACCATAACATTATGGCACGGAGTTAAATATATTCTAGACACCATAACATTATGGCACGGAGTTAAATATATTCTAGACACCATAACATTATGGCACGGAGTTAAATATATTCTAGACACCATAACATTATGGCACGGAGTTAAATATATTCTAGACACCATAACATTATGTCACGGAGTTAAATATATTCTAGACACCATAACATTATGGCACGGAGTTAAATATATTCTAGACACCATAACATTATGTCACGGAGTTAAATATATTCTAGACACCATAACATTATGGCACGGAGTTAAATATATTCTAGACACCATAACATTATGTCACGGAGTTAAATATATTCTAGACACCATAACATTATGGCACGGAGTTAAATATATTCTAGACACCATAACATTATGGCACGGAGTTAAATATATTCTAGACACCATAACATCATGGCACGGAGTCAAAACAGTACCAGAACTTGAACAAAAGACAGAGTTGTGGGAGAACAATCTTCTTCTTCTTCGACCGCTCCACATCTCACCACTTGTTAAACTACTCTTTATGATTCATATGTGATCTGAGCCTAAGAGCGACTGTACGTTGTGCCAGTTATGCATCTACAAGTGTGCCAGCACATCCGATTTCTGCGACGCTTTTCATTTACTAGGGTAGCTTCCTTAGGCCCCTACCTCAGTCGCCTCTTTTACGACATGCCTTGTGGGTCGCAGTGTTACTATTCTTTGCTCCACTTGATCGTCTCAGCAACACATGAGCGGTGGAAGAACATGATATAACCTTTGTCTGCTGGCATGTCACGTGATGAAGATTACAATTTAAACTGTATTTTAAAACTCGCAGCTATTCTTGACATTCTTCTACCCACAACCTGAACTTTGACCTGTCATACAAGTCTCGATGCATACACTAAGATGTTATATCCTGGTACGAGGAGACAACCAGAAATCAGTTGCAAATACAACTACTGAGCGCGGGTGGTGGGATATTGTCTCACATATAAATGAGTGAAAGGTCACAGAGGAGCGCGTGTCTAAAGAAGAATTCTCTGCTGGGTCATACAGAAGAAATTAACATACCGGAAGTTGTATTAGCCGTCTTGCATGCAGTCGCTGGTTAGATTCTATAACTATGAATAATATGAAAGTTCTCACGTAGCCCTGAGTAGAGCTGTTATTTCAACTAGAGGTACCAACGTTGAAGATGGACGATTTCTCTCAATTTAAACCAAACAAAAAGGTATCGAGTTTCTGAATACATGATTTTGTCGAAGATTTGTTCAACCGGTGCATGCACAGTTTTTGACATCATAAATTGTATATCTGTAAGAAAGTGTTAGAAATATGTCGTAGTTAGTTCATCATCATCATCTTGTAACTTGTCCCTTCTGGAACTTGGCTCCCATGACAGCAGTCCTGAAAAATACTCTGTTCTGTGTAAGTTGACCGGCGCCAGCAGCAGTCATTCTCAGATCGTCAATGACATCTTGCACCCATCGTCTTCTAGGTCTTCCTCTCATTCTTCTTCCAGGCACCATTCCCTCCAAAATTCTCTTCTCTGGGCGCTCACTCATTCAAGTCATCAAAGAGGCAAGTGGGGCATATACAACAACAACCAAATTCTCTTCTCTGGGCACTCACTCATTCAAGTCATCAAAGAGGCAAGTGGGGCATATACAACAACAACCAAATTCTCTTCTCTGGGCACTCACTCATTCAAGTCATCAAAGAGGCAAGTGGGGCATATACAACACCAACCAGCAGAATGACTATGGAGGTCAATGGCGGTGAGAAAATCCCTGGAGGGACTGCAGACGCATACATTCACACATGCATACTCAGAAAATCCCTGGAGGGACTGCAGACGCATACATTCACACATGCATACTCAGCAACTCTATGATCATGATACAGAATATCAAGACTGGTTATTGACGAAGGCAATGGATGCAATTAATACAAAATTTCGACAATCCAGACACTTACTTACCTTCATCTTTGTCCCAGGTCATGCTGGGGTGAAGGGCAATGAGAGAGCGGCTGCACTGGCGAGCAATGCTACGACCGAGAATGGGTCTTCTATGGGCAAAAGCAACATCATCAACGCTCTCAGAGAAAACATATGCTCTGAAGATTTCAACGAAGAAGATGAAGGCTATTCTCTATCTCGGTTGCGCAAGTTATGTATACCGATAGGTGCGGCAAGACAGGAAAACCACGAGAGAAAACCCAGTAGATACATCAATCAACACAGAACGGGAGTTGTTAGTCTAGACACACTGAACTACATGCTTGGGGAGGAGGGGGAGTGGGGATCGGAGCAATTATGGACATGTCCGATGTCCGATGATTCTCAAATAAAAAATGATCATGTCGTTTGATGTGACCGAAATATTTAATTTTCCTTGATTTTATGCTCTTTAATATCCAACTTTCTTTAATATCAAACTGTTGCAGAACAGAAGCATTTGTTCTTTTCTCTGTCCATGATATTCTAAGTACTCTTCTGTAGCATTTGCATTCAAAGGCATTAAAATGATCTCCGCCGCTGCTTTGTCAATGTCTCACAACCATTACCAAATATCAGTGACAACGAGTAGTTACTAATACTCAAAAAGTAACTGGAAAGCAAATATTACTCATTTCCAGATCTCTATCTACCCACCTCCACCTCCGAGGTCAAGTAAGGTCTTGACCAGTGCGCTACCTGGACATGACTTCTCACGCATAGCGCGAGAGATGTCTCAACCTCTCACACCCTCACGTTGTTATTCCCGACGATCTCCAAAAGTCTGCGCGATTACCGGTAGATATAGGTCACACCGACAATTGACATTTCATTTTGATGTTTCAAATTCTGGTTCCGAATACTTGCGCGACCTCCGCCATACTCCGATTTGTTTGTTGAATTAATTTCTAAAGTTGCCAGTATACAGCTCGTAGCCCAAGTTTATTCCCCTTGTGACACCAGATATGGGCCGTGCACACTGCGCAGACAAAACATTGCAGACACCATCTGACCCCGGGCTTGTGTATAAATGGTCGGAAGCTAGGCTGTGTATATTCTCAATGTGACACGTGATATAGGCATAACTGAGATACAAGACAATATTATATGTTGGAATGTCTACGTACATAAACTTCTCGAACAAAACATCCAAAACTAAAATATACATTTGCATAAATAAATGTCGTTACTTCTGTGCATGAAATCGGTCACATTCTACAAGTGACCTTCGTCTTATTCCTGTATTTCAGTGATTTTGAAGTATGACTTGTTGTTCTTTACTTGGCATCAAGTTCTCGTTACTTATGTATCAGTTACTTGTTAGGGTCTAAAGCCAAAGGATTGACTTTATTGCACCGGGTTTTACCCCACATGGTTCGGTCCCTCTCCGCAGAAATGGCACACCATCTGCCGATAGTAGTGCACAAAGAACAAACTCCGTAGCTCCGGCAACAATCCCTGGGATCTCAGGAAAAGAATGCGCTTATAAAGAGAACGGCTCGATCCACATTCGAACCCCAAGACCATTGGAATGTAAGGCAAGAATTTAACCACTTAGCCACATCGACCACTTAGCCACATCGACCACTTAGCCACATCGACCACTTAGCCACATCGACCACTTAGCCACATCGACCACTTAGCCACATCGACCACTTAGCCACATCGACCACTTAGCCACATCGA
This sequence comes from Arion vulgaris, assembly GCA_020796225.1. Classification (NCBI taxonomy): domain Eukaryota; kingdom Metazoa; phylum Mollusca; class Gastropoda; order Stylommatophora; family Arionidae; genus Arion; species Arion vulgaris. The sequence goes on from CM036755.1 coordinate 90,468,650, forward strand.
CCACCAATTATTATTGTTAGTTATTATTGTTAGTTATTATTAACTGTCACCGATTTGGTTATCTACAACTACTAGATAAGTAAATCTACAACTAGATAAGTAAATCTACATCTACTAGATAAGTAAATCTACAACTACTAGATAAGTAAATCTACAACTAGATAAGTAAATCTACAACAAGATAAGTAAATCTACAACTAGATAAATAAATCTACAACTACTAGATAAGTAAATCTACAACTAGATAAGTAAATCTACAACTAGATAAATAAATCTACAACTACTAGATAAGTAAATCTACAACTACTAGATAAGTAAATCTACAACTAGATAAGTAAATCTACAACTACTAGATAAGTAAATCTACAACTAGATAAGTAAATCTACAACTAGATAAATAAATCTACAACTACTAGATAAGTAAATCTACATCTACTAGATAAGTAAATCTACAACTACTAGATAAGTAAATCTACAACTAGATAAGTAAATCTACAACTACTAGATAAGTAAATCTACAACTAGATAAGTAAATCTACAACTAGATAAGTAAATCTACAACTAGATAAGTAAATCTACATCTACTAGATAAGTAAATCTACAACTACTAGATAAGTAAATCTACAACTAGATAAGTAAATCTACAACAAGATAAGTAAATCTACAACTAGATAAATAAATCTACAACTACTAGATAAGTAAATCTACAACTAGATAAGTAAATCTACAACTAGATAAATAAATCTACAACTACTAGATAAGTAAATCTACAACTACTAGATAAGTAAATCTACAACTAGATAAGTAAATCTACAACTACTAGATAAGTAAATCTACAACTAGATAAGTAAATCTACAACTAGATAAATAAATCTACAACTACTAGATAAGTAAATCTACATCTACTAGATAAGTAAATCTACAACTACTAGATAAGTAAATCTACAACTAGATAAGTAAATCTACAACTACTAGATAAGTAAATCTACAACTAGATAAGTAAATCTACAACTAGATAAGTAAATCTACAACTAGATAAGTAAATCTACAACTAGATAAGTATCTACATCTACTAGATAAGTAAATCTACAACTACTAGATAAGTAAATCTACAACAACAAGATAAGTAAATCTACAACTACTAGATAAGTAAATCTACAACAACAAGATAAGTAAATCTACAACAACTAGATAAGTAAATCTACAGCTAGATAAGTAAATCTACAACAAGATAGTAAATCTACAACTAGAAAAGTAAATCTACAACTACTAGATAAGTAAATCTACATCTACTAGATAAGTAAATCTACAACTACTAGATAAGTAAATCTACAACAAGATAAGTAAATCTACAACTAGATAAGTAAATCTACAACTAGATAAGTAAATCTACAACTAGATAAGTAAATCTACAACTAGATAAGTAAATCTACAACTAGATTCTTTTGATTTTTTTTTCGATTCAAAAGCACTTGAGCTTTTCAGCTCTTCGGCGCTGTGCCATGGACATCGTAACCTTCGGTTCGGTGCCACGAACACCGTAAATCTGGGGAATCTGTGGCTTTTTCTGCCATCCTGCGGAATTGAACCCGCACACACAGAGGATAGTCACCCGTAGTCCAACGCGCTACGAACACGCTGGGCAGACAGGCCTACAACTAGATAAATAGATTTAGTATACTGCCGTCAGATAGTTGACAGAAATCTAGACTAGTCAACTTTTTCTTTATTCGAACATCAGCTCATCATCAAATAGCTTGTCTGATCCTGGAGCAAAACATTCGCGACCCTCACAGACCTTCGGCCTTTCTACTGAGACAGAACATCTGGACTATGAGAGAGAACATCTGGACTATGGAGAGAGAACATCTGGACTATGAGAGAGAATATCTGGACTATGAGAGAGAATATCTGGACTATGAGACAGAACATCTGGACTATGAGAGAGAATATCTGGACTATGAGAGAGAACATCTGGACTATGAGAGAGAATATCTGGACTATGAGACAGAACATCTGGACTATGAGAGAGAATATCTGGACTATGAGAGAGAATATCTGGACTATGAGAGAGAATATCTGGAATATGAGAGAGAATATCTGGACTATGAAAGAGAATATCTGGACTATGAGACAGAACATCTGGACTTTGAGAGAGAACATCTGGACTATGAGAGAGAACATCTGGACTATGAGAGAGAATATCTGGACTATGAGAGAGAACATCTGGACTATGAGAGAGAATATCTGGACTATGAGAGAGAACATCTGGACTATGAAAGAGAACATCTGGACTATGAGAGAGAATATCTGGACTATGAGAGAGAATATCTGGACTATGAGAGAGAACATCTGGACTATGAAAGAGAACATCTGGACTATGAGAGAGAATATCTGGACTATGAGAGAGAACATCTGGACTATGAAAGAGAACATCTGGACTATGAGAGAGAATATCTGGACTATGAAAGAGAACATCTGGACTATGAGAGAGAATATCTGGACTATGAGAGAGAATATCTGGACTATGAGAGAGAACATCTGGACTATGAGAGAGAATATCTGGACTATTAGAGAGAATATCTGGACTATGAGAGAGAACATCTGGACTATGAGAGAGAATATCTGGACTATTAGAGAGAATATCTGGACTATGAGAGAGAACATCTGGACTATGAGAGAGAATATCTGGACTATGAAAGAGAATATCTGGACTATGAAAGAGAATATCTGGACTATGAGAGAGAATATCTGGACTATGAGAGAGAATATCTGGACTATTAGAGAGAATATCTGGACTATTAGAGAGAATATCTGGACTATGAGAGAGAATATCTGGACTATTAGAGAGAATATCTGGACTATGAAAGAGAATATCTGGACTATGAGACAGAACATCTGGACTTTGAGAGAGAACATCTGGACTATGAGACAGAACATCTGGACTATGAGAGAGAACATCTGGACTATGAGAGAGAATATCTGGACTATGAGAGAGAATATCTGGACTATGAGAGAGAATATCTGGACTATTAGAGAGAATATCTGGACTATTAGAGAGAATATCTGGACTATGAGAGAGAATATCTGGACTATTAGAGAGAATATCTGGACTATGAAAGAGAATATCTGGACTATGAGACAGAACATCTGGACTTTGAGAGAGAACATCTGGACTATGAGACAGAACATCTGGACTATGAGAGAGAACATCTGGACTATGAGAGAGAATATCTGGACTATGAGAGAGAATATCTGGACTATTAGAGAGAATATCTGGACTATGAGAGTGAACATCTGGACTATGAGAGAGAATATCTGGACTATGAGAGAGAACATCTGGACTATGAGAGAGAATATCTGGACTATGAGAGAGAATATCTGGACTATGAAAGAGAATATCTGGACTATGAGACAGAACATCTGGACTTTGAGAGAGAACATCTGGACTATGAGAGAGAACATCTGGAATATGAGAGAGAGAACATCTGGACTATGAGAGAGACAGAACATCTGGACTATGAGAGAGACCGAACATCTGGACTATGAGAGAGAGAGAAATCCCGAAGGACCGTTAGGGTGTAAACGTTCTGCTCAGGACAAGCTACTTGATGATGATGTTTATTTTTTCTCGGCTGTACTCATTGTTTGTGTAGGATAACAAGTATTCGAGTAACCGATAGTTACTATTTGTACATGGCGACCTGGCGTAACATGGCATGTCAAAGTGACATGTGTTGATGGAATGAAATTACATCTTAGACATTCTTGACATGGAGACTTCTAGTGTCGTCATCAAAATGTGAGAAATTGTATGAAAGTTGACCACAGATAAAGACATTAATATACCTATATATATTTTTTTTATGTAACCACAAGGTAGCAGACAGGTATTTAGATAGAACATCACCAGGTAGCAGACAGGTATGTAGATAGAACATCACCAGGTAACAGACAGGTACAGGTATGTAGGTAGAACATCACCAGGTAACAGACAGGTATGTAGATAGAACATCACCAGGTAACAGACAGGTATTTAGATAGAACATCACCAGGTAACAGACAGGTATGTAGATAGAACATCACCAGGTAACAGACAGGTATGTAGATAGAACATCACCAGGTAACAGACAGGTATGTAGATAGAACATCACCAGATAACAGACAGGTATGCAGATAGAACATCACCAGGTAACAGACAGGTATGTAGATAGAACATCACAGGTAACAGACAGGTATGCACACCACCTGACATCACCAGGTAACAGACAGGTATGTAGGTAGTACAGTGGCGGCTCGTTATAATTTTTGCTGGTTGGGCCAGACATCTTTTCTAGATAAATCATGGTTTTGTGTTGCTATATGTTAATTAACAAAATAATAAATACACGTTATACATTAGTTTTTGTGGGACCCGGTCCCACTGACCCTTAATGACGAGCCGCCACTGAGGTAGTATAAGAATAAAAGTTGAATACATCACCTGACATCACCAGGTAACAGACAGGTATGTTCAACACCTGACATCATCAGGTAACAGACAGGTATGTACAACACCTGACATCACCAGGTAACAGACAGGTATGTACAACACCTGACATCATCAGGTAACAGACAGGTATGTTCAACACCTGACATCATCAGGTAACAGACAGGTATGTACAACACCTGACATCACCAGGTAACAGACAGGTATGTAGGTAGTATAAGAAAACAAGTTGAATACATCAAATAGGTATACAGAAGAAGGATTGCCCTAATTGCTAGGAATTTATTTTTCACATATGGTCTCTGTCTCTCTGCCAACCCCACTTTCCAATCAGCGGTCTCTGTCTCTCTGCCAACCCCACCTTCCAATCTGGGGCCTCTGTCTCTCTGCCAACCACACTTTCCAATCTGGGGCCTATGTCTCTCTGCCAACCCCACTTTCCAATCTGGGGCCTCTGTCTCTCTGCCAACCCCACCTTCCAATCGTTGGTCTCTGTCTCTCTGCCAACCCCACCTTCCAATCGTTGGTCTCTTGTCTCTCTGCCAACCCCACTTTCCAATCGTTGGTCTCTGTCTCTCTGCCAACCCCACCTTCCAATCGTTGGTCTCTGTCTCTCTGCCAACCCCACTTTCCAATCAGCGGTCTCTGTCTCTCTGCCAACCCCACCTTCCAATCTGGGGCCTCTGTCTCTCTGCCAACCCCACTTTCCAATCTGGGGCCTATGTCTCTCTGCCAACCCCACTTTCCAATCTGGGGCCTCTGTCTCTCTGCCAACCCCACCTTCCAATCGTTGGTCTCTGTCTCTCTGCCAACCCCACCTTCCAATCGTTGGTCTCTTGTCTCTCTGCCAACCCCACTTTCCAATCGTTGGTCTCTGTCTCTCTGCCAACCCCACCTTCCAATCGGTTGACAAAATAGTAGTTTAACCATCGGTTGACAAAATAGTGGTTTAACCATCGGTTGACAAAATAGTGGTTTAACAAGCGGTTGACACAATAGTGGTTTAACCATCGGTTGACAAAATAGTGGTTTAACCATCGGTTTGACAAAATAGTGGTTTAACAAGCGGTTGACACAATAGTGGTTTAACCATCGGTTGACAAAATAGTGGTTTAACAAGCGGTTGACAAAATACTGGTTTGACAAGCGGTTGACAAAATAGTGGTTTAACAAGAGGTTGACAAAATAGTGGTTTAACCATCGGTTGACAAAATAGTGGTTTAACCATTGGTTGACAAAATAGTGGTTTGATAAGCGGTTGACAAAAGATTGGTTTAACAAGCGGTTTACAAAATAGTGGTTTAACAAACGGTTGACAAAAGATTGGTTTAACAAGCGGTGGACAAAAGATTGGTTTAACAAGCGGTTGACAAAATAGTGGTTTAACAAACGGTTGACAAAAGATTGGTTTAACAAACGGTTGACAAAATAGTGGTTTAACAAACGGTTGACAAAAGATTGGTTTAACAAACGGTTGACAAAAGATTGGTTTAACAAGCGGTTGACAAAAGATTGGTTTAACAAACGGTTGACAAAAGAATGGTTTAACAAACGGTTGACAAAAGAATGGTTTAACAAACGGTTGACAAAATAGTGGTTTAACAAACGGTTGACAAAAGATTGGTTTAACAAACGGTTGACAAAAGAATGGTTTAACAAACGGTTGACAAAAGAATGGTTTAACAAGCGGTTGACAAAAGATTGGTTTAACAAACGGTTGACAAAGATTGGTTTACAAACGGTTGACAAAAGAATGGTTTAACAAACGGTTGACAAAAGAATGGTTTAACAAACGGTTGACAAAGGATTGGTTTAACAAACGGTTGACAAAGGATTGGTTTAACAAACGGTTGACAAAATAGTGGTTTAACAAACGGTTGACAAAATAGTGGTTTAACAAACAGTAGACAAAATAGTGGTTTAACAAACGGTTGACAAAATAGTGGTTTAACAAACGGTTGACAAAAGAATGGTTTAACAAACGGTTGACAAAAGATTGGTTTAACAAACGGTTGACAAAAGAATGGTTTAACAAACGGTTGACAAAAGAATGGTTTAACAAACGGTTGACAAAAGAATGGTTTAACAAACGGTTGACAAAAGATTGGTTTAACAAACGGTTGACAAAATAGTGGTTTAACAAACGGTTGACAAAATAGTGGTTTAACAAACGGTTGACAAAATAGTGGTTTAACAAACGGTTGACAAAATAGTGGTTTAACAAACGGTTGACAAAAGATTGGTTTAACAAACGGTTGACAAAAGAATGGTTTAACAAACGGTTGACAAAAGAATGGTTTAACAAACGGTTGACAAAAGAATGGTTTAACAAACGGTTGACAAAAGATTGGTTTAACAAACGGTAGACAAAATAGTGGTTTAACAAACGGTTGACAAAACAGTGGTTTAACAAACGGTTGACAAAATAGTGGTTGAACAAGTTGTGGATATGGAGTGTGCTAAGAAAAAGAAAGAGTCCAACGAAAAATCACTTCAAATATGAACTGAAATATTGAGATCATCAACAGCGAGAATATATTTATATATCCAGAAAGAGACATCACAAATGATTTGTTCCAAGTTAGAAATTGTAAAAAAAAAAAATTATGAAATATCAATTTAAGGTCAACCCTGATTTTCTGGACAAAATCATAGCATGTCTGTCAGTCTGACGACATTAACGTTAACAGCTGACCTACGTATACGACGATAACACAAACCCGTGTCTGTGTTTCCGTGTCTGTGTTCCCATGTCTGTGTTCCCATGTCTGTGCTCCATATAACATGCTTATATGCTTGATAGAGCGGTAGATGCTTGGACAAACTTGACGTTTGAAATGTTAGCTATGCAGATAACGGATAATTATTCGCAATTCTAATTTGCACATTCTTCAATACCAGACGAGAATGTCTTGAACTTGATTTGACATCAGATTCCTGTTACAGATTGGGTACGTATTATCCCACCGTTACTATTGTGTTTATGTAATGTTATAAACCTACCCGCCGCTTCATTGAATAGTCATGTTTGAAAAATGAAAATGTTCACCGTATCATTACCTGATATCGTGTTAGGTAGGCTTTGAATATTTACAGTGTCGTTTGTGCGGCGTGTAGGATCATAGATTTGTAGCATCCGACTACTGTTCTGTCTGGTTGTAGTTGCTCGATGTAACATCCGACTACTGTTCTGTCTGGTTGTAGTTGCTCGATGTAACATCCGACTACTGTTCTGTCTTGTTGTAGTTGCTCGATGTAACATCCGACTACTGTTATTTTTGGTTGTAGTTGCTCGATGAGGCCCTTATGGTAGAGATGTCGAGTGAACTTGCTTTTGTGATTTGTTTTTTATATTTCTGCAAAATGTCGTTGACACTTGTACGCCTGCCTTGTCTATGAAGGCATCTGTTTCCTTTTTTGCAATCCTTGAAATTATTTAGTTTTCCATGCGGCGGCAGAGAAAATAAATAGATATATCCAGAAATAACTCAAAATCAAAGACAACTGCTATAAAGCTACACATGAGAATAAGACAACTGATGTAATGCTACACATGAGAATAAGACAACTGCTATAATGTGCTACACATGAGAATAAGACAACTGATATAATGCTACACATGACAATAAGACAACTGCTATAATGTGCTACACATGACAATAAGACAACTGCTATAATGTGCTACACATGAGAATAAGACAACTGCTATAATGCTACACATGACAATAAGACAACTGATATAATGCTACACATGAGAATAAGACAACTGCTATAATGCTACACATGAGAATAAGACAACTGATATAATGCTACACATGAGAATAAGAAAACTGCTATAATGCTACACATGAGAATAAGACAACTGATATAATGCTACACATGAGAATAAGACAACTGCTATAATGTGTTACATGAGAATAAGACAACTGATATAATGCTACACATGACAATAAGACAACTGCTATAATGTGCTACACATGACAATAAGAAAACTGCTATAATGCTACACATGAGAATAAGACAACTGCTATAATGTGTTACATGAGAATAAGACAACTGCTATAATGTGTTACACATGAGAATAAGACAACTGATATAATGCTACACATGACAATAAGACAACTGCTATAATGTGCTACACATGACAATAAGAAAACTGCTATAATGCTACACATGAGAATAAGACAACTGCTATAATGTGCTACACATGAGAATAAGACAACTGCTATAATGTGTTACATGAGAATAAGACAACTGATATAATGCTACACATGAGAATAAGACAACTGCTATAATGTGCTACACATGAGAATAAGACAACTGCTATAATGTGCTACACATGAGAATAAGACAACTGCTATAATGTGCTACACATGAGAATAAGACAACTGATATAATGCTACACATGAGAATAAGAAAACTGCTATAATGCTACACATGACAATAAGACAACTGCTATAATGCTACACATGAGAATAAGACAACTGATATAATGCTACACATGAGAATAAGACAACTGCTATAATGTGCTACACATGAGAATAAGACACCTGCTATAATGTGCTACACATGAGAATAAGACAACTGCTATAATGTGTTACATGAGAATAAGACAACTGCTATAATGCTACACATGAGAATAAGACAACTGATATAATGCTACACATGAGAATAAGACAACTGCTATAATGTGTTACACATGAGAATAAGACAACTGATATAATGTGTTACATGAGAATAAAACAACTGCTATAATGCTACACATGAGAATAAGACAACTGCTATAATGTGCTACACATGAGAATAAGAAAACTGCTATAATGCTACACATGAGAATAAGACAACTGCTATAATGTGCTACACTTGTGAATAAGACAACTGCTATAATGCTACACATGAGAATAAGACAACTGCTATAATGTGCTACACATGAGAATAAGACACCTGCTATAATGTGCTACACATGAGAATAAGACAACTGCTATAATGTGCTACACATGAGAATAAAACAACTGAAGTATTTTGAAGATATAAAGAGACACGAAGAGTTGGAGAAGATCATCATGGAAGGAAGCATCCCGGCAAGAAGAATAATTTTTTTGGGAATATCTTCATTGCACTCCGGACATGTCCATAGGTGCTCCGATCTCCATCGCAATATCTTCATTGCACTCCGGACATGTCCATAGGTGCTCAGATCTCCATCTCAATATCTTCATTGCACTCCGGACATGTCCATAGGTGCTCAGATCTCCATCACAATATCTTCATTGCACTCCGGACATGTCCATAGGTGCTCCGATCTCCATCGCAATATCTCCAACAGCTTCTATCAACTGTAGCAGTTCAATAATGATTAATGAGCCTACTCATACGTCTGTTATACTGCTCTTTTTTCGTCTTCTTCCCTTTCAACTCCCAACGAAGCACATGTCTTCAACGAACTTTTGCCAGCTCTTCCTCTCTCTTACCATCCCTTCCAGTTCTTTCCACATCTTGCCTATCCTTTTAATAATAGTCTCCGGCTCTCTTCTCCAGGTATTACTAGGCCTTCCCTACGCCTCGTTCCTTGCTGGTTCCAAAGCTTTCTTTTCTGGCCACTCAATTCTTCAGTCCAAGTTCCTGCAATCTCGCTGCTGACTTGGATGGGTTAAGACGAGTTTCTTTGCGACTACACTCCATGAGGGCGTTCATAATGTCAGCTCTACCCATTGGCTGATCCCCCTCCCCGATATGGTGACAGGGCCAGCAAACCTAGCTGCTCTCTAGTTGCCATCGACATTAATAAGCTTTGGAGCAAAGATGAATAGCTGCTCTCTACCACCTTCTTCTCTCTCTACCACCCTCCTCTCTCTGCCACCTTCTTCTCTCTCTACTACCCTCCTCTCTCTCTACCACCCTCCTCTCTCTGCCACCCTCCTCTCTCTGCCACCTTCTTCTCTCTCTACCACCTTCTTCTCTCTCTACCACCCTCCTCTCTCTCTACCACCTTCTTCTCTCTCTACCACCCTCCTCTCTCTCTACCACCTTCTTCTCTCTCTACCACCTTCTTCTCTCTCTACCACCCTCCTCTCTCTGCCACCTTCTTCTCTCTCTACCACCTTCTTCTCTCTCTGCCACCTTCTTCTCTCTCTCTACCACCCTCCTCTCTCTGTCACCTTTCTCTCTCTGCCACCTTCTTCTCTCTCTGCCACCTTCTTCTCTCTCTACCACCCTCCTCTCTCTCTACCACCTTCTTCTCTCTCTACCACCTTCTTCTCTCTCTGCCACCTTCTTCTCTCTCTACCACCTTCTTCTCTCTCTACCACCTTCTTCTCTCTCTGCCACCTTCTTTTCTCTCTACCACCCTCCTCTCTCTCTGCCACCTTCTTCTCTCTCTACCACCTTCTTCTCTCTCTCTACCACCCTCCTCTCTCTGCCACCTTCTTCTCTCTCTACCACCCTCCTCTCTCTGTCACCTTTCTCTCTCTGCCACCTTCTTCTCTCTCTGCCACCTTCTGCTCTCTCTACCACCCTCTTCTCTCTACCACCCTCCTCTCTCTACCACCCTCCTCTCTCTCTACCACCTTCTTCTCTCTCTACCACCTTCTTCTCTCTCTACCACCTCCTCTCTCTCTACCACCTTCTTCTCTCTCTACCACCCTCCTCTCTCTCTACCACCTTCTTCTCTCTCTACCACCTTCTTCTCTCTCTACCACCCTCCTCTCTCTGCCACCTTCTTCTCTCTCTACCACCCTCCTCTCTCTGCCACCTTCTTCTCTCTCTCTACCACCCTCCTCTCTCTGTCACCTTTCTCTCTCTGCCACCTTCTTCTCTCTCTTCCACCTTCTTCTCTCTCTACCACCCTCCTCTCTCTCTACCACCTTCTTCTCTCTCTACCACCTTCTTCTCTCTCTGCCACCTTCTTCTCTCTCTACCACCTTCTTCTCTCTCTACCACCTTCTTCTCTCTCTGCCACCTTCTTCTCTCTCTACCACCCTCTTCTCTCTCTGCCACCTTCTTCTCTCTCTACCACCTTCTTCTCTCTCTACCACCCTCCTCTCTCTGCCACCTTCTTCTCTCTCTACCACCCTCCTCTCTCTGTCACCTTTCTCTCTCTGCCACCTTCTTCTCTCTCTGCCACCTTCTGCTCTCTCTACCACCCTCTTCTCTCTACCACCCTCCTCTCTCTACCACCTTCTTCTCTCTCTATTACCTTCTTCTCTCTACTACCTTCTCCTCTCTCTACCACCTTCTCCTCTCTCTACCACCTTCTTCTCTCTCTACCACCTTCTTCTCTCTCTCTACCACCTTCTTCTCTCTGCCACCTTCTCCTCTCTACCACCTTCTTCTCTCTGCCACCTTCTCCTCTCTACCACCTTCTTCTCTCTGCCACCTTCTCCTCTCTACCACCTTCCTCTCTCTACCACCCTCCTCTCTCTACCACCCTCCTCTCTCTACCACCCTCCTCTCTCTACCACCTCCTCTCTCTACCACCTTCTCCTCTCTACCACCCTCCTCTCTCTACCACCCTCCTCTTTTACCACCTTCTCCTCTCTACCACCCTCTCTCTCTCACCACCCTCCTCTCTCTACTACCTTCTCCTCTCTCTACTACCTTCTCCTCTCTCTACCACCCTCCTCTCTCTCTATTACCTTCTTCTCTCTACCACCTTCTTCTCTCTCTATTACCTTCCTCTCTCTCTATTACCTTCTTCTCTCTCTATTACCTTCTTCTCTCTCTATTACCTTCTTCTCTCTCTACCACCCTCCTCTCTCTGCCACCTTCTTCTCTCTCTACCACTCTCCTCTCTCTACCACCCTCCTCTCTCTACCGCAGCGACCCAATATTCTTCTTCTTCTTTCACATTTGAGCTCCCAACAGAGCACATGTCTTCAACAAACTTCTCCCAGCCTTCTTCTCTCCTGCTATCTCTTCCAATTATTTCCATGTTTTAGCTGAAAATGACAATCGTGGCATATCCTTTACAGGACGTAGCCATCAACCACGGTCAGCGAGACGTTGATTTTTCTAGGCACCACTTATACGTTCAGTAGTTTGCCATTGCTTTCTGAACTTATGTTTTACCTATCCTTTTAATATCAGTAGCCAGTTCTCTTCTCCAAATATGTCTAAGCCTTCTTCATCTCCTCTGTCACTGTAAGTTCTAAAGCAACGCCTGTCTTGTAATGCTTCTGGTCGGTCTTCTAAATGTGTATCCTATCCATCGCCAGCGTCTCTTCCTTATCTCGTTTTCCACGGGTATCTGCTTAGTTCTTTCTCTTGAGTTCATCCTTCGTTATCGTATGTGACGATACCCCCATATTTTACATATTATTTACTTTATTTGAATTGCTATGATTAGTTTCCTTCGAATTTCGTGTGTACAGTTTCTAGTCTTTGCAAGAGTGAATCCAAGATATTCCAAATTTGCATTGTCTTCATTTCTGGTGATAACTGCATCGGATTTGAACCATTACATGTCAGACTATGCCAGAGTGTTGCCCATCTGACGTCTAACTAAACAGGTATGCTGCACACAGACGATTGACGATGAAGAGGTCATATTGTCAGCGTGTCCTGACAGTGTATCTTCCGTCTCACTTGATTAAGTTTCAGTTTGTGTCACTAAGGATTTGTTGACACTAAACTCAAACACGCCCAGTGACAGATGACTTTGAAAAAGTATAACATTGCTCTAGCAAGTTTGTCAACAGCTAGCTACAGTCGGCTACAGTTGGGCTACAGTTGGGATACAGTAGGATATAGTTGGCAACAGTTTGGCTACAGTTGGGCTATAGTCGGCTACAGTTGGAATATAGAAGGCTACAGTCGGGATACATTAAGGCTACAGATGGGCTACAGTTGGACTATAGCAGAGCTACAGTTGGGATATAGATGGCTACAGTCGAGATACAGCAGACTACAGTTGGGATATAGAAGGCTACAGTATGGCTACAGTATGGCTACAGTAGGACTCCAGTTGGCTATAGTAGGGCTATAGCAGAGCTACAGTTGGTTAGGTTTATTGTATCTGCAGTTATATGTATCTATGACTGTCTATACATTATCTCCAGCTGTATGGTTGAGTCTATGTTATCTCCAGCTGTAGGGTTGTGTCTATGTTACCTCCAGCTGTATGGTTGTGTCTATGTTACCTCCAGCTGTATGGTTGTGTCTATGTTATCTCCAGCTGTATGGTTGTGTCTATGTTACCTCCAGCTGTATGGCTGTGTCTATGTTACCTCCAGCTGTATGACTGTGTCTATGTTATCTCCAGCTGTAGAGTTGTGTCTATGTTACCTCCAGCTGTATGGCTGTGTCTATGTTATCTCCAGCTGTATGGTTGTGTCTATGTTATCTCCAGCTGTATGGCTGTGTCTATGTTATCTCCAGCTGTATGGTTGTGTCTATGTTATCTCCAGCTGTATGGCTGTGTCTATGTTATCTCCAGCTGTATGGTTGTGTATATGCTGTCTCCAGCTGTACGGTTGTGTCTATGTTACCTCCAGCTGTATTTGTGTGTCTATGTTACCTCCAGCTGTATGGCTGTGTCTATGTTATCTCCAGCTGTATGGTTGTGTCTATGTTATCTCCAGCTGTATGGCTGTGTCTATGTTATCCCCAGCTGTATGGTTGTGTCTATGTTGTCTCCAGCAGTATGGCTGTGTCTGTTATCTCCAGCTGTATGGTTGTGTCTGTGTTATCTCCAGCTGTATGGCTGTTTATACATGATCTCCTGCTGTATGACTGTGTCTATGTTGTCTCCAGCTGTATGGCTGTTTATACATTATCTCCTGCTGTATGACTGTGTCTATGTTGTATCCAGCTGTATGATTATACATATGTTGTCTCCTGTCGTATGTGTCTATGTCTGCTATATGTGCGTAGGTTCACCCAGCCATGAAATATAGCAACAGTAGGCTTTCAAATATACAAACGCAGTAAATTGAGAAAGAATGCACTGGTGCAAGGGGGTGTAATGTAATATTTGCTGCAGTTTGGTACAAGAAGGTGCATACAGATAAAGCATAACATCTGACAAGCGAAGCGAAGTCATATATTGTCTATATTTGAATGAAAGCGTTGCCTGAGCTAACACCACCATATATGTCGCGTTCCGCCTTCAGACAGTAAAGAAAAAGCTGTGGCCTTTCTAATACAGTTTATAAATGCGACGTTAGTATTCTTAGATACAGGACAGCTTAAACCAGAGAGCTACCAGGTAAACTTGCTATTTATCACTATCGGTAAGGGAAACCACCAGTTACATATATATATATATAAACATACATATATCAACAGATAATTAATGTTATCGCATTATTGAATAACTAAATAAAAATACTGTTTCAACCTACTTGTATAACTTGACTTGATAAACTAACTAAATAAAGATTATAGCGATTGTTGACAATCTTCTGTTTGTGTTGGAGAGTTTAATGCTCAGTCAAATACTTCAATCCGGAATGTGTACGCTTTTTCAAAATAGGGGGAAGATCAGAGACATAAATTGAAGATGGTGGGAAGAAAATATATTTGAATTCTAACGAACAAGTTAATTTTCAGTTTGTGTTTTAGCTGTTGTTGTTCTGAGTTTTTGTGTGCAGTACTTTCATTCAACTTTATATTTTGTTTTCTTTCTACTTTCGTTTGGAGGTGAATTCATTTGTTAGTTTCTATAACTAATATTCCATTATCTCATTTATACTTGTGTGAATAATATCTCATTTATATTTGTGTGAATAATATCTCATTTATATTTGTGTGAATAACGGCTCATTTATACTTGTGTGAATAATATCTCATTTATACTTGTGTGAATAACGGATAATATCTCATTTATACTTGTGTGAATAATATCTCATTTATATTTGTGTGAATAACGGCTCATTTATACTTGTGTGAATAATATCTCATTTATACTTGTGTGAATAATATCTCATTTATATTTGTGTGAATAACGGCTCATTTATACTTGTGTGAATAATATCTCATTTATACTTGTGTAAATAATATCTCATTTATACTTGTGTGAATAATATCTCATTTATATTTGTGTGAATAACGGCTCATTTATACTTGTGTGAATAATATCTCATTTATACTTGTGTAAATAATATCTCATTTATATTTGTGTGAATAACGGATAATATCTCATTTATACTTGTGTAAATAATATCTCATTTATATTTGTGTAAATAATATCTCATTTATATTTGTGTGAATAATATCTCATTTATACTTGTGTGAATAATATCTCATTTATACTTGTGTGAATAACGGATAATATCTCATTTATACTTGTGTGAATAATATCTCATTTATATTTGTGTAAATAACGGATAATATCTCATTTATATTTGTGTAAATAACGGATAATATCTCATTTATATTTGTGTAAATAACGGATCATATCTCATTTATATTTGTGTAAATAACGGATAATATCTCATTTATATGTGTGTAAATAACGGATAATATCTCATTTATATTTGTGTAAATAACGGATAATATCTCATTTATATGTGTGTAAATAACGGATAATATCTCATTTATATTTGTGTAAATAACGGATAGTATCTCATTTATATTTGTGTAAATAACGGATAATATCTCATTTATATTTGTGTAAATAACGGATAATATCTCATTTATATGTGTGTAAATAACGGATAATATCTCATTTATATTTGTGTAAATAACGGATAATATCTCATTTATACTTGTGTAAATAATATCTCATTTATATTTGTGTAAATAATATCTCATTTATATTTGTGTAAATAATATCTCATTTATATTTGTGTAAATAATATCTCATTTATATTTGTGTAAATAACGGATAATATCTCATTTATACTTGTGTAAATAATATCTCATTTATATTTGTGTAAATAATATCTCATTTATATTTGTGTAAATAATATCTCATTTATATTTGTGTAAATAATATCTCATTTATATTTGTGTAAATAATGGATAATATCTCATTTATACTTGTGTAAATAATATCTCATTTATATTTGTGTAAATAATATCTCATTTATATGTGTGTAAATAATATCTCATTTATATTTGTGTAAATAATATCTCATTTATATTTGTGTAAATAACGGATAATATCTCATTTATATGTGTGTAAATAACGGATAATATATCATTTATATGTGTGTAAATAACGGATAATATCTCATTTATATTTGTGTAAATAACGGATAATATCTCATTTATATTTGTGTAAATAACGGATAATATCTCATTTATATTTGTGTAAATAACGGATACTATCTCATTTATACTTGTGTAAATAATATCTCATTTATATTTGTGTAAATAATATCTCATTTATATGTGTGTAAATAATATCTCATTTATATTTGTGTAAATAATATCTCATTTATATGTGTGTAAATAACGGATAATATCTCATTTATACTTGTGTAAATAACGGATACTATCTCATTTATACTTGTGTAAATAATATCTCATTTATATTTGTGTAAATAACGGATAATATCTCATTTATACTTGTGTAAATAATATCTCATTTATATTTGTGTAAATAATATCTCATTTATATTTGTGTAAATAATATCTCATTTATATTTGTGTAAATAATATCTCATTTATATTTGTGTAAATAACGGATAATATCTCATTTATACTTGTGTAAATAATATCTCATTTATATTTGTGTAAATAATATCTCATTTATATTTGTGTAAATAATATCTCATTTATATTTGTGTAAATAATATCTCATTTATATTTGTGTAAATAACGGATAATATCTCATTTATACTTGTGTAAATAATATCTCATTTATATTTGTGTAAATAATATCTCATTTATATGTGTGTAAATAATATCTCATTTATATTTGTGTAAATAATATCTCATTTATATTTGTGTAAATAACGGATAATATCTCATTTATATGTGTGTAAATAACGGATAATATATCATTTATATGTGTGTAAATAACGGATAATATCTCATTTATATTTGTGTAAATAACGGATAATATCTCATTTATATTTGTGTAAATAACGGATAATATCTCATTTATATTTGTGTAAATAACGGATACTATCTCATTTATACTTGTGTAAATAATATCTCATTTATATTTGTGTAAATAATATCTCATTTATATGTGTGTAAATAATATCTCATTTATATTTGTGTAAATAATATCTCATTTATATGTGTGTAAATAACGGATCATATCTCATTTATACTTGTGTAAATAACGGATACTATCTCATTTATACTTGTGTAAATAATATCTCATTTATATTTGTGTAAATAATATCTCATTTATATGTGTGTAAATAATATCTCATTTATATTTGTGTAAATAATATCTCATTTATATGTGTGTAAATAACGGATAATATCTCATTTATATTTGTGTAAATAACGGATTTCTTCTTCTTTTAACTCTCCATGTCGACAACTTGTTAAACCACTCTTTGTGATTTGTATGTGATCTGAGTCTAAGAGCGATTGTAAGTTGTGCCAGTTATGCGCCTACAAGTAGGCCAGTACATCCAATTTCTGCGAAGATTTTTGTTTAATAGTGTAGCTTCCCTAGACCCCTACTTACGCCTCTTACTCTCTCTCTCTCTTCAGGATCACTGCCCAGACCGATGTACCAGACATCCTCATAAATTATATTCATGTGGAAATCTGATTCATGCAGCCTTAGCATTGGTGTGTTTTACGTCACATCTTCAGCACCATTTGGAGCTCTGGTGCTTATCCTTCGGTGATGTGTCCGGTTTCAGCCAGCGTTTACTCGGTTCGCTCTCCGTTCTGTAGCCATCTAGTGTTTTTTACGGCGTGGGATAGCTAGCCCCACTAGCAACCTCCTTATTCGCCTCTTACAACATGCGTGGCAGGTAACAGTGGTTCTATTCTTTACACCCAAATTTGGACTCCAGTAACCACTCAGGCGTGTCGCCTCTTACAACATCGCCTTTGTAGATCGCAGTATTACTATTCTTTGCTTCCCTTGAGATCCCCAGCAACACACGGGCGGTGATAATGTTTATTTGTCAACTGACTTTCAATATCTTTAGATATTTTCCAACACTGCCTGGCAAACGTTAGGATTGATACAACAACTCTCGCTGGCAAACGTTAGGATTGATACAACAACTCTCTCTGGCAAACGTTAGGATTGATACAACAACTCTGGCTGGCAAACGTTAGGATTGATACAACAACTCTCGCTGGCAAACGTTAGGATTGATACAACAACTCTGGCTGGCATATGTTAGGATTGATACAACAACTCTGCCTGGCATATGTTAGGATTGATACAACAACTCTGCCTGGCATACGTTAGGATTGATACAACAACTCTGCCTGGCATATGTTAGGATTGATACAACAACTCTGGCTGGCAAACGTTAGGATTGATACAACAACTCTGACTGGCAAACGTTAGGATTGATACAACAACTCTGGTTGGCATATGTTAGGATTAATACAACTCTCGCCGGCATATGTTAGGATTGATACAACAACTCTCGTTTGCAAACGTTAGGATTTATACAACTCTGGCTGGCAAACGTTAGGATTGATACAATAACTCTGGCTGGCAAACGTTAGGATTGATACAATAACTCTGGCTGGCAAACGTTAGGATTGATACAATAACTCTGGCTGGCAAACGTGCAACAATGCAGTTGAAAACTCATAATTTAGTTTTTGATTTATTGATAGGAATTTCACTTTGGCAAGAAACCATGTGTGTTGCGATCTCTTTCTTACACAGGTAGATCTCAGCGGCAGTGCACGAACTCCGTAGCATCGGCGAGGGTATCCGATGTAATTTGAAAGATGATTAAAATATTTTGTAGGAAATAAATGTTAACATTTTCTACTGAATTTTAGCCGGGCAGCGGCTTTCCAGCCTGCTCTTCTCGATTTTGAACTGCCAATGGTTCTTTTACATGCTCAACTTGAACACGGTGCATACATTTTATTGTCCGTCTCCGATAGGACTAGGAACTCGGTCTCACCTACACTGAGATAGGACTAGGAACTCAGTCTCACCTACACTGAGATAGGACTAGGAACTCGGTCTCACCTACACTGAGATAGGACTAGGAACTCAGTCTCACCTACACTGAGATAGGACTAGGAACTCGGTCTCACCTACACTGAGATCAGGGATCTCTGGTAAAATATCCCGATGGCTCGACGAGGGCGCGAACCGAGTACTTTTGTAACGAAAGGCGAGCATCTAACCCATAGATTCCCAAACTTGTTCGCCCCCACCCTCATTCCCATTATAACAGTTTGCCAACGCCCCCACATATACATATATATATATACATGCTCTATTTTCACTTTGACAGAAAATTGATATATATTTCTGTCACACATCGTCAATTTTCAAATGATTAAATAAATGAAATAGAAAATTGATGAAAAAATGGATCGTGTAAGATGGGCCTAAGATGAATTCAATTGCAGAATTTAAATGTTAAATGATTATTCAGTCGCAAAATCACGAAAATAACCCCCCCCCCTCCCAAATGTTTGTGAACCCACTATCGCTCCTCCCCTAGGAGGCTTCAGCGCTCACTGGGGGAGGGGAGGGAAGCAGTACCGCCCACTTTAGGACCCCATAATCTAACCTCTACGCGACAGAGATCCCTTAATTTAGTTTTAATACTATATAACTTGCAGTTCCATATTTTATTTAGACTTTTAAAAGCTGATGTTGCTTTGTCAATTCGTATCATAATTTCTTTTAACATTTCCTGTGCAATCAAAATTGCTACCTAAATAGGTGAACTGCTCTGTTATTTTTATCATTTTAGATTCCAGTGTGATATCTGCATTACTTGCCATAGGTGTCTTCATTATATTTGTTTTTTCATAGCTTATCTGCAGTCCAACTTTTGATGCTATAGATGACAAGTTGTCTGTTTTTCTTTAAATATCTTGGTTGTTTCTACTTAACAAGGTAATATCATCTGCAAAATCCAAATTTTCTAGTTGACTATTTTCTACCCAATCGATGCCAGTTTCGCCCTGCAACATTTTCGCATGACCCAGTCAATGGCCACTCCAAACAATAGTGGAGATAGAATACAGACTTGCTTTACTCCGGTTTCAACCATAAACCAGTCGCTGTGTCCACCATCAGTGCGAACTGCACACTGTGAGCCATCATAAAGGCTCTTGATAATGTTTATTATTTTGTCTGGTATTCCATAGCATCTCAGAATATTCCACAGAGAGATTCTGTGTAGACTATCAAAGGCTTCTTTTAAATCGATGAAATTTAGTATAAGTGGTTGTTGCTTCTCAATATGTTCCTCCAAAATTAGTCGTAGGGTAATTATTTGGTCTAAGCAGCTTCTTCCAGGTCTAAAACCAGCTTGTTCTTCTCTCAGGGTTGTGTCCACTGCTCCTTTGATTCTATTAAGAAAGATTTTGCTGAAAGTCTTGGTCATTACTGATAATAGAGTGATCCCTCTCCAGTTGTTGCAATCTTTGAGATCACCTTTTGGGGATCTTAACAATTATTCCCTTCTTCCATTGATCTGGGACAGTTTCTTTTTCCCCATACTTTATTAAATAGTTCTTGCACCTGGCTAATAGTTGTATCATCAGCCGCTTTGAGCATTTCTGCAGTAATGTTGTCATCACCCGCTGCCTTATTGTTTATCAAGGAATTGATTGCCTCCTTGACCTCAGCTACACTTATCATTTCTTCGTTAATTGGTAGGAGCTGTTTCTTTCCTCTTCGTCAAACTTGAGTAGTACTGGTGGATCAGGTCTATTTAATATTTCTTCAAAATGTTCTTCCCATCTTTTCTTCTGCTCGGTATCTGATGTTAGAACTTTACCATCTTTGCTCTTGATTGGGCCACCCTTTGAAACAAAAGTTCCAGTAAGTTGTTTTAGTGTGTTGTAGGGGATTTTGCTGTTTCCAAATAAATATTCCTAATGTGTGCAAACACATATTCCTAATGTGTGCAAACATATATTCCTAATGTGTGCAAACACATATTCCTAATGTGTGCAAACATATATTCCTAATGTGTGCAATTGATCTTAAACTGTATACACTTACAATAAGGGAACCAAGACTTCTGTCAGAGGGTTTCCATCTATCGCCATGTTTGTCTTATTGTTGATTAGTCTCATTGTGAAGTGTCTACATGTAGTATAATTGTGTGATGTCTACACGTAGACTTCTCGTGAGATATCTACGCGTAGTCTCATTGTGAAATGCCTGTCTACACTTAGTCTCATTGCTACGATGTCTACCCGTAGTCCCACTGTCTGTCTACCAGTAGTCCCACTGTGTGATATCTACCCGTAGGTACACTGTGTGATGTCTACCCGTAGTCCCACTGTGTGATGTCTACCCGTAGGTACACCGTGTGATGTTTCCAGTAGTCCCACTGTGTGATATCTACCCGTAGGTACACTGTGTGATGTCTACCCGTAGTCCCACTGTGTGATGTCTACCCGTAGTCCCACTGTGTTTAGTCTACCCGTAGGTACACCGTGTGATGTCTACCCGTAGTCATACTATGTGATGTCTACCCGTAGTTATCTTCAGTTCAGGTGATATATCCACATTGGAAATTTCAAAACAAGAAAATCTCACTACTGTACATTCATTCCTCACTAATACGGCGGATTGAGTTCGATACCACCGCCATAAAGCGAGACACACCTACATAATCTTCGCCCGTAATCCATAAAGCGAGGCAAACCTAACTAGTCACTGTCCGTCGTAGATCGAGGCTGTGTCCTACAAGTCCCCGTCCGTCCGACTGTGCTCACTTAGTAAGAAAAACAATGAATTTATTAGAAATCTTTTATACACAATCACCACAACAACTACTGTCACCACCACAACTACCGCCACCACCAAAATCACCCCAACCATCACGACCACCGCCACAATTACGACCACAGCAATAACAACATTTAATAATATCTTTTAAATTTCAGACAAAAACACCTTGTTTTAAACAGAAGTCATGTAAGCCCATGTAAGCCCATGTAAGCCCATGTAAGCCCATGTAAGCCCACAAAACACGGACTGATCAAGTTTTGGATTAAACAATATCCACAGATTGGATTACTTTGATTGTTCACCCTAACCTACACACCAGCACATGATGGTAGTTACAAGTAATGGAAATGACAAAGGCGGCGTTTATATGAGGGTGAGTTTCCTATTTAGCTCTGCCTTACTGCTATCTACCACACCATCATCATCATCTTCAGTTTAGTCTGTCATTGACATCAGTTACAGCTAGAGCAATTGCTGATCTCTTTATCTTCTTCTTCTACTTCTTCTTCTTCTTCTTCAGTCATCATACAAGTGAGACGTACCCATGTGTTGCCGGCGCCCTCAAGGGAAGCAAAGAATAGTAACACTGCGATCTACAAGGCGACTGAGGTAGGAGTCTAGGGTAAGAGACGACTGAGGTAGGAGTCTAGGGTAAGAGGCGACTCAGGTAGGAGTCTAGGGTAAGAGACGACTGAGGTAGGAGTCTAGGGTAAGAGGCGACTGAGGTAGGAGTCTAGGGTAAGAGACGACTGAGGTAGGAGTCTAGGGTAAGAGGCGACTGAGGTAGGAGTCTAGGGTAAGAGACGACTGAGGTAGGAGTCTAGGGTAAGAGACGACTGAGGTAGAAGTCTAGGGTAAGAGGCGACTGAGGTAGGAGTCTAGGGTAAGAGACGACTGAGGTACGAGTCTAGGGTAAGAGACGACTGAGGTACGAGTCTAGGGTAAGAGACGACTGAGGCAGGAGTCTAGGGTAAGAGACGACTGAGGTACGAGTCTAGGGTAAGAGACGACTGAGGTACGAGTCTAGGGTAAGAGACGACTGAGGTAGAAGTCTAGGGTAAGAGACGACTGAGGTAGAAGTCTAGGGTAAGAGACGACTGAGGTAGGAGTCTAGGGTAAGAGACGACTGAGGTAGGAGTCTAGGGTAAGAGACGACTGAGGTAGGAGTCTAGGGTAAGAGACGACTGAGGTAGAAGTCTAGGGTAAGAGACGACTGAGGTAGGAGTCTAGGGTAAGAGGCGACTGAGGTAGGAGTCTAGGGTAAGAGACGACTGAGGTAGGAGTCTAGGGTAAGAGACGACTGAGGTACGAGTCTAGGGTAAGAGGCGACTGAGGTAGGATTCTAGGGTAAGAGACGACTGAGGTAGGAGTCTAGGGTAAGAGACGACTGAGGTAGGGGTCTAGGGAAGCTACTCTAGTAAATAAAAAGCGTCCCCGAAATCGAAAGTGCTGGCCTACTTGAAGGCGCATAACTGTCAGAACGCACAATTGCTCTTAGGCTCAGATCACATACAGATCTCAAAGAGTGGTTTAGCTTTCTTTTTGTCTTTTTCCAATTCTGTTTTGCCTCGCAGCATCAGGATAAGAAGAGATTTATAGAACGAACCCTTGTGTGCGCTGTGTAAACAGTGTCTTTCGTTGCCTCTGTTACCTCTTAGGTCCAACTTTTGCGTGATCGGCCCGTTGCTTGGTATCCAGCATTGTATCGGAGCATCATTGCTTTCACTGGTTTAAACAAGTGATCCATATTGAGAGTTGGAAGAAGAAGAAGAAGAAGTAAGACTATAAGACACAGAACAGAGTAGGAACATCATGTGCTACATTCATCGAGAAGAACAAGTAAAACTATAAGACACAGAACAGAGTAGGAACATCATGTGCTACATTCATCGAGAAACAGAAGACAAAGTGGTTTTCTCATCTCGTGAGAATTCAGTACCATCAACAGACAACCCAAGCGCTCTACCATCTCAGATTTTAAGTACCACGAGGGCAACGAACCGAGAAACTTTGGAACAAGAAGCCAGCATTTTACCTCTACGCCACAGATACTACGTAACCAGCCGCATGTAGCCATGTTCAATGTAGCCATGTTCAATGTAGCCATGTCCAATGTAGCCATGTTCAATGTAGCCATGTCTAATGTAGCCATGTCTAATGTAGCCATGTCTAATGTAGCCATGTCTAATGTAGCCATGTCTAATGTAGCCATGTCTAATGTAGCCATGTCTAATGTAGCCATGTCTAATGTAGCCATGTCTAATGTAGCCATGTTCAATGTGTTCGCAGCAATGTAACCAGTCGCATGAATCCATGTCTAGTGTAGCCATGTATAAATCTATCTATTTGTTGAATGTCCAACATTTTAGTTGATTCATTTTGAAACAAGAAAACTGTTTTAAATCGACAAGATTCAACTGACGATTGCACAACAAGTGCCCAGTTCCATTTCAACTGCTGAGTGCGCCATCCTACGTGGTGTCGAGGCTAGCTGCTCGCCTCTCGCTCCAAATGTAAGTGGTTCGCTCCCACATGGAGCCATCTGTGTATTTTCCTAGAGCTCCCTGGTCTCAGTGTAGGTGAAATCAAGTTTCTAGTCCTATCAGAGAGGAACGATAAAACGTAGGTTCCATGTTCAAATTGGGCACGTAAAAGAACCCTTGGCAGTTCAAACATCGATAAGAGCAGGCTGGAAAGCCGCAGCCCGGGCAAAATTTATTAGAGAAAAAAATAAAAACTATAAATACCTACACAATATTTTCACCATTTCCTAAATTACACCGGGAACCCTCGCCAGTGCTAAGAAGTTCATGCACTGCCGCTGAAATCTTCCTGTGTAAGAAAGAAATCAGAGCACACATGGTTACTCACAGAAGTGCAATGATGATGTTCCTATCAATCAATACGTTGTATGTATTGATAGATTCATACGTTGTATGTATAGATAGATTCATACGTTGTATGTATAGATAGATTCATACGTTGTATGTATAGATAGATTCATACGTTGTATGTATAGATAGATTCATCACTGGTTGACAAATCTATATAAGCAATGTAACGAATCTATTGCGTGTAGGTTTATGTTGCTATCGTTGACCTAAAAACGGTGGCTGACTTTTAAGAAAACACATGTTTTGACATGCATCTGATCTGCTTGTTATGTTGAGAGTAGCCTGTTATCTACCACTCTCACCTGCCTGGTCTTCCAACTTTGCGAACACTCTCACCTGGTCTTCTAGTTTTACCATCCTGAACACCACTTTCACCTGGTCTTCTAGTTTTACCATCATGAACACCACTTTCACCTGGTCTTCTAGTTTTACCATCATGAACACCACTCTCACCTGGTCTTCTAGCCTTACCATCATGAACACCACTCTCACCTGGTCTTCTAGTTTTACCATCATGAACACCACTCTCACCTGGTCTTCTAGTTTTACCATCATGAACACCACTCTCACCTGGTCTTCTAGTTTTACCATCATGAACACCACTCTCACCTGGTCTTCTAACCTTACCCTACCTGTACAGAGAGAATAGATCACAGCAAACTTCCGCTACACAGGAAACTGAGAAAATGTGTGTGTGTGTGTGCTACCTGTTAAGAGTAAATTTGAGTATATTACCATGTCTGTCTGTCTGACAGATTTCATGTGCACAGACCTGGTCCGTATATGCTCAGATAACACGTTTTGTTCCATGCCAGTTTTTGTATTCGTATTTTTCAATGTCTGAGATCTCGTCTTGTATTCTACTAAGTTGTCACTGTTTTTCATGTGTACATTTCCTTTAAGACGTGAGTACTATTGTGTTTCTGTCGCAAGACCGGATCATATCAATATTTACTTGTGTGTGCTAGTAATTCTGTCGCAAGACCGGATCATATCAATATTTACTTGTGTGTGCTAGTAATTCTGTCGCAAGACCGGATCATATCAATATTTACTTGTGTGTGCTAGTAATTCTGTCGCAAGACCGGATCATATCAATATTTACTTGTGTGTGCTAGTAATTCTGTCGCAAGTCTGGATGGTATCACTATTTACTTGTGTGTGCTAGTAATTCTGCAGTTTTGATAAAATAGAAGACGTGTGTTAAGAGCAACGACTTCATCTTCTTTTGTCGTCACACTGTTACCGGGTTATTGTCCAGTGTCGTCACACTGTTACCGGGTTATTGTCCAGTGTCGTCACACTGTTATCGGGTTATTGTCCAGTGTCGTCACACTGTTATCGGGTTATTGTCCAGTGTCGTCACACTGTTATCGGGTTATTGTCCAGTGTCGTCACACTGTTACCGGGTTATTGTCCAGTGTCGTCACACTGTTATCGGGTTATTGTCCAGTGTCGTCACACTGTTATCGGGTTATTGTCCAGTGTCGTCACACTGTTATCGGGTTATTGTCCAGTGTCGTCACACTGTTACCGGGTTATTGTCCAGTGTCGTCACACTGTTATCGGGTTATTGTCCAGTGTCGTCACACTGTTACCGTGTTATTGTCCAGTGTCGTCACACTGTATTTTCTGTTTTTGTCTTGCGCTTTTCTGGTGGCTTGGGTGATTGTTATTTTTGCTCTTTGACAGGATTCTGCTATACCTTCTAACCATATTTTTCTTAGTTTTCCTCTAACCTTCTTCTCTGATGTTCTGTTGTATAAGACTGTATACTGTGGAGTTTGGATGCATTCTTATTAAGTGTCTGAACCACTTCATTCTTTGTTTCTCAATGTAATTCAAGCAAGGTTGCGACTGTGTTTTGCTCAATGTCGATGTTTGGCTCTGGTAACACAAAGTAGGTATGAAAATACATTTGATCATCTGTTGTTTAGCTGTCAGTGAAATGTTTGGGTGCCTTAGCAATGGGACTAGCTGGTAGGTTACAGCATTTGCTTTTTGCACTCTAGCCTCTATCTCTATCTAGTCTTCTGTCTTCTGTAAATATGCTTCCTAAGTATTTGAA
This sequence comes from Arion vulgaris, assembly GCA_020796225.1. Taxonomy (NCBI): domain Eukaryota; kingdom Metazoa; phylum Mollusca; class Gastropoda; order Stylommatophora; family Arionidae; genus Arion; species Arion vulgaris. The sequence goes on from CM036755.1 coordinate 90,495,922, forward strand.
TTCTTGCACTTGGTTTGATTGTAGTGACATTGTATTGAAACGACATGCCTAAAGTATTCATAGATTACCCCCTTTGTTGCTGGGGCTCGCAAAGTGAGGAAAGAATAGTTACACTCCGACCTACAAGGCATGTCGTAAGAGGAGCAAAGAATAGTTACACTCCGACCTACAAGGCATGTCGTAAGAGGCGACTGAAGTAGAGACCTAAGGAAGCTACACTAGTAAATAAAAAGCTTCACAGAAATCGAGCGTGTTGGTCTACTTGTAGGCGCATAACTGGCGGTTTAACAAGTGGTCGATTTGGAGCGATCGAAGAAGAAGAATTCATAGATTACACACACACACACAAACAACACACAAATAACACACAAACAACACACAAACAACACACAAACAACACACAAACAACACACAAACAACACACAAACAACACAAAAACAACACAAAAACAACACAAAAACAACACACATCGTGATTGAGATGAGATTGCTACAGCGTTCGTGATCTAATTACTGATATTACTTCTGCTCTGGTAATGTTTGTAACAAATACAGCGAACATATATATGATATGTTTCAGTTTGGAATATCTTCATTGGACTCCGGACATGTCCATAGGTGCTCCGATCTCCTTCACAATATGTATTATATATTAGTGATAGCCATAGTAAACACGTGTTTTATATGTTTGTGATATGAGCTGCGTGGTCAGAAATGAAAACGATGATGATGACGACGATACGCGAGAAGAAAACAGTTCAATACTTGAGCTTACAGTACTTGGACACACTGGCTGCCAGCATCAAGATGTTGCTAGTAGAAATTCTCAAATATGTTCGGATAATAAAAATGTGGTCGAAGCTGATGTCACTATTTTGGGATATACTCATCTTGTAAGTTTTTTGTGTGTGTCATTTGTGACGTCAGTGCGTGACATGTCAGTTTTGTGCGTGTGTCATTTGTGACGTCACTGCGTGACATGTCAGTTTTGTGTGTGTGTCATCTGTGACATAGCTGCGTGCCATGTTAGTTTTGTGTGTGTCATTTGTGACGTCACTATGTGACATGTCAGTTTATTGTGTGTCATTTGTGACGTCACTGTGCGACATGTCAGGTTTATGTCATTTGTGACATCACTGTGTGACATGTCAGCTATATGGCGTCTGTGACATATGTTACAACAAAGAAACAAACAGACACACAAACGCGCACCACATGCACACTTGCATTGTGCATATACATGGACACACATAGACAAACGCGCACCACATGCACACTTGCATTGTGCATATACATGGACACACATAGACAAACGCGCACATGCACAATTGCATTGTGCATATACATGGACACACATAGACAAACGCGCACATGCACAATTGCATTGTGCATATACATGGACACACATATAGAGAAACGCGCACACATGCTGTCCAATAGCTCACTACAATCTTCCAGCTGTCCAACAGCTCACTACAATCTTCCAGCTGTCCAAGAGCTCACTACAATCTTCCAGCTGTCCAAGAGCTCACTACAATCTTCCAGCTGTCCAATAGCTCACTACAATCTTCCAGCTGTCCAACAGCTCACTACAATCTTCAAACTGTCCAACAGCTCACTACAACCTTCCAGCTGTCCAACAGCTCACTACAATCTTCAAGCTGTCCAATAGCTCACTACAATCTTCCAGCTGGTCAGTCACATGAAATCAACGCCTGCTTCTTCACATCAACAAATCCGTTCTTATATTATCTAGTCTGTCAATATTCTTGCCTACTACCTCATGCCTCCTGGTCTGAGTTGTTTATGTCGATGCCTTGCTACATCCTGTCTACCTGTAAACTTACCGGCCCTCCCCATCCTCCCACAGCGGCCCTCATGCCCCCATCCTCCCTTATAATGTTGGATTATTATAACTGAGGTAATGTTATCTCTTGATTTCTATAACTTGTGACCTCCTAGGGGTACAATAACTTTGATGTTAGTGGTGCAATAACTTTGATGTTAGTGGTGCAATAACTTTGATGTTAGTAGTACAATAACTTTGATGTTAGTGGTGCAATAACTTTGATGTTAGTGGTGCAATAACTTTGATGTTAGTAGTGCAATAACTTTGATGTTAGTGGTGCAATAACTTTGATGTTAGTGGTGCAATAACTTTGATGTTAGTAGTGCAATAACTTTGATGTTAGTAGTGCAATAACTTTGATGTTAGTAGTGCAATAACTTTGATGTTAGTAGTGCAATAACTTTGATGTTAGTGGTGCAATAACTTTGATGTTAGTGGTGCAATAACTTTGATGTTAGTAGTGCAATAACTTTGATGTTAGTGGTGCAATAACTTTGATGTTAGTGGTGCAATAACTTTGATGTTAGTAGTGCAATAACTTTGATGTTAGTAGTGCAATAACTTTGATGTTAGTAGTGCAATAACTTTGATGTTAGTGGTGCAATAACTTTGATGTTAGTAGTGCAATAACTTTGATGTTAGTGGTGCAATAACTTTGATGTTAGTGGTGCAATAACTTTGATGTTAGTGGTGCAATAACTTTGATGTTAGTAGTGCAATAACTTTGATGTTAGTGGTGCAATAACTTTGATGTTAGTGGTGCAATAACTTTGATGTTAGTAGTGCAATAACTTTGATGTTAGTAGTGCAATAACTTTGATGTAAGTGGTGCAATAACTTTGATGTTAGTAGTGCAATAACTTTGATGTTAGTGGTGCAATAACTTTGATGTTAGTGGTGCAATAACTTTGATGTTAGTGGTGCAATAACTTTGATGTTAGTAGTGCAATAACTTTGATGTTAGTGGTGCAATAACTTTGATGTTAGTGGTGCAATAACTTTGATGTTAGTGGTGCAATAACTTTGATGTTAGTGGTGCAATAACTTTGATGTTAGTGGTGCAATAACTTTGATGTTAGTGGTACAATAACTTTGATGTTAGTGGTACAATAACTTTGATGTTAGTGGTGCAATAACTTTGATGTTAGTAGTGCAATAACTTTGATGTTAGTGGTGCAATAACTTTGATGTTAGTGGTGCAATAACTTTGATGTTAGTAGTGCAATAACTTTGATGTTAGTAGTGCAATAACTTTGATGTTAGTGGTGCAATAACTTTGATGTTAGTAGTGCAATAACTTTGATGTTAGTGGTGCAATAACTTTGATGTTAGTGGTGCAATAACTTTGATGTTAGTGGTGCAATAACTTTGATGTTAGTGGTGCAATAACTTTGATGTTAGTGGTGCAATAACTTTGATGTTAGTAGTGCAATAACTTTGATGTTAGTGGTGCAATAACTTTGATGTTAGTAGTGCAATAACTTTGATGTTAGTGGTGCAATAACTTTGATGTTAGTAGTGCAATAACTTTGATGTTAGTGGTGCAATAACTTTGATGTTAGTAGTGCAATAACTTTGATGTTAGTGGTGCAATAACTTTGATGTTAGTGGTGCAATAACTTTGATGTTAGTGGTGCAATAACTTTGATGTTAGTGGTGCAATAACTTTGATGTTAGTGGTGCAATAACTTTGATGTTAGTGGTGCAATAACTTTGAGGGGGCGCGTTACACGGTTTATGTTGTGCAAAGTCTGCGGTGGAGGAGGCGCGTTACAAGGTTTATGTTGTGCAAAGTGGGCGGTGGGCCGAAAAGGTTTGGGAAACTATGGCCTAGACCTACAAAAGAATGTTAAGCTTATACCATTTGAGATGCTAGGTCAGAGAACTTGTTCTCTCACTTATTCGTCTCAATACTTGACAGGTTTTTGTTTGTTGTGGAAGGGGAGGGAGGGGGGTGAGGAGAGAATTCCGAAATCAAAACTCTCGTCGCACAACCTATGCTATACCGTAGCCACTGGGGCTGTACCAGGTCACAGCCAACTCTATAAGTTTATTGTTGGATCTGACCAGGTAGATAGGCAGATAGGATCCGTTGAAAATTTGGTGACCTAATTTTCACTTACCGTAAATATTACAAAATTATGTGTCCATTGAAATTGTTGAAATGTAACTGATACGCGCTTATAAGCATATCAGAAAACTGTATGTCGTATGTGACATTTCTAGTTTATGTATGTCGTATGTGACATTTCTAGTTTCTGTATGTCGTATGTGACATTTCTAGTTTCTGTATGTCGTATGTGACATTTCTAGTTTCTGTATGTCATATGTGACATTTCTAGTTTCTGTATGTCATATGTGACATTTCTAGTTTATGTATGTCGTATGTGACATTTCTAGTTTCTGTATGTCGTATGTGACATTTCTAGTTTCTGTATGTCGTATGTGACATTTCTAGTTTGATCATTGATAGCGTACATATATTGCCGACGTATCGGTCACAATGTCTTCATCGGGAGCATAAGTAAATAAAAACAACAGCCAGACAGCTGAAAAGTTTGCAGAATAAATGATAAGTTTATTTAAAAGCACTTACTAACAAAGCACTTACTAACAAAGCACTTACTAACAAATCACTTACTAACAAAGCACTTACTAACAAAGCACTTACTAATAAAGCACTTACTAACAAATCACTTACTAACAAAGCACTTACTAACAAATCACTTACTAACAAAGCACTTACTAACAAATCACTTACTAACAAAGCACTTACTAACAAAGCACTTACTAACAAATCACTTACTAACAAAGCACTTACTAACAAAGCACTTACTAACAAAGCACTTACTAACAAAGCACTTACTAACAAATCACTTACTAACAAATCACTTACTAACAAATCACTTACTAACAAAGCACTTACTAACAAATCACTTACTAACAAAGCACTTACTAACAAAGCACTTACTAACAAATCACTTACTAACAAAGCACTTACTAACAAAGCACTTACTAACAAAGCACTTACTAACAAAGCACTTACTAACAAACGTATTGGATAAGGTTAAAATGGTATAAGATGGGCGTGTGTGTGTCTGTCTGTCGTTTATCTTAAATTTTTGTCTGTTTATCAGTCTGTCTATCATCCCAGAAATTAAATATTCCATTCTATCTTAAACCTGGCCATCTTCCTGTCAATATATCATCATGGATCAAATAGCTTGTCATGAGCAGAACTTTGCCACCCCAACAGTCCTTCGGAATTTCTCTCTTTCTCATATGCCAGATGTCCCACCTCTGTAGCCTTCATTCTCAAACCATCAGTTACATCCTGAATCCATCTTCTCCGTGGTCTTCCTCTTCTCTTCGTATCTGTTTATATATACTTTAATTTTCACATTCTTAATTCTAACATCAGAGACCAGTTATCTGAGATTTTGAGACCAGTGAGATTTTGAGTTCGGAGATTTTGAGACCAGTGATATTTGATTTTCTGTCAATATAATAACAACAATCAAATGCCGTCCCATGGGGTTCTGTTCAAAAACAATACAACAAGCAATATTCAATGATAGCGGACATGACAAAATGAGACTAATATTTCTAGCGATGAGGTAATAAGAGACATATTGTCATCTTTAGTCTTGTTTATCTCATCTCTCTCTCTCTCTCTCTCTCTCTCTCTCTCTCTCGCGATCCCTAATCACACAAACTTGTCTGACAACTTAAAGCACTCAAATCTGGAGATTATATCAAAGATATTCAACTTATTTCACCGCAACTATGTCCCGGCTTACCTACAGTAAGATTAAACATATTCCATGACATATTACCAACATATCAGATGTCACGTGTTTTATTTTAGACACTTTATGTGACCTGTCATTTATCGGTTGACGTATTATTTATCTGTTGACTTAATTTTCCCGTCAGTCCCCCGTCAGTCCCCTGACAATCCCCGGTATTCCGTCGGTCCCCCGTCAGTCCCCTGACAATCCCCCGGTATTCCGTCGGTCCCCCGTCAGTCCCCTGACAATCTCCCGGTATTCCCGTCAGTCCCCCGGTAGTCCGTCAGTCCGATAAACGAAAACATGTTACCAACATTTCCAAATACTACATTCCAGTTTTGGAATGGATTTCATTTCCGGAGTAAACACTCCCACGCTATGAGGTCATTCTTCACCACCTTCTTCTTCTTCTGATCGTCGTCCTGGTGTCTTTCAAATTCTCACATTTGATACTTTAATGAGGGCCGATGGGGGTGACCGTGGCCTAGACTGGCGGGCTCAGGTAAAAATTCTAGGAAATAAGAGCACAACCGTCGCGTGCTCCTTGTATTCCAGTATTGCTAGATAAAGAGAAATTCATTTGAAAAACAACAACAACAACATGCTAAATCAAGTTTATATTATATAACAAGTTCAGTTTAACAATAAGAAATATCAGTATTATATAACAAGTTCAGTTTAACATTCAGGAATATCAGTATTATATAACAAGTTCAGTTTAACAATAAGGAATATCAGTATTATATAACAAGTTCAGTTTAACAATAAGAAATATCAGTATTATATAACAAGTTCAGTTTAACAATAAGGAATATCAGTATTATATAACAAGTTCAGTTTAACAATAAGGAATATCAGTATTATATAACAAGTTCAGTTTAACAATAAGGAATATCAGTATTATATAACAAGTTCAGTTTAACAATAAGGAATATCAGTATTATATAACAAGTTCAGTTTAACAATAAGGAATATCAGTATTATATAACAAGTTCAGTTTAACAATAAGGAATATCAGTATTATATAACAAGTTCAGTTTAACAATAAGGAATATCAGTATTATATAACAAGTTCAGTTTAACAATAAGGAATATCAGTATTATATAACAAGTTCAGTTTAACAATAAGGAATATCAGTATTATATAACAAGTTCAGTTTAACATTCAGGAATATCAGTATTATATAACAAGTTCAGTTTAACAATAAGGAATATCAGTATTATATAACAAGTTCAGTTTAACAATAAGGAATATCAGTATTATATAACAAGTTCAGTTTAACAATAAGGAATATCAGTATTATATAACAAGTTCAGTTTAACAATAAGGAATATCAGTATTATGTAAGAAATTAAGTTTAACAATAAGGAATATCAGTATTATGTAACAAATTAAGTTTAACAATAAGGAATATCAGTATTATGTAAGAAATTAAGTTTAACAATAAGGAATATCAGTATTATGCAACAAATTAAGTTTAACAATAAGGAATATCAGTATTATGTAACAAATTAAGTTTAACAATAAGGGATATCAGTATTATGTAAGAAATTAAGTTTAACAATAAGGAATATCAGTATTATGTAAGAAATTAAGTTTAACAATAAGGAATATCAGTATTATTCATATTTTCATCAATAAATAACCACGGACTCATAGAATTGAGTCATAGAATTGAGTCAAAGAATTGAGTCATAGAATTGAGTCATAGAATTGAGTCATAGAATTGAGTCATAGAATTGAGTAAAATTACAATAAAGCTTACAGTGTTCTATCAGACATAAAAAAATCAGCCCCCATTAAACAGGAATGTTAATTTTTCCCATTTCAACTAGTCAGCCTTATATTACCGTGGGCCACGGACTGACAAAGCAACTTATTTGAATGAGGACTGATGGGACTGATGGGACTGATGGGACTAATGGGACTGATGGGACTGACAAAGCAACTTATTTGAATGAGGACTGATGGGACTGACAAAGCAACTTATTTGAATGAGGACTGATGGGACTGACAAAGCAACTTATTTGAATGAGGACTGATGGGACTGATGGGACTGATGGGACTGACAACTGTGGGCCATCTTATTTTAATGAAGATTTATTTCAATTTCTAACCTACCCTCCAAGATGTATCCCATAACAGTTTGCTGCAGCACTGTAGTCGGGCTAAGCAAGTAGGGATAGAGGTGGAAAGACAAATTAAGTTACAAAATAGTGTACACAAACATATCTGCAGGACTAGTCACTTGATTTCAACTACTATGATCTCAGAGATCACTAGAAAGGGACGTATCGGTGACGAAGTGCTTACGACGTTTGCCTGGTGTTCTGAAGGTTGAAGGTTCGAATTCGGACCGAGTCACATGTGCAATTTTTTTCAAGAGGGCCCTAATATTGTTGCTGGAGCTACGGAGTTGATGCTTTGTGCAATATATTTGGTAGGTGGCGTGTCAAAATGCAGAGAGAAACGTAGCCTTCTTCTTCTTCTACTTCATATTCGAATGCTTCATATCGACCACTTGTTCAACCACTCTAAGTGATTTGAATGTGATCTGAGCCTAAGAGCGATTGTACGTTGTGCCAGTTATGCGCCTACAAGTAGACCAGGACATCCTATCTCTGCGACGCTTTTTTGACTAGGTAGCTTCCCCAGGCCCCTACCTCAGTCGCCACTTAGGACATGTCTTGTAGGTCGCAGTGCTGCTATTCTTTGCTCCCTGGGTCCCGGCAGCACACGAGCGGGGACGTAGCTGTATTGGGAAACCCAGTACAATGATGTCAATCCTTCGTATTTAGACCCTTTACAAAAAAATGCACATGAAAAAGAAGTCTAAGTGTTCGACACGCTAGTTTCTAAACTTTGAACCGAAATTCCAATTGTTCGTTAATTAGCCACCTCTCGGTGTAAGATCACCTTTTGTTGTGGTAATCTTGAACGTATACAACATACAGCCGCCACCGAGTTGGCTAGCAAGCACACAGGTAACAGACACTTCTAGTTCACATCTCAATTATCTCTGTATTGGCACTTTATGCTAGAACTGAAATAGAACTTTGCTGGAACAAATGTGCTCTGTTATACAAGATTTGCATCTATTTATAGCCTCTATTTATGGCGTACCTTAACCTCTCCCACCCCACCTCCACCCCACCTCCACCCCACATTTAATATTAGCTCTATAAACAAATAATTCATCTCTAATTCTGTCTTGTTTAATTTTTAGATATTTTTATGAGGTATAAGAATCGAGAGCATCTACATTTGAAAATGGACTTCAATGCATCGGGTTTTTACCTCATATGGCTCGGCCCCATTCCGAATGAATAGCATGCCACCTCCCAAGAGTATTGCACAAAGCACGAACGTTGTAGCATTGGCAACAATCATAGCAATCTCCGAAAATGGGCACAGGTGAAAAGAACGACGTCGTCCTGATTAGAACTTACGAGCTTCGGAACGCAAGATAACGACTTAACCAGTCGCCCGAGTGGTTACCGGGGCCGACTTAACCAGTCGCCCGAGCGGTTACCGGGGCCGACTTAACCAGTCTCCCGAGTGGTTACCGGGGCCGACTTAACCAGTCACCCGAGTGGTTACCGGGGCCGACTTAACCAGTCACCCGAGTGGTTACCGGGGCCGACTTAACCAGTCACCCGAGTGGTTACCGGGGCCGACTTAACCAGTCACCCGAGTGGTTACCGGGGCCCGGCTTAACCAGTCGCCCGAGTGGTTACCGGGGCCGACTTAACCAGTCGCCCGAGTGGTTACCGGGGCCGACTTAACCAGTCGTCCGAGTGGTTACCGGGGCCGACTTAACCAGTCACCCGAGTGGTTACCGGGGCCCGGCTTAACCAGTCGCCCGAGTGGTTACCGGGGCCGACTTAACCAGTCGCCCGAGTGGTTACCGGGGCCGACTTAACCAGTCGTCCGAGTGGTTACCGGGGCCGACTTAACCAGTCACCCGAGTGGTTACCGGGGCCGACTTAACCAGTCGCCCGAGTGGCTACCGGGATTCAAATTTGGGGTGTAAAGAATAGAACCACTGTTACCTGCCACGCATGTCGTAAGAGGCGACTAAGGAGGTTTGGCTGAAATCGAATGCACATGTCCTAAATGTGTAGAAGTCTGTGCGTTTATGGGCCTACCAAACCAATGTGCAACGTATACACGTTCTTGGCAAAGATCAAACATATCACAAAAAATTATTAAAATTGGTCGTAAAGCACGAACGCAAAGAAGAAGAAGAATTAACCAGTTAGCCAAAGAAACCTCAACCGCTGTTATCAAATATGATATTGTCTAGTTTAATATTTAGACATTGTTCCTGTAGATATCAAACTTATCAACATTGTGTGTTCAAGGTAAGCAAGTCAAATAACAATCGCCAGTTTAAATCGGAACGGCAGGCTGGAAAGCCGCTGCCCGGGCAAAATTCATTAGAAAAAAGTTCCAGCAAAATATTTCATAATCAATCAATCAATCAATCAATCAATCAATCAATCAATCAATTAATCAATCAATCATTCAATCACTATATCAATCAATCAATCCATCAATCAATATATCAATTCATCAATCCATCAATCAATATACCAATCAATCATTCAATCAATCAATCAATCAATCAACCATTAAATCAATCAATCCATCCATCAATAAATAAATCAATCAATTAATCTATCAATTAATCTATCAATCTTTCAATCAATCAATAGAATGCATTATGCATATGTATATTTATTTTACATTTTTAAGTGACTCTGAAAACTTGGATGAGTTTGAAGAAAGTAAAAACTTGGATGAGTTTGAAGAAAGTAAAAACTTGGATGAGTTTGAAGAAAGTAAAAACTTGGATGAGTTTGAAGAAAGTAAAACCCAGGGATCTATTTGACAAGCCAATGTGGCGTCTAATGGGAGGATTTACCAAAATGTCAATGCCTTTGATATGGTCATCTATATTAATTAGGTTAACTGACGAGTAATAGGAATTATCTAATCCTCGTGCATACGTTATCGTGAATACTACTGAGTCCCTATAGGTGTTCCCGTAGTACTGTGCTTTCAGTCTTGTCTTATCACAATGTACCACGAAGTAACGTGGGGAGATTCAGTTTTCTATCCTGTGTCAGGTGTGCTGCATCTGTAGTTGTTAGTCTTTGATGTTGCAGGCTATCTGTGATATTATCTATCCATCCTAGTATTGGTCTTCCTCAGCCTTTGCATCCCGGTTGCCGGTTGGTATAGGCGCAAGATGGTAGTATATTTCAGTTAAATAACTTTCCCGTATGGTGCTGAGACTTGCAAGGGGAGCAAAGAATAGTAACACTGCGACCTACATGGCATGTCGTAAGAAGCGACTGGCGTAGAGGTCTAGAGAAGCTACCCTAGTAGATAAAAAGCGTCGCAGAAATCGGATGTGCAGGCTTACTTGTAGGTGCATAACTGGCACAACGTACAATCGCTCTTAGACTCAGATCACATACAAATCACACAGAGTGGTTTAACAAGTGTTCGATATGCAGCGTCCGAAGAAGAAGAAGAAGTTAAATAAAGAATAATGTTGATAAAGTATAATGTTGATAAAGAATAATGTTGATAAAGAATAATGTTGATAAAGTATAATGTTGATAAAGTATAATGTTGATAAAGAATAATGTTGATAAAGTATAATGTTGATAAAGTATAATGTTGATAAAGCATAATGTTGATAAAGTATAATGTTGATAAAGTATAATGTTGATAAAGTATAATGTTGATAAAGTATAATGTTGATAAAGAATAATGTTGATAAAGTATAATGTTGATAAAGAATAATGTTGATAAAGTATAATGTTGATAAAGTATAATGTTGATAAAGTATAATGTTGATAAAGTATAATGTCGATAACTGTAGCATGGCCTGTCGATATTATTGCCTTACCCACTAGTTCTTGCTAATAATTGCGAGACTTTCCAACCAACAAGTCAGGTACATATCACATTGTGCGACTATGTGCCAGTAAGGATATGTGAACATAAAGGCAGTGAGAGATTGAGTGAGACATTAGGGGGTGGTAGATTATCCAAACAAGAATTGAGTTTACGATTAACTTGACAGAATGTAAAGATGAACTCAACTGAATACAAAACAGGAAGGTCACAGAATGTGCACAGGAAGCGTCAATTAGTTATCTTAGACAAAGAAGATCACAGAATGGTGGTAACCCAACTCCGGGCCATGTGTGTGTGTGTGCGTGCGCGCGTGAGTGCCATATTTGCGTGTGTGTGTGTATGTTTGAGTGCAGTGAGTACGTGTGTGTACAGAGTTCTTCTTCACTTTGCTCACACTTGTATCCGGTGTGAGGGTGTACACTTGCTCTGTGGTTATTGTAGTTAGTTAGTTATTCATACGGTTAGGTCATCCGTTGTATTTTTTACATGTTTAGTCTTGTCAATGTCTAGTCTCTATGTAACATTAGTCTTGTCAATGTCTAGTCTCTATGTAACATTAGTCCTGTCTATGTCTAGTCTCTATGTAACATTAGTCTTGTCAATGTCTAGTCTCTATGTAACATTAGTCTTGTCAATGTCTAGTCTCTATGTAACATTAGTCTTGTTAATGTCTAGTCTCTATGTAACATTAGTCTTGTCTATGTCTAGTCTCTATGTAACATTAGTCTTGTCAATGTCTAGTCTCTATGTAACATTAGTCTTGTCAATGTCCTAGTCTCTATGTAACATTAGTCTTGTCAATGTCCTAGTCTCTATGTAACATTAGTCTTGTAATGTCTAGTCTCTATGTAACATTAGTCTTTTCAATGTCCTAGTCTCTATGTAACATTAGTCTTGTCAATGTCCTAGTCTCTATGTAACATTAGTCTTGTTAATGTCTAGTCTCTATGTAACATTAGTCTTGTCAATGTCTAGTCTCTATGTAACATTAGTCTTGTCAATGTCCTAGTCTCTATGTAACATTAGTCTTGTCAATGTCTAGTCTCTATGTAACATTAGTCTTGTCAATGTCTAGTCTCTATGTAACATTAGTCTTGTCAATGTCTAGTCTCTATGTAACATTAGTCTTGTCAATGTCTAGTCTCTATGTAACATTAGTCTTGTCAATGTCTAGTCTCTATGTAACATTAGTCTTGTCAATGTCCTAGTCTCTATGTAACATTAGTCTTGTAATGTCTAGTCTCTATGTAACATTAGTCTTGTCAATGTCCTAGTCTCTATGTAACATTAGTCTTGTCAATGTCCTAGTCTCTATGTAACATTAGTCTTGTCAATGTCTAGTCTCTATATAACATTAGTCTGTCAATGTCCCAGTCTCTATTAACATTAGTCTTGTCAATGTCTAGTCTCTATGTAACATTAGTCTTGTCAATGTCTAGTCTCTATGTAACATTAGTCTTCATGTCAGTCTCTATGAAATTAGTCTTGTCATGTCCTGTCCTATGTAAATGTCTGTCATCTAGTCTATGTAATAGTCTTAATGTCAGTCTCTATATAGCTGTCAGCTAGTCTCTATGTAACATTGTCTTGTCAATGTCCGTCTCTATGTAACATTAGTCTTGTAATGTCTAGTCTCTATGTAAATTAGTCTTGTCAATGTCTAGTCTCTATGTAACATTAGTCTTGTAATGTCTAGTCTCTATGTAACATTAGTCTTGTCAATGTCAGTTCTATGTAACATTAGTCTTGTAATGTCTAGTCTCTATTAACATTAGTCTTGCAATGTCTAGTCTCTATGTAACATTAGTCTTGTCAATGTCTAGTCTCTATGTAACATTAGTCTTGTCAATGTCTAGTCTCTATGTAAATTAGTCTTGTAATGTCTTTCTATGTAAATTAGTCTTGTCAATGTCAGTCTCTATAACAAGTCTTGTCAATGTCTAGTTCTATGTAACATTAGTCTTGTCAATGTCTAGTCCTATGTAAATTAGTCTTGTCAATGTCTAGTCTCTATTAACATTAGTCTGTATGTCTAGTTCTATAACATTAGTCTTGTCAATGTCTAGTCTCTATGTAACATTAGTCTTGTAATGTCATTCTATGTACATTAGTTGTCAGTCTAGTCTCTATGTAACATTAGTCTTGTCAATGTCTAGTCTCTATGTAACATTAGTCTTGTCAATGTCTAGTCTCTATGTAACATTAGTCTTGTCAATGTCTAGTCTCTATGTAACATTAGTCTTGTCAATGTCTAGTCTCTATGTAACATTAGTCTTGTCATGTCCCAGTCTCTATGTAACATTAGTCTTGTCAATGTCTAGTCTCTATGTAACATTAGTCTTGTCAATGTCTAGTCTCTATGTAACATTAGTCTTGTCAATGTCTAGTCTCTATGTAACATTAGTCTTGTCAATGTCTAGTCTCTATGTAACATTAGTCTTGTCAATGTCTAGTCTCTATGTAACATTAGTCTTGTCAATGTCCTAGTCTCTATGTAACATTAGTCTTGTCAATGTCTAGTCTCTATGTAACATTAGTCTTGTCAATGTCTAGTCTCTATGTAACATTAGTCTTGTCAATGTCTAGTCTCTATGTAACATTAGTCTTGTCAATGTCTAGTCTCTATGTAACATTAGTCTTGTCAATGTCCTAGTCTCTATGTAACATTAGTCTTGTCAATGTCTAGTCTCTATGTAACATTAGTCTTGTCAATGTCTAGTCTCTATGTAACATTAGTCTTGTCAATGTCTAGTCTCTATGTAACATTAGTCTTGTCAATGTCTAGTCTCTATGTAACATTAGTCTTGTCTATGTCTAGTCTCTATGTAACATTAGTCTTGTCAATGTCTAGTCTCTATGTAACATTAGTCTTGTCAATGTCTAGTCTCTATGTAACATTAGTCTTGTCAATGTCTAGTCTCTATGTAACATTAGTCTTGTCAATGTCTAGTCTCTATGTAACATTAGTCTTGTCAATGTCCTAGTCTCTATGTAACATTAGTCTTGTCAATGTCTAGTCTCTATGTAACATTAGTCTTGTCAATGTCTAGTCTCTATGTAACATTAGTCTTGTCAATGTCCTAGTCTCTATGTAACATTAGTCTTGTCAATGTCCTAGTCTCTATGTAACATTAGTCTTGTCAATGTCCTAGTCTCTATGTAACATTAGTCTTGTCAATGTCCTAGTCTCTATGTAACATTAGTCTTGTCAATGTCCTAGTCTCTATGTAACATTAGTCTTGTCAATGTCTAGTCTCTATGTACATTAGTCTTTCAATGTCCTAGTCTCTATGTAATTAGTCTTGTCAATGTCTAGTTCTATGTACATTAGTCTTGCAATGTCAGCTTATGTAACATTAGTCTTGTAATGTCTAGTCTCTATGTAACATTAGTCTTGTCAATGTCCTAGTCTCTATGTAACATTAGTCTTGTTATGTTGTCTCTATAGTTACATTGTCTGTCTAATGTCTAGTCTCTATTAACATTAGTCTTGCAATGTCTATCTTATGTAACATTAGTCTTGTTAATGTTATCTCTATATACATTAGTTGTCAGTTACTATGAACATTAGTCTTGTCAATGTCCTAGTCTCTATGTCATTAGTCTTGTCAATGTCTAGTCTCTATGTAACATTAGTCTTGTTATTCTAGTTCTATATAACATTAGTCCTTGTCATGTCTAGTTCTATGTAACATTAGTCTTGTCAATGTCCTAGTCTCTATGTAACATTAGTCTTGTCAATGTCTAGTCTCTATTAACATTAGTCTTGTCAATGTCTAGTCTCTATGTAAATTAGTCTTGTTAATGTCTAGTCTCTATGTAACATTGTCTTGTCAATGTCCTAGTCTCTATGTAACATTAGTCTTGTCAATGTCCTAGTCTCTATGTAACATTGTCTGTCAATGTCCTAGTCTCTATGTAACATTAGTCTTGTCAATGTCCTAGTCTCTATGTAACATTAGTCTTGTCAATGTCCTAGTCTCTATGTAACATTAGTCTTGTCAATGTCTAGTCTCTATGTAACATTAGTCTTGTCAATGTCTAGTCTCTATGTAACATTAGTCTTGTCAATGTCCTAGTCTCTATGTAACATTAGTCTTGTCAATGTCCTAGTCTCTATGTAACATTAGTCTTGTCAATGTCTAGTCTCTATGTAACATTAGTCTTGTCAATGTCCTAGTCTCTATGTAACATTAGTCTTGTCAATGTCCTAGTCTCTATGTAACATTAGTCTTGTAAATGTCCTAGTCTCTATGTAACATTAGTCTTGTCAATGTCCTAGTCTCTATGTAACATTAGTCTTGTCAATGTCTAGTCTCTATGTAACATTAGTCTTGTCAATGTCCTAGTCTCTATGTAACATTAGTCTTGTCAATGTCCTAGTCTCTATGTAACATTAGTCTTGTCAATGTCCTAGTCTCTATGTAACATTAGTCTTGTCAATGTCCTAGTCTCTATGTAACATTAGTCTTGTCAATGTCCTAGTCTCTATGTAACATTAATTTTGTCAATGTCCTAGTCTCTATGTAACATTAGTCTTGTCAATGTCCTAGTCTCTATGTAACATTAGTCTTGTCAATGTCCTAGTCTCTATGTAACATTAGTCTTGTCAATGTCCTAGTCTCTATGTAACATTAGTCTTGTCAATGTCCTAGTCTCTATGTAACATTAGTCCTGTCTATGTCTAGTCTCTATGTAACATTAGTCTTGTCAATGTCTAGTCTCTATGTAACATTAGTCTTGTCAATGTCTAGTCTCTATGTAACATTAGTCTTGTCAATGTCTAGTCTCTATGTAACATTAGTCTTGTCAATGTCCTAGTCTCTATGTAACATTAGTCTTGTCAATGTCTAGTCTCTATGTAACATTAGTCTTGTCAATGTCTAGTCTCTATGTAACATTAGTCTTGTCAATGTCTAGTCTCTATGTAACATTAGTCTTGTCAATGTCCTAGTCTCTATGTAACATTAGTCTTGTCAATGTCCTAGTCTCTATGTAACATTAGTCCTGTCTATGTTTTTTTTTTTTTTTTTTTTTTTTTTTTTTTTTTTTTTTTTTTTTTTTTTTTTTTTTTTTTTTTTTTCCCCCCCCCCCCCCCCCCCCCCCCCCCCCATGTAACATTAGTCTTGTCAATGTCTAGTCTCTATGTAACATTAGTCTTGTCAATGTCTAGTCTCTATGTAACATTAGTCTTGTCTATGTCTAGTCTCTATGTAACATTAGTCTTGTCAATGTCTAGTCTCTATGTAACATTAGTCTTGTCAATGTCCTAGTCTCTATGTAACATTAGTCTTGTCAATGTCCTAGTCTCTATGTAACATTAGTCTTGTCAATGTCTATTGTCTACAGACATTACTTCCATGAATACTTTCAATGTCTGTGTTATGTCATTGTAGTTGTGTCATGTGTGTGCTCTATAGTACATACATTAGCTTCAGATGAATCACTGTCTCTATGTTTGTGTGTGTATGTCTGTGTGTATGTGTGTGTCTATGTGTGTGTATATAAGTACATACAATACTTGATGATGAATCACTTTCTATATGTGTGTGTGTGTGTGTGTGTATAAATATGTGTGCGTATGTGTGCGTATTATTGCGTGGATCCGTGTCCTGTTCGCTCCTAGTTAAATATAATTGTGGACATTCCTACTCTATACTTAACATCTCCTCCTCCTCCTTCAGTTATCTCTTAATATCATTCCAGGATATACACACAAGCTGGTGTTTGATTCGTTCTCTCAATTTCATATTTCTATGTTGTCTTTGATTTTGTTTGTTAAAACACGTCATAATAAAGTACTGTGGTTTTACCAAATAGATAAACAATAACAATACATGTTGTTACCATTTTGTGCGCCCAATATTCACCTTTAGTTCATAGAATTTTGTGCGCCCAATATTCACCTTTAGTTCATAGAATTTTGTGCGCCCAATATTCACCTTTAGTTCATAGAATTCAATTGTTATTTTAGCGCCCAAGTGTTGCCAGGACTCACAAGGGGAGCAACAAATAGTAGCAATGCCACCTATAAGGTATGTTGTTAGAGGTGACTAGGGTAGCAAAGCTACCCTAGTAGATAAAAGCATCGCAGAAATCGGATGTGCTGACCTACTTGTAGGCGCATGACTGGCACAACGTACAATCGCTCTTACGCTCAGATCACATAAAAAAAACCACAGTGTGGTTTAACAAGTGGTCGATATGAAGCGTGGGAAGAAGAAGAAGACATTAGAAATTATTATTTTACTTGATCTATTCATTCTTGCAATTCTTGTCATTCTTGCAATTCTTGTCATTCTTGCAATTCTTGTCATTCTTGCAATTCTTGTCATTCTTGCAATTCTTGTCATTCTTGCAATTCTTCTTTTCTTGTAATTCTTCTTTTTCTTGTAATTCTTGCAAGATTTTCCAAGAGGGAAGAGGAAACAAAATGAATACACAAAAATATAGTTGATAGTTGACTGCGGAGACATGGATTGCTAGTTGACTGCGGAGACATGGATTGATAGTTGATCTGGAGACATGGATTGATAGTTGACTCATGGAGACATGGATTGCTAGTTGATCTGGAGACATGGATTGATAGTTGATCGGAGACATGGATTGATAGTTGACTGTGGAGAAATGGATTGATAGTTGACTCTGAGACATGGATTGATAGTTGACTGTGGAGACATGGATTGATAGTTGACTGTGGAGACATGGATTGATAGTTGACTGTGGAGACATGGATTGATAGTTGACTGCGGAGACATGGATTGATAGTTGACTGGAGAAATGGATTGATAGTTGATCATGGAGACATGGATTGATAGTTGACTGGAGAAATGGATTGATAGTTGACTGCGGAGACATGGATTGATAGTTGACTGTGGAGACATGGATTGATAGTTGACTGTGGAGACATGGATTGATAGTTGACTGTGGAGACATGGATTGATAGTTGACTGTGGAGACATGGATTGATAGTTGACTGTGGAGACATGGATTGATAGTTGACTGTGGAGACATGGATTGATAGTTGACTGTGGAGACATGGATTGATAGTTCACTGCGGAGACATGGATTGATAGTTGATCATGGAGACATGGATTGATAGTTGACTGTGGAGACATGGATTGATAGTTGACTGTGGAGACATGGATTGATAGTTGACATGGAGACATGGATTGCTAGTTGACTGCGGAGACATGGATTGCTAGTTGACTGCGGAGAAATGGAGTTGAACAGATTCGCATGAAACTGTTTTATCAGAAAGTTATTTTCCAGGATTGGGGCTGGGGTGAGAGGAGTGCTTCCCATCTCCTTAACGTATGGACACACATGCTTACAGTAGAATTGTTGTTTGCATATCTTAGCAATCTTAGGTATTCTAAAACAGTATGGAACGGAACTGATAGGAAAACAAAGATCAGAATACTACTAAGAGCATGCATATTCCCAGTGGCAACGTATGGATGTGAAGCATGGACATTTAATACTAAGAGCATGCATATTCCCAGTGGCAACGTATGGATGTGAAGCATGGCCATTTAATACTAAGAGCATGCACAGTCCCAGTGGCAACGTATGGATGTGAAGCATGGACAGTTAACAAGACAGTGGAAAAATATATATATGCTTTTGAATATGTGTGACAGAAAAGTCCTCCGTATATCATGTACATAGAAGAGAACAAACAGAGCTTAAGAGCTCAACATCAAAGAAAAACTGGCTGATGTTACAAATGAGAATTGAATTTTCAGTTTGTATATATCTTCATTGCATTCCAGACATGACCATATGTGTTCTGATCTCATTTCTAATATCTCCAACAGCGTCAATCAACAAACTATACCAGTTGGATGTTGATTTGGTGAGCCTACTTATACGTCTGTTCTGCTATTCTTTTCTGGCCACTCCAATCTTGAATTTAAACTCTATCATCTGTTTCTGTTTGGTTCTTTATTTCAACAGTGTGGGGATCACTGGCCCCGACGTTCAGACAGTGTGGGGATCACTGACCCCGACGTTCAGACAGTGTGGGGATCACTGGCCCCGACGTTCAGACAGTGTGGGATCAATGGCCCGACGTTCAAACAGTGTGGGGATCACTGGCCCCGACGTTCAGACAGTGTGGGGATCACTGGCCCCGACGTTCAGACAGTGTGGGGATCACTGGCCCCGACGTTCAGACAGTGTGGGGATCACTGCCCCGACGTTCAGACAGTGTGGGGATCACTGGCCCCGACGTTCAGACAGTGTGGGGATCACTGGCCCCGACGTTCAGACAGTGTGGGGATCACTGGCCCCGACGTTCAGACA
>CM036755.1:90520802-90573302 GCA_020796225.1 Arion vulgaris
TCATGGAAACCACGGAAAAGACCATAACGGAGACCACGGAGAAGACCATCATGGAGACCATCATGGAGACCATCATGGAGACCACGGAGAAGACCATCATGAAGACCATCATGAAGACCATCAGGAAGACCATCATGGAGACCATCATGAAGACCATCATGAAGACCATCATGAAGACCACGGAGAAGACCATCATGGAGACTATCATGAAGACCATCATGGAGACCATCATGAAGACCATCATGGAGACCATTATGAAGACCATCATGGAGACCATCAAGAAGACCATCATGAAGACCTTCATGAAGACCATCATGGAGACCATCATGGAGACCACGGAGAAGACCATCATGGAGACCATCATGAAGACCATCATGGAGACCATCATGAAGACCTTCATGGAAACCACGGAGGAGACCATCATGAAGACCATCATGGAGACCATTATGAAGACCATCATGGAGACCATCATGAAGACCATCATGAAGACCATCATGAAGACCATCATGGAGACCATCATGGAGACCAGGGAGAAGACCATCATGGAGACTATCATGAAGACCATCATGGAGACCATCATGAAGACCATCATGGAAACCACGGAGGAGATCATCATGAAGACCATCATGGAGACCATCATGGAAACCACGGAGGAGACCATCATGGAGACCACGGAGAAGACCATCATGGACACCATCATGGAGACCACGGAGAAGACCATCATGGAGACCACGGAGAAGACCATCATGGAGACCATCATGGAGACCATCATGGAGACCATCATGGAGACCATCATGGAGACCACGGAGAAGACCATCATGGAGACCATCATGGAGACCATCATGGAGACCATCATGAAGACCATCATGAAGACCATCATAAAGACCATCCATGGAGACCATCATGATGACCATCATGGAGACCACGGAGAAGACCATCATGGAGACCATCATGAAGACCATCATGGAGACCATCATGAAGACCATCATGGAGACCATTATGAAGACCATCATGGAGACCATCATGGAGACCATCATTAAGACCATCATGAAGACCATCATGGAGACCATCATGGAGACCATCATGGAAACCATCATGGAGACCATCATGAAGACCATCATGAAGACCATCATGAAGACCATCATGGAGACCATCATGAAGACCATCATGAAGACCATCATGGAGACCATCATGAAGACCATCATGGAGACCATCATGGAGACCATCATGGAGACCATCATGGAGACCATCATGAAGACCATCATGAAGACCATCATGGAAACCACGGAGGAGACCATCATGGAGACCACGGAGACCATCATGGAGACCATCATGGAGACCATCATGGAGACCATCATGGAAACCATCATGGAGACCACGGAGAAGACCATCATGGAGACCATCATGACGACCATCATGAAGACCATCATGAAGACCATCATGGAGACCACGGAGAAGACCATCATGGAGACCACGGAGAAGACCATCATGGAGACCATCATGGAGACCACGGAGAAGACCATCATGGAGACCATCATGGAGACCATCATGACGACCATCATGAAGACCATCATGAAGACCATCATAAAGACCATCATGAAGACCACCATGAAGACCATCATGAAGACCATCATGGAGACCATCATGAAGACCATCATGGAAACCACGGAGGAGACCATCATGAAGACCATCACGGAGACCATCATGGAAACAACGGAAAAGACCATCATGGAGACCACGGAGAAGACCATCATGGAGACCATCATGAAGACCATCACGGAGACCATCATGGAAACCACGGAAAAGACCATAACGGAGACCACGGAGAAGACCATCATGGAGACCATCATGGAGACCATCATGGAGACCACGGAGAAGACCATCATGAAGACCATCATGAAGACCATCAGGAAGACCATCATGGAGACCATCATGAAGACCATCATGAAGACCATCATGAAGACCACAGAGAAGACCATCATGGAGACCATCATGAAGACCATCATGGAGACCATCATGAAGACCATCATGGAGACCATTATGAAGACCATCATGGAGACCATCAAGAAGACCATCATGAAGACCTTCATGAAGACCATCATGGAGACCATCATGGAGACCACGGAGAAGACCATCATGGAGACCATCATGAAGACCATCATGGAGACCATCATGAAGACCTTCATGGAAACCACGGAGGAGAC
Organism: Arion vulgaris; assembly: GCA_020796225.1. Taxonomy (NCBI): domain Eukaryota; kingdom Metazoa; phylum Mollusca; class Gastropoda; order Stylommatophora; family Arionidae; genus Arion; species Arion vulgaris. Next base: position 90,523,007 of record CM036755.1, read on the forward strand.
CATCATGAAGACCATCATGGAGACCATTATGAAGACCATCATGGAGACCATCATGAAGACCATCATGAAGACCATCATGAAGACCATCATGGAGACCATCATGAAGACCATCATGGAAACCACGGAGGAGATCATCATGAAGACCATCATGGAGACCATCATGGAAACCACGGAGGAGACCATCATGGAGACCACGGAGAAGACCATCATGGACACCATCATGGAGACCACGGAGAAGACCATCATGGAGACCACGGAGAAGACCATCATGGAGACCATCATGGAGACCATCATGGAGACCATCATGAAGACCATCATGGAGACCACGGAGAAGACCATCATGGAGACCATCATGGAGACCATCATGGAGACCATCATGAAGACCATCATGAAGACCATCATGAAGACCATCCATGGAGACCATCATGATGACCATCATGGAGACCACGGAGAAGACCATCATGGAGACCATCATGAAGACCATCATGGAGACCATCATGAAGACCATCATGGAGACCATTATGAAGACCATCATGGAGACCATCATGGAGACCATCATTAAGACCATCATGAAGACCATCATGGAGACCATCATGGAGACCATCATGGAAACCATCATGGAGACCATCATGAAGACCATCATGGAGACCATCATGAAGACCATCATGGAGACCATCATGGAGACCATCATGGAGACCATCATGGAGACCATCATGAAGACCATCATGAAGACCATCATGGAAACCACGGAGGAGACCATCATGGAGACCACGGAGACCATCATGGAGACCATCATGGAGACCATCATGGAGACCATCATGGAAACCATCATGGAGACCACGGAGAAGACCATCATGGAGACCATCATGGAGACCATCATGAAGACCATCATGGAGACCATCATGAAGACCATCATGAAGACCATCATGAAGACCACGGAGAAGACCATCATAGAGACCATCATGAAGACCATCATGAAGACCATCATGAAGACCATCATGGAGACCATCATGGAGACCACAGAGAAGACCATCATGGAGACCATCATGAAGACCATCATGGAGACCATCATGAAGACCATCATGGAAACCACGGAGGAGACCATCATGATGACCATCATGGAGACCATTATGAAGACCATCATGGAGACCATCATGAAGACCATCATGAAGACCATCATGAAGACCATCATGGAGACCATCATGAAGACCATCATGGAAACCACGGAGGAGACCATCATGAAGACCTTCATGGAGACCATTATGAAGACCATCATGGAGACCATCATGAAGACCATCATGAAGACCATCATGAAGACCATCATGGAGACCATCATGGAGACCACGGAGAAGACCATCATGGAGACCATCATGAAGACCATCATGGAGACCATCATGGAGACCATCATGGAAACCACGGAGAAGACCATCATGGAGACCAACATGAAGACCATCATGAAGACCATCATGAAGACCATCATGGAGACCATCATGGAGACCACGGAGAAGACCATCATGGAGACCATCATGAAGACCATCATGGAGACCATCATGAAGACCATCATGGAAACCACGGAGGAGACCATCATGAAGACCATCATGGAGACCATTATGAAGACCATCATGGAGACCATCATGAAGACCATCATGAAGACCATCATGAAGACCATCATGGAGACCATCATGAAGACCATCATGGAAACCACGGAGGAGACCATCATGAAGACCATCATGGAGACCATTATGAAGACCATCATGGAGACCATCATGAAGACCATCATGAAGACCATCATGAAGACCATCATGGAGACCATCATGGAGACCACGGAGAAGACCATCATGGAGACCATCATGAAGACCATCATGGAGACCATCATGAAGACTATCATGGAGACCATCATGGAAACCACGGAGAAGACCATCATGGACACCATCATGGAGACCATCATGGAAACCATCATGGAGACCACGGGAGACCATCATGAAGATCATCATAGAAGGAGACATACCGGCAAAGATAAGAAGAGGAAGACCACGGAGAAGATGGATTCAGGATGTAACTGATGGTTTGAACATGATGGCTGCAAAGGTCGGACATCTGACCTATGAGAGAGAAATTCAGAGGACTGTTGGGGTGGCAAAGTTCTGTTCAGGACAAGCTGTTTGATGATGATGATGATGAACACAGTCTACGACAATATTCTCCAAACTGTTCATATATTGGGGCTCATTCAACTGTTCATATATTGGGGCTCATTCAACTGTTCATATATTGGGACTCATCCAACTGACGGCTATGGAGAAGCGGGCGCATGTGGACTCATTCAACTGACGGCTATGGAGAAGCGGGCGCATGTAGGGCGCATCCAACTGACGGCTATGGAGAAGCGGGTGCCATGTGGGACTCATTCAACTGACGGCTATGGAGAAGCGGGCGCTATGTGACTAATCATTTTTTGTTAAAAAGAAGAAAAAAAGACGTCACTGCTTGTAGTATCGTTTGTAGGACATTGTAGGACATTGTAGGACATTGTAGGGCAGGGTAGGACATTGTAGGACATTGTAAGACATTGTAGGACAGTGTAGGACATTGTAGGACATTGTAGGGCAGTGTAGGACATTGTAGGACAGTGTAGGACATTGTAGGACATTGTAGGACATTGTAGGACATTGTAAGACATTGTAGAACAGTATAGGACATTGTAGGACATTGTAGGGCAGTGTAGGACATTGTAGGACATTGTAGGACATTGTAGGACATTGTAGGACATTGTAAGACATTGTAGGACAGTGTAGGACATTGTAGGACAGTGTAGGACATTGTAGGACATTGTAGGGCAGTGTAGGACAGAGGGGACGTGTAGGACAGTGTAGGACAGAAGGGACGTGAGTCTGGGGGAATTTAATGTCTGTATGTCTAGTAGAATTTAATGTCTGCATGGCTAGTAGAATTTAATGTCTGTATGTCTAGTAGAATTTAATGTCTGCATGTCTAGTAGAATTTAATGTCTGCATGGCTAGTAGAATTTAATGTCTGCATGGCTAGTAGAATTTAATGTCTGCATGGCTAGTAGAATTTAATGTCTGTATGTCTAGTAGAATTTAATGTCTGTATGTCTAGTAGAATTTAATGTCTGCATGTCTAGTGCAACCATCTGGAAAGTGTTCAGGTTAGGATATTTCTTTCATGCCCCCGATAGAAAAAAGGGTTGAGAAGGGGTTTGCGCAAAATGGGCAAGGCACATTTCCCACATTAGCTGCCCAGACTTGACACGAAACATAAACGGAGATTAGCTGCCCAGACTTGAGAGGAAACATAAACGGAGATTAGCTGCCCAGACTTGACACGAAACATAAACGGAGATTAGCTGCCCAGACTTGAGAGGAAACATAAACGGAGATTAGCTGCCCAGACTTGAGAGGAAACATAAACGGAGATTAGCTGCCCAGACTTGAGAGGAAACATAAAACACGAGAGGGTAAATCATCATTACTTTCTGCTAGGAATAGACACAGTCACGTGTTATAAGTCCTGCAACTTGGCTCAGATGTATGTTTATCATCATCTTCTTCTTCTTCGACATCTCCATATCGACCACTTGTTAAACCAATCTTTGTGATTTCTATATGATCTGAGCCTTGTTCATCTTCTTCTCCATATCGACCACTTGTTAAACCAATTTTTGTGATTTCTATATGATCTGACTATGCGCCACAAGTCGGCCATCACATCCGATTTCTGCGATGCTTTTTATTTACTAGGGTAACTTCCTAGGCCCCTACCTCAGTCGCCTCTTAAGACATGCTGTATAGGTGGCAGTGTTACTGTTATTTGCTCCCCTTGCAAGCCCCGACAACACATGGGGTGTACATATCCAGATACATGATGTTCTGTCAATGTCATAATGATACAGACGTGACCACGGACGATATAGCGTGCCGTTGTTGGTGACCTTTCTATTGCTCTCTTTTCATCGTTATCTTCCTTCTTGATATCCTTATTTTCCAGATATCCTTATTTTCCAGATATCCTTATTTTCCAGATATCCCTAGGATTGTTGCCGTAGATACGGAGTTCGTGCTTCGTGCAATATTCTCGGCAGATGATATGTCAGTTCTGCGGAGAGGGGCTGAGCCATATGGGGTAAAACCCGGTGCAATGAAGTCAATATCCGGCTTAAACTCCCCCCCCCATTCTTCTCTACCGTTATACGTTACATAAGGCCCGCAAGTAATTTCTCTATATCGTTCTATCCTTGGCAGCTCTTCCATGAACTTGAGTTCGATATTTCTTGCATCTCTCAGCAAAGTTCGTTTCAGGGTTTCCATATGGCGTCCTCTCTTTCTTAAACCTTTTTCCTCCCACTTTGAACTGATCCAATTTACGATCCAAGAAACGATTTGAACGTAGGACTACGCATCTACGAGGCACATGCACTAACTACTGTGCTGTCACGGTTCTCATTGACGGTGCACAGTTAATATACATACCGTGCAAATGTCAACATTTTGTGTGGAAACCAAAGATTATAATGACGTGAACATTACGACTGTCTATAGGAAACTTTGTAAACACTATTGGTTGTCATGTATTGAAAATTAACCGCATATCCGTAACTCTGTTTGCCAATATATTACAGTTTGCATACGTAGGAGGGTAGGGTAGGGTAGGAAACAGCAGAGCATCAAGCTATAGACAGGTGGTTCTCAACTGGGAGGCACACCTCCACCGGGAGAAGTGAGGCAGTAACAGTGAGACGCGAGGGTTATTAGGGAAGACGTGAAACGTAATAGACAGGGGGATGAGGAATTTATGAGGAGAGGGCGCGGGAGTCATTCATCAAATTTAAGGGGTCGTCAAATAAAAATAATAACAGGTTGAGATCCACTTCTGTAGACAAACTATATACTCTATAAGTTATTGTCTCTGTCAAGATTGTCAAACCCGTTCTTGTATGAAGTTTAGTATTGTCTCTGTCAAGATTGTCAAACCCGTTCTTGTATGAAGTTTAGTGTTGTCTCTGTCAAGATTGTCAAACCCGTTCTTGTATGAAGTCTAGTATTGTCTCTGTCAAGATTGTCAAACCCGCTCTTGTATGAAGTCTAGTATTGTCTCTGTCAAGATTGTCAAACCCGTTCTTGTATGAAGTCTAGTATTGTCTCTGTCAAGATTGTCAAACCCGTTCTTGTATGAAGTCTAGAGTTGTATTATATCAGTTCTTGTCAAACACATAATTCACTCTCCCACCGACGCTAGCAATAGATAATTATTCCAATTCAAGTATTCCACATAGCTGTTGTAGCAATAGTTATGAAATATTTCAAGTATTCCATTGTGTAACTTGTTCACTTAATTAAATGTGACTCTCTATTCTGCAATTTTAATTGTTCTGTTTATGTAAAGATCTACTGTAAAAGTGATTCTGTTTATGTGAAGATCTACTGTAAAAGTGATTCTGTTTATGTAAAGATCTACTGTAAAAGTGAATGTTCTGTTTATGTAAAGATCTGCTGTAAAAGTGAATGTTCTGTTTATGTAAAGATCTACTGTAAAAGTGAATGTTCTGTTTATGTAAAGATCTGCTGTAAAAGTGAATGTTCTGTTTATGTAGAGATCTACTGTAAAAGTGAATGTTCTGTTTATGTAAAGATCTGCTGTAAAAGTGAATGTTCTGTTTATGTAAAGATCTACTGTAAAACTGATTGTTCTGTTTATGTAGAGATCTACTGTAAAAGTGATTGTTCTGTTTATGTAAAGATCTACTGTAAAACTGATTGTTCTGTTTATGTAAAGATCTACTGTAAAACTGATTGTTCTGTTCTACGTGATCCATGTCTTACAACAATTCTGTTCTTCTTCTTCTTCTTTTGTCGTCACATTGTTACATTGTTGTTGCCCAGTGTCGTCACATTGTTACCTTGTTGTTGCCCAGTGTCGTCACATTGTTACATTGTTGTTGCCCAGTGTCGTCACATTGTTATCTTGTTGTTGCCTAGTGTCGTCACATTGTTACCTTGTTGTTGCCCAGTGTCGTCACATTGTTACCTTGTTGTTGCCCAGTGTCGTCACATTGCTATCTTGTTGTTGCCCAGTGTCGTCACATTGTTACCTTGTTGTTGCCTAGTGTCGTCACATTGTTACCTTGTTGTTGCTTAGTGTCGTCACATTGTTACCTTGTTGTTGCCCAGTGTCGTCACATTGTTACCTTGTTGTTGCCCAGTGTCGTCACATTGTTACCTTGTTGTTGCCTAGTGTCGTGGTTTTCTGTTTTTGTCTTGCACTGCTGTAGTGGTTTGGGTGGTAGTTATTTTTGCTTTGTGACAGGATTCTGCTATATCGTGACTAGTTTTCTTCTATTATTTGATGTCAGCGTCCAGGTCTGGCACTGATAGCATCATCATTGACCACAGAAAGATTGAACAATGCACTTTTTGTGTTCATGGTGACATGGTGACATGTTTGCATTTCAAAGTTGCTACTTTATGATTTGATTTGCTTGATTGCATCTGTGTTGAATTTTGTTAGTTATTTTTCCCTTAATGTGTCAACTGTGACCAGTACCAGCATGCGTGTGTGTCAACTGTGACCAGTACTAGCATCCGTGTGTGTCAACTGTGACCAGTACTAGCATCCGTGTGTGTCAACTGTGACCAGGTACCAGCATCCGTGTGTGTCAACTGTGACCAGTACTAGCATGCGTGTGTGTCAACTGTGACCGGTACTAGCATGCGTGTGTGTCAACTGTGACCAGTACTAGCATGCGTGTGTGTCAACTGTGACCAGTACTAGCATGCGTGTGTGTCAACTGTGACCAGTACCAGCATGCGTGTGTGTCAACTGTGACCGGTACTAGCATGCGTGTGTGTCAACTGTGACCAGTACTAGCATGCGTGTGTGTCAACTGTGACCAGTACCAGCATGCGTGTGTGTCAACTGTGACCAGTACAAGCATCCGTGTGTGTCAACTGTGACCAGTACCAGCATGCGTGTGTGTCAACTGTGACCAGTACTAGCATGCGTGTGTGTCAACTGTGACCAGTACTAGCATCCGTGTGTGTCAACTGTGACCAGTACTAGCATGCGTGTGGTTCAACTGTGACCAGTACTAGCATCCGTGTGTGTCAACTGTGACCAGTACTAGCATGCGTGTGTCCAACTGATGACTCAGTACTACATCCGTGTGTCAATGTACCAGTACCAGCATGCGTGTGTCAACTGTGACCAGTACTAGCATCCGTGTGTGTCAACTGTGACCAGTACCAGCATCCGTGTTGTGTCAACTGTGACCAGTACTAGCATGCGTGTCACTGTGACCAGTACCAGCATCCGTTGTCAACCTGACCAGTACAGCATGCTGTGTCAACTGGACCAGTACTAGCATGCGTGTGTGCAACTGTGCGACTAGCATGTGTGTGTAACTGATCAGTACTATGCATGCGTGTGTGGTAACTTGATCATACTAGTGTATGTGGTCATTGGGTTTTGAACTTGTTATTGGGAGTCACCTACATGGTGGTGAGTCTGAGTTCATTACTATTTGTGTGTATGTGGGTGGGGGAGTCTTGAGTTCAATTACTATTTGTGTGTGTGGGTGGGGGGAGTCTTGAGTTCAATTACTATTTGTGTGATGTGGGTGGGGGAGTCTTGAGTTCAATTACTATTTGTGTGTGTGGGTGGGGGGAGTCTTGAGTTCAATTACTATTTGTGTGTATGTGGGTGGGGGGGAGTCTTGAGTTCAATTACTATTTGTGTGTATGTGGGTGGGGGGGAGTCTTGAGTTCAATTACTATTTGTGTGTGTGTGGGTGGGGGGAGTCTTGAGTTCAATTACTATTTGTGTGTGTGTGGGTGGGGGAGTCTTGAGTTCAATTACTATTTGTGTGTGTGTGGGTGGGGAGTCTTGAGTTCAATTACTATTTGTGTGTGTGTGTGGGGGGAGTCTTGAGTTCAATTACTATTTGTGTGTGTGTGGGTGGGGGAGTCTTGAGTTCAATTACTATTTGTGTGTGTGTGGGTGGGGGAGTCTTGAGTTCAATTACTATTTGTGTGTATGTGGGTGGGGGGGAGTCTTGAGTTCAATTACTATTTGTGTGTGTGTGGGTGGGGGAGTCTTGAGTTCAATTACTATTTGTGTGTATGTGGGTGGGGGGGAGTCTTGAGTTCAATTACTATTTGTGTGTATGTGGGTGGGGGGGAGTCTTGAGTTCAATTACTATTTGTGTGTATGTGGGTGGGGGGGAGTCTTGAGTTCAATTACTATTTGTGTGTATGTGGGTGGGGGGGAGTCTTGAGTTCAATTACTATTTGTGTGTGTGTGGGTGGGGGAGTCTTGAGTTCAATTACTATTTGTGTGTGTGTGGGTGGGGGAGTCTTGAGTTCAATTACTATTTGTGTGTGTGTGGTGGGGGAGAGTCTTGAGTTCAATTACTATTTGTGTGTATGTGGGTGGGGGGGAGTCTTGAGTTCAATTACTATTTGTGTGTGTGTGGGTGGGGAGTCTTGAGTTCAATTACTATTTGTGTGTGTGTGGGTGGGGGAGTCTTGAGTTCAATTACTATTTGTGTGTATGTGGGTGGGGGGGAGTCTTGAGTTCAATTACTATTTGTGTGTGTGTGGGTGGGGAGTCTTGAGTTCAATTACTATTTGTGTGTGTGTGGGGGGAGTCTTGAGTTCAATTACTATTTGTGTGTGTGTGGGTGGGGAGTCTTGAGTTCAATTACTATTTGTGTGTGTGTGGGTGGGGAGTCTTGAGTTCAATTACTATTTGTGTGTGTGTGGGTGGGGAGTCTTGAGTTCAATTACTATTTGTGTGTGTGTGGGTGGGCGTGGACTTGGTCCTACGTCAAGTGACTTACACTGTATGTGTGTGTGTGGGCTTGGGGATGCTACAAATAATCCTGACTGTGCATGGGCTTTCATGCTGCTACGCTACAGAGCTATCAGTCTAACAGCAGTCATTAAATGTTAATGGGGCCGGTCCCCACCAAAAATAGTGTGTAACGTGCAGTTATTATTTTAGAAATTATTTGTTCATAATTATTATTTTTAACGTGCTACTCCTTAGCATTAAAAGTTAAAAATATAACAACAAACTATCATATAGAATAACATTCAGTGTCTTTCTTCCATAATTATTATACTTCGCACATTTCCAGCGCAGCAAGTTTTTTTTAGGGCTAGTGGAAATGTGGTCTATTTAGACCGTCTGTTAACATAGCAACCTCTGACCTCTCTCTCAACTAGTTATTTAGCACAGACAGTATGTGATTTCATTCATTCAGTAGAGAAATCCTTACGTGACTAAGCCAGTGCACCGTTAAACTGTGTTATTGCGCTATGAATTAGTCCGGTGCGTAAATAAAGAATGATATATACAAATAATAGGAAATAAATCACATAATTATCTAACCATCATAAAATAGTTTACGGTAATTGCCCGTTCCATCAATATACATCTATGTACGACAATGTACGTTTAGACAAGTTGTAATATCAATATACATCTATGTACGACAATGTACGTTTAGACAAGTTGTAATATCAATATACGTCTATGTACGACAATGTACGTTTATACAAGTTGTAATATCAATATACATCTATGTACGACAATGTACGTTTAGACAAGTTGTGACATCAATATACGTCTATGTACGACAATGTACGTTTAGACAAGTTGTGACATCAATATACGTCTGTGTACGACAATGTACGTTTATACAAGTTGTGACATCAATATACATCTGTGTACGACAATGTACGTTTATACAAGTTGTGACATTAATATACGTCTGTGTACGACAATGTACGTTTAGACAAGTTGTGATATCAATATACATCTATGTACGACAATGTACGTTTAGATAAGTTGTGACATCAATATACGTCTGTGTACGACAATGTATGTTTAGACAAGGTGACGTGTTGTGATCTACTTTATAACGTAGTAATTGTGTTCCATTCGAAATAAACAGAACAAATAATGATTATTCCGAAAAATTGTATCGGGCCCCACCAACAATATTGATCAAGTGCCGCCACTGAATACTACTATATGCAAGTTCGTCATTGCAAGTTCTGATCTAGTTGTATACAACATGTATGTCCTAGCAAGTTTTGATCCAGTTGTATACAACAATCTCGTCCTAGCAAGTTTTGATCTAGTTGTATACAACATGTATGTCCTAGCACGTTCTGATCTAGTTGTATACAACATGTATGTCCTAGCAAGTTCTGATCTAGTTGTATACAACAATCTCGTCCTAGCAAGTTTTGATCTAGTTGTATACAACATGTATGTCCTAGCAAGTTCTGATCTAGTTGTATACAACATGTATGTCCTAGCAAGTTCTGATCTAGTTGTATACAACATGTATGTCCTAGCACGTTCTGATCTAGTTGTATACAACATCAATGTCCTAGCACGTTCTGATCCAGTTGTATACAACATCTATGTCCTAGCAAGTTCTGATCCAGTTGTATACAACATCTATGTCCTAGCACGTTCTGATCCAGTTGTATACAACATCTATGTCCTAGCAAGTTCTGATCCAGTTGTATACAACATCTATGTCCTAGCACGTTCTGATCTAGTTGTATACAACAATCTCGTCCTAGCAAGTTCTGATCCAGTTGTATACAACATCTATGTCCTAGCACGTTCTGATCTAGTTGTATACAACATGTATGTCCTAGCGAGTTTTGATCCAGTTGTATACAACATGTATGTCCTAGCAAGTTCTGATCTAGTTGTATACAACATGTATGTCCTAGCAAGTTCTGATCTAGTTGTATACAACATGTATGTCCTAGCACGTTCTGATCTAGTTGTATACAACAATCTCGTCCTAGCAAGTTCTGATCTAGTTGTATACAACAAGTATGTCCTAGCACTTTCTGATCTAGTTGTATACAACATGTATGTCCTAGCAAGTTCTGATCTAGTTGTATACAACAATCTCGTCCTAGCACGTTCTGATCTAGTTGTATACAACATGTATGTCCTAGCAAGTTCTGATCTAGTTGTATACAACATGTATGTCCTAGCAAGTTCTGATACAACCACAACCAACTCTAATACTCTTCCACATAATTGACCGGGGAAATCCAGACCTAGTTTAAGTTGGGGGCTGGATTTTATATATGTTTGATAGAACACTGTAAGCTTTTCTGTAATTTTAATCAATTCTATGAGTCTATGAGTTATTTATTGATGACAAATATTCCTAATACTGCTATTACTTATTATTGATCTTATTATCTTGAATGTTTACTTGGGTCCGCTGTCCGTGTATGTGTTGAGATTTGGCTGTGATACAACAGACTAGCCCTAGCAAGTTCCGAGAAATATTTTGTCTAGAAGTAGGTCGAGACATTTTATTTTTTTCCCAGGATGAATCAGTAGGAAGTTCTCAGTTTGGAAGGCACATGCACAACGCATAACTTGAGCTTAGTCACACAGTGAATCCTCCCTCTGTCTATTGATAGCCGGCAGACGAGAATGTATTTTCACGCACTCTTGTCTAATATTATCGGTGTGAAGTATTTCTGCCAGGCTTACAAACCGAACCACGCAGCCGCGCCTCCAAACTGGGACTGTGATTGTTAACAGCCCCTCAAGACAAGACAACGCGGGGATAATACTGTCCTGTCCAGGTCTTCATCTGTGACTTAAGACGGTGGGACCGCATATTGTGTTATTTCTACATTTCTAACACGCGTGTGCTGGATTATGCGACTGTGTATACCTGTGTAAATAATCTGTGTAGATTTAGTGAAACTTGACAGCATTTATTCATCTAAGCCGGGTACTGACAGCATTTATACATCTAAGCCGGGTACTGACAGCATTTATTCATCTAAGCCGGGTACTGACAGCATTTATTCATCTAAGCCGGGTACTGACAGCATTTATATATCTAAGCCGGGTACATGTAGCAGAAAGAATGACATGTCTTTAAGACGATGTGTCCACGGGGTCGCCACTAAAACAGATGATGTGTTATTAATGTTATTAAAACTGGTAAGTATTGGCGACAATATAATGTCAACATTTGTGTTCAAATTCGTCAAATTCTTGTAACAAATGTTCTATTGGTGATAGTCAAATTCTTGTAACAAATGTTATATTGGTGATAGTCAAATTCTTGTAACAAATGTTCTATTGGTGATAGTTAAATAGGTTACTTCTACGCTCTATAGGAGGGGGTAGTGTAGCCATTAAGTACAGCAATCATTCTCTGTCAACAATCATGACGACAATCCTACTACGTGATTGCTACAACAACAGAAAGCGGAACACATTACACATAACACGGATGATAAGATATACCGGAAATCCTTGGCGTCCTCGGCATAATAAATCTACCGGGTATTGTCTATAGTACATCCCCCTTCCCTACCCCACTTTCCTATGTATGAGATGTTTATTGTATGAAAGGTAAACTAGCTAGAGAGGACAGATAACAACACCAACACAATTGGAAAGGTCAGGTCAGAAAGTTGGTACGGTTAGAGCAGAAGGAACAATGGCCTGTAGTAAAGTTCAACTTAACTAAGGTTTACAATGTGTGTTGAGTTGTTCAACACAGTGCACATATCACATACCGTGTTTTCAAAACCAGCCAAATAGAACAAATCTTTTCAAATACATTACGGATCGCGACGACGGGACCTCCTTAGTTATATTACATATTTCCTACGTCGGGTAGAGAGAGGAGATACGCACGGTTGATCGTGTTGTTGTGCTAACTAGATTCTAGGATCGGTTTAAGGATATTCTCCTCCAAGGATATTCTCCTCCAAGGAACACAAGAAAGTCACATATTACAATATTCAAAACTAGTTGGAAGCGATTGTTAGAAGGAATGTCCGCCTCTCATGTCACTGACTGACTAACAGCATTTCTAACATATGAGACGCTTGCCATCAATCCGGAGGGTAAGACCTGATCTATACACTTTTGTTTGAATATGTAGCCTAGACTAGACAATACATCAATCCGGAGGGTAAGATCTGATCTATACACTTTTGTTTGAATATGTAGCCTAGACTAGACAATACATCAATCCGGAGGGTAAGACCTGATCTATAAACTTTTGTTTGATCCGGAGGGTAAGACCTGATCTATACACTTGTGTTTAATCCGGAGGGTAAGACCTGATCTATAAACTTTTGTTTAATCCGGAGGGTAAGACCTGATCTATAAACTTTTGTTTAATCCGGAGAGCAAGACCTGATCTATACACTTGTGTTTGCATATGTAGCCTAGACTAGATGATAGTTTTATGTTTCTAGTTCTCTAACAAATAAATGGTTAGCTTTGTGAACATGAAAATCATGGCATATCCTTTACCAGGACGTCACCATCAACCACAGTTAACCAGGACGTCACCATCAACCACAGTTAACTAGGACGTCACCACCAACCACAGTTAACTAGGACGTCACTATCAACCACAGTTAACTAGGACGTCACCATCAACCACAGTTAACTAGGACGTCACCATCAACCACAGTTAACCAGGACGTCACCATCAACCACAGTTAACTAGGACGTCACCAACAACCACAGTTAACCAGTTGTTGTTGATGTTCTATGCACCACTTATACGCTCAGTAGTTTTCCATTTATTTCTGAACGGTGATGTCTATTTTTCCACGACGAACAAATTTGCTTCACAACTGCCCGTCGCGGAGTTTGAACCAAGTACACTTGGCTTGTGATGGAACTCACTACCAGCATACACCGGTTATACATTCAAGAAGAAGAAGCGATAACTCACTACCAGCATACACCGGTTATACATTCAACAAGAAGCGATAACTCACTACCAGCATACACCGGTTATACATTCAACAAGAAGAAGCGATAACTCACTACCAGCATACACCGGTTATACATTCAACAAGAAGCGATAACTCACTACCAGCATACACCGGTTATACATTCAACAAGAAGAAGCGATAACTCACTACCAGCATACACCGGTTATACATTCAACAAGAAGCGATAACTCACTACCAGCATACACCGGTTATACATTCAACAAGAAGCGATGATATAGATAGCAAACGTTGTATACAATATATTGTAAGTAGTGATAGATAACAAACACTTGATACAAGATTTGTCATATCATCAATATGTGTTGTTACTATGATAAGAGCGGTTTCTGTGGCTCAGTGGTTAACCCGTTAACTCGTTGCCTAACGTTCCGACGGTTGTGGTTTCAAATTTGGACCGCACCTTTCTGTTCGCGAGTGTATTTTTTTCCGGAAAGAGCCATACGATTGCTGTTGGAGCTACAGCGTTCGTGCTTTGTGTAATAATCTACGCAGGTGGCGTGACATTTCTGAGGAGTGGGACGGAACCATATTGTTAAAACTCGGTGCACACTAGGGTCAGTCAAACTCGGTGCACACTAGTGTCAGTCAAACTCGGTGCACACTTGTGTCAGTCAAACTCGTACACTTGTGTCAGTCAAACTCGGTGCACACTTGTGTCAGTCAAACTCGGTACACTTGTGTCAGTCAAACTCGGTACACTTGTGTCAGTCAAACTCGGTACACTTGTGTCAGTCAAACTCGGTGCACACTTGTGTCAGTAAAACTCGGTGCACACTTGTGTCAGTCAAACTCGGTGCACACTTGTGTCAGTCAAACTCGGTGCACACTTGTGTCAGTAAAACTCGGTGCACACTTGTGTCAGTAAAACTCGGTGCACACTTGTGTCAGTAAAACTCGGTGCACACTTGTGTCAATCAAACTCGGTGCACACTTGTGTCAGTAAAACTCGGTGCACACTTGTGTCAGTCAAACTCGGTGCCCACTTGTGTCAGTAAAACTCGGTGCACACTTGTGTCAGTAAAACTCGGTGCACACTTGTGTCAGTCCTTTGTTTTTGAACTCTCTAGACCGTCGTTGTTCAACGTGACGTCTGCGGGTCGCATATCGTTTAACTTGACGTCCGTGGGTCCCATATCGTTCAACGTGACGTCCGCGGGTCGCATATCGTTCAACGTGATGTCCGTGGGTCGCATATCGTTCAACGTGACGTCCGTGGGTCGCATATCGTTCAATGTGACGTCCGCGGGTCGCATATCGTTCAACGTGACGTCCGCGGGTCGCATATCGTTCAACGTGACGCCCCCGGGTCGCATATCGTTCAACGTGACATCCCCGGGTCGCATATCGTTCAACGTGACGTCCGCGGGTCGCATATCGTTCAACGTACGCCCCGGGTCGCATATCGTTCAACGTGACACCCCGGGTCGCATATCGTTCAACGTGACGTCCTCGGGTCGCATATCGTTCAACGTGACGTCCACGGGTCGCATATAGTTCAACGTGACGTCTGCAGGTCGCATATCGTTCAACGTGACGCTCGCGGGTCGCATATCGTTCAACGTGACGTCCGCGTGTCGCGTATCGTTCAACGTGACGCTCGCGGGTCGCATATCGCCATATCATAAATTATACGTCCTATTTTATTCTGCCGAGTTGAACAAATCAAATTTCAATATAATATTTGTTTTTTTAGTACTACCATGGAAACAATCGTCCCGCTTTTATAAATTGTTTATAAATTGTCTAATCATTCTACCGCCTTCCTCCCACCCCACCCCACCCTCCCTAACACACCACTCTTGCATTTTCACTGGAGAAGGTCTCGTCGACATCTCTACCATATTAACATGACTATTGTTATAATGAATATGACCATCGACGAAGTGGGTGAACTGGCAAGAGACAGAGTGAATTTCAGATGTGTTGCAAAGAGAGCAACGTCCTATAAAGGATACGCACCTTGATGATGATTGTTATAATTAGTAGTAATTCATGATTTATTTGATGATCATCGGACATGCCCATAACTGCTCAAATCTCTACTTCCCCTCCTCCATCCCTCCCTCGACCCCAAACAAATTAGTAGTATATAATATTGCAACCATCACATGACGCTCGAGCTTCCACAACTATCACTCAGATGCGCACCGATACATAAAACCTTGCACTTCACTGCTGTAGACTGTTACTAAAGATATTTGTGTTATATTGAGTAACAGAAGGTGAAACAGCTTAACCGACAAATCGAAAATTGATGCTAGATGGAGGGGCTTGTTTTTGTATATGTTTGATAGAACACTGTAAACTTTATTTTGCAACTTGCCTCAATTCTATGCGTTCATGATTATTTATTGCAGAAAAATGTTAATAATATTGATATTCCTTAGCTTTAAACTGAACTTGTAACATAATATTGATATTCCTTAGCTTTAAACTGAACTTGTAACATAATATTGATATTCCTTAGCTTTAAACTGAACTTGTAACATAATACTGATATTCCTTAACTTTAAACTGAATTTGTAACATAATACTGATATTCCTTAGCTTTAAACTGAACTTGTAACATAATACTGATATTCCTTAACTTTAAACTGAACTTGTTACATAATACTGATATTCCTTAACTTTAAACTGAACTTGTTACATAATACTGATATTCCTTAACTTTAAACTGAACTTGTTACATAATACTGATATTCCTTAACTTTAAACTGAACTTGTTACATAATACTGATATTCCTTAACTTTAAACTGAACTTGTTACATAATACTGATATTCCTTAACTTTAAACTGAATTTGTAACAAAATATAACCTTGATTTAGCATGTTGTGTTGTTATTAAAATGAATTAGTTTATATATACAGCAATACTGGTACCACGAGGACCACGTGATAGTTCTGGTCTTATTTCGTAGAATTTTTACCTGAGCCCGCAGGTCGTATGTTATCGGAGGTCACTGGTGGCTGTGAAATATTCGATGTAGACTGAACACTTATAGGTGTCTAATGGTCACCGTTTCTACCAAGTATCTTGTATAAAAAAGTAACGACTATTCAAGTGCAAAAATTACTACTGATATCAACACAATAAAAGTAACGACTATTCAAGTGCAAAAATTACTACTGATATCAACACAATAAAAGTAACGACTATTCAAGTGCAAAAATTACTACTAATATCAACACAATAAAAGTAACGACTATTCAAGTGCAAAAATTACTACTGATATCAGCAGAATTTTAACACAACGCAAACATCTCCCAAATATAAATTGATCAAATCAAAAGTTGACTTCTAATGTCTTCAATTTAGAATGATCTATTCACAACGTATTTGTAGTCTTCTATAGGATGTTTCCAATGTTGTACTAGTTGGCTATGTTTACATGTTGTTTCACTTCCTTCAAGGACGATATTTATCATGTATCAGATATTCTTGTCATTAACTTGTTAAGTGTTGACAGACATTTTTTGCTGATGTTTGGTTTTCTTGTTTCAAGTGTTCTAACATTAGAAATTAACCCTAGCACTCCTTGTGTAGAGAGAAATTAACCCTAGCACTCCTTGTGTGCTTTTATTTTTATATTTGAAGTTGACAAGTTCAAGCGTGAGGTATCTGTTAAGTGTGCTCTTGTTGACGTTATTGGCAATGTTACACTCTGTGTTAACTAGATGTTGACTTGATACACATTTTGAAGTACACATGTGTTACATGTGTACAATAAAATTGTACCAGTATTATACTGACGTTGCGACGTTCTGTACACATTGACATAACTGTACTGTAGTCATTGACATAACCGTACTGTACACATTGACATAACTGTACTGTACCCGTTGACATAATTGTACTGTACCCATTGACATAACTGTACATATTGACATAACTGTACCAATTGACATAACTGCACTGTGCACATTGACATAACTGCACTGTGCACATTGACATAACTGTACTGTACCCGTTGACAAAACTGTACTGAACTCATTGATATAACTGTACCCATTGACATAACTGTACTGTACACATTGACATAACTGTACTGTACCCATTGACATAACTGTACTGTACACATTGACATAACTGTACTGTACACATTGACATAACTGTACTGTACACATTGACATAACTGTACCCACTGTCATGTCTAAGACTATTCACACCTCTGCAATATGACATGTACAATTAAATATTTCTAGTCCAACGTAAACCTGACAAACTTGACCACATTTTCAATACAAATAAATGGATCTAGTTGAGTTTTAGTTTAGTGAACAGATTTCATTGTCAAACTGAACATCCAACCAATAAGTACACAAGTACCTTCTATCTCTACCTACTATATATTGATCAGCGTGTAGCGACTGATGTTGTCAGTTCTGTGTTGGTTTACAATTCTTCTTTTGTTTACATCATATTGCTCTTGTTTGTCTACACCATGTTTCATGTCAGACTCCTAACTTTATGAATATATATATATGTATGAAAGAAATAAACTCTCGTATTGCTATAGCAGCTAGTGCCTTCACTAAGTTAACAAATATCTGGCAATCTCAAGACCTTAGTATATGCACAAAAATTAAATTGTTTCTGTCCTGTGTGAGTCCTGTACTGACCTACGGTTGTGAAAGTTGGAAATCAACAAAGAAAATTGATAAGAAACTGGACAGCTTTGAGAATAAATGTCTCCGAAAATTATTAAAGTAAAATGGAGTGATTTCGTTTCTAACAACACAGTGAGAGATAGAACACACCAACAACCCATATCAAATATTGTAAGGAAACGAAGATGGAAATATTTAGGTCATGTTCTTAGATCAGACGAAAAGAGACTAAATGAACAAGTCCTTATGTGGTCACCAGTTGGGAAAAGAAAACGTGGAAGACCTAAGACCACTCTTCGAAGAACAATTCTACAAGAAAGTAAACTATTGGGATGTAAAACCATACAAGATCTCCAACTGCTAGCAACGAACCGCATCACATGGAGCGCTAAAATCTCTGTCCTATGTGCCGCCTTTGGCACGAAAGGAACAAACTAACTAACGATCGTATCATCGGAAAATCAAAAAAGATAACATATCTTAGAAAAGCTGCAGGAATAACAATGAGAGATTGAATTAGAAATACAGAAATTAGAAGATGACTAGTAATGGAACCAGTAATATATGTAATAACACCAGATTGAAGGTTTGGACACCTGATAGGAATGTCCTGGCGTCGTCGACCACGAGAGCAACATAAACAAATATAATGAATACAGAGCAAGATGGAGACCACGCAGAAGAAGGAGTGACTGCTTTAAGAAGATTTGAGAGAAATGAACATCAACGTACAACTTGCATTTTACAAAGTGCACAGATCTTTACATCTGCCTTCAACTTTTCACTAAGATACACTGGAGGAGGAGAAGAAGAAGAAGATATGTTGTAGGGAGAGTATGAAGAAGGACATAATTTAGAAGTATACATATCATTTGTCGAGTTTAAGAGATCACAACGTCACCATATGAAGATATAACAATGTTTTGAATGTCAAATCGACTCCGATCATCAGAGGAGAATGATCGAATGTCTGTCAGCTGGATGTCACGAGCTGATGTCTGTCAGCTGGATGTCACGAGCTGATGTCTGTCAGCTGGATGTCACGACCTGATGTTTGTCAGCTAGATGTCACGAACTGATGTTTGTCAGCTAGATGTCACGAGCTGATGTCTGTCAGCTAGATGTCACGAACTGATGTTTGTCAGCTAGATGTCACGAGCTGATGTCTGTCAGCAGGATGTCACGAGCTTCCAAATGGTCTGTTAAATTGATATGAGTGGATACAGTGGTCAAATCACGAAACTATTGACTGAAACGGTAACTAAGCTTCTTGCCAGTTTTCTCTATAGAAGTCTTACAACAACGTTAACAAATGATGGTGTAAATATAGTTGCTCAATAAATCGTTAGGGAACAAGTAATAGAGGCTTCCGGAAACAACAAATTACCAAACATAGGATTCGAACCACAAATACTTATTTCTTACGATGCACATTGCCTAGCCCTACAGACGAACGTTTTTAAAGAACACATTCAGTTAGCTATAATATTGCAGGACTCGCATGTAAAGCCAGGATCAATAACAAAAGTGGCTTTAGGAAGCGATATAGCACGGGTCTGTATCCCATAAGTACATGTCTAACATCGCCAACTGCAACAATGGACTGAGGCTCCAAAGTTACCCAGAAAATTGGTTTTAAGGCAACTGTATATATTCGTGAGATTGTAGTCCTGTCTGTAATTCAGGAAAATTAAAAACTGGATCAATGAATTTGTATTAGTGACCAGATTTCATCATTGAAAGATGACGGAACAAGTTGTTATTTTGACCATAGAACAAATGTGAATGGACAGTCAAGATAAGTTGAACTTGTCACAGGAGGAAGTTCTATGTTGTTTGGTTAGGGCATGCTGACAAGACAGTTATTGAATCAGAAGCATAGCAGATGTTAAACAATTTTCACTTTACTATGCGGTTGCAGAAGACTTCTGGCTCTCCCTTCAAGAAATTCGTCTCCCTCACAACACAGACGACAAATACACACCAAGTTGGGAAGTGGGGGGATGGGGGAAGGAAGAGATTGCAGCTCCAACAATCCTTGGAATGGGAAGAGGTCTAAAAGAAAAAAAAAAACCTCTGAACATCAGTAGGCTAATGTTTTGATTTTTGGCCAGTGAATGGTACGACCAGAAATGGGCGCTTTATTTGCTAATCTACATTTGTAGGGCCCTCTCTGACGCAGGTTATTTGCCAACTTCCTGTTTGATATGATGACGTCACGAATGTACGGTTGGCTAGTTTGGCATAATTTGTGTATTCCAACAAACATTTGCTCTAATTTAGAAAAGTCCCCTTTATACCCATCTGTTTCCGTATCACGTGATGTTCAATAGAATAATTTTACAAAATGTATGAGAATTTATTTTCTCTCTTTTAAAAACATGTAAATTATTCTGTGACGTCAATATATTGTGTGGCCACTTCCCTGGTTCAAGTTGAATGTTTTTTTTATTAAATAGTTTTTCAAATGCTCAGTTCGTTTTCTGAACACATTTGAGGTTCTCTAGTCAGTTTGTTTTCTGAACACATTTGAGGTTCTCTAGTCAAATTATCTTCAGTAGTTTAGTTTTTTATGATTTTTAAAATGTTTTTCATGATATGTTCATGTTTTCTTGATTTAGTCATACAACTTTTCTACAGTTATCAATTATCATTTATATAACGATTATCGTATCATGATAGCTCTCTAGACATGTCCATAGGTGCTCAGATCTTCGCCTCAACAAATCCAACAGCGTCCAGCAGACCAACACGCTAGTTCGATATAAATCTATTCATGATGTTTTCTTGTTCATTTTCTGCGAATCTCCATGATGTTTTCTTGTTCATTTTCTGCGAATCTCCATGATGTTTTCTTGATCTAGTGATCGTGAAATACGTAAAAACAAAGTACTGTAGGTTTACAAAGTTTAAAAAAAAAATATACAACTTCGTTTCGACCAAAAGGTCTTTATCAAGCAAAGGATACACAAGAAACAATAACATTCAGACTTCCTATACGGCAGATATTACATACAACTTTTCTTGATCTTTTCTTGATTTGGTCATACAACTTTTCTTGATTTGGTAATACAACTTTTCTTGATTTGGTAATACAACTTTTCTTGATTTTATAAAACAACTTTTCTTGATGTTTTCTTGATTTGGTCATACAACTTTTCTTGATGTTTTCTTGATTTAGTAATACAACTTTTCTTGATGTTTTCTTGATTTAGTAATACAACTTTTCTTGATGTTTTCTTGATTTAGTAATACAACTTTTCTTGATGTTTTCTTGATTTAGTAATACAACTTTTCTTGATGTTTTCTTGATTTAGTAATACAACTTTTCTTGATGTTTTCTTGATTTAGTAATACAACTTTTCTTGATATTTTCTTGATTTAGTCATACAACTTTTCTTGATGTTTTCTTGATTTAGTAATACAACTTTTCTTGATGTTTTCTTGATTTGGTCATACAACTTTTCTTGATATTTTCTTGATTTAGTCATGCAACTTTTCTTGATGTTTTTTTGATTTGATCATACCACTTTTCTTGATGTTTTCTTGATTTGGTCATACAACTTTTCTTGATATTTTCTTGATTTAGTCATACAACTTTTCTTGATGTTTTTTTGATTTGATCATACCACTTTTCTTGATGTTTCTTAGATTTGGTCATACAACTTTTCTTGATGTTTTCTTGATTTGGTCATACAACTTTTCTTGATGTTTTCTTGATTTCGATCCTACAATTTTCTTGATGTCTTCTGATTTGGTCATACAACTTTTCTTGATGATTTGGTCATACAACTTTTCTTGATGTTTTCTTGATTTGATCCTACAATTTTTCTTGATGTTTTCTTGATTTGGTCATACAACTTTTCTTGATTTTGTCATACAACTTTTCTTGATGTTTTCTTGATTTGGTCATACAACTTTTCTTGATGTTTTCTTGATTTGATCCTACAATTTTTCTTGATGTTTTCTTGATTTGGTCATACAACTTTCTGATGTTTCTTGATTTGTCCATACAACTTTTCTTGATGTTTTCTTGCTTTGATGTCATACAACTTTTCTTGATGTTTTCTTGATTTGGTCATACAACTTTTCTGGTTGTTTGTCTAACTTTCTTGATGTTTTCTGTTTGGTCATACAAGTTTTCTTGATGTTTTCTTGATTTGGTCATACAACTTTTCTTGATGTTTTCTTGATTTAGTAATACAACTTTTCTTGATATTTTCTTGATTTAGTCATACAACTTTTCTTGATGTTTTCTTGATTTAGTAATACAACATTTCTTGATGTTTTCTTGATTTAGTCATTCAACTTTTCTTGATGTTTTCTTGATTTAGTAATACAACTTTTCGTGATGTCTTCTTGATTTGGTCATACAACTTTTCTTGATGTTTTCTTGATTTAGTAATACAACTTTTCGTGATGTCTTCTTGATTTGGTCATACAACTTTTCTTGATGTTTTCTTGATTTGGTCATACAACTTTTCTTGATGTTTTCTTGATTTGGTCATACAACTTTTCTTGATTTGGTCATACAACTTTTCTTGATGTTTTCTTGATTTGGTCATACAACTTTTCTTGATGTTTTCATGATTTAGTCATACAACATCATCGAGCCACAGCTTAATGACTCCCAAATGGGATTCAGGAAGAACAAAAGCTGTACAGACGCAATATTCGCCCTCAGACAGTTAGTAGAAAGGACTATCGAATCCGACAAACATTTACACGTTGCATTTGTAGATCAGGAAAAAGCGTTCGACCGCGTTGATAGGCACAAGTTGTGGAAAATATTAACAACCTATGGGGTTAATGAACACCTAATCAACCTTTGCAAGAACATTTATACTAACAACCAATGTACGATTAGAACAAATACAGAATTATCAGAAAAGTTTCACGTAGGGTCAGGAATAAGACAAGGTTGCGTACTATCCCCGCTGCTATTCATCACGTATATTGACCACATCTGTAAAATAGCTAACACCAGCGAAGGAAACAACCTCGGAGAACTCTTAAATGAATTTCTTTTGCAGACGATCAGGCAATCATATCAACAACAGAAGAACAGCTACAACAACACATCAACAGACTCCAGTTAGCATGTAACGAATACAACATGAGAATTAACATCGACAAAACAGAAGTAATGACATTCGCCAGAGAGGAAAACACTACCAACATCTCCATCGATAAGCACCTACTAAATCAAGTAAAAGATTTCACATACCTGGGGAGCATTTTTCAGCAAATGGAAGAATAACTAATGAAATTCAACACAGATGCAACAAAGCAAATCAAATGATAGGGCAAATGGCGCCAATTTTAAGATGCAAACACGTCACCATGAACACAAAAAGAGCAATGTTCAACACAATCTTTCTCCCACATTATGTTACCAGTGCCAAACCTGGACGCTGACAACAAACGATAGAAGAAAACTAGTCACAACAGAGATGAAGTGGCTACGCAGAATGCTGGGTGTAACAAGAAGAGACCGGTTGAGAAATGAAGACATCAGGAAAAAGTGGGTACAACATCAGTACAAGACTTCATCAAGAAACAACAAATTAAATGGTTCGGTCACGTAAGCAGATTACCATCAGACAGTGCACCACAAAGAGCAATGCTGCTCCGATACAATGGGTACAAAGCAAAAGGCCGGCCACGCAAAAGATGGACCTCAGAGATAACAGAGGCGACGAAAGAGACTATCTACGAAGCGCATACTACGGCCCGTTTTAGAAATCTCTTCCTGACCTGACGCTGTGAGACAAACAGAATTCGAGAAAGAAGAAGAAGAAGTCATACAACTTTTCTTGATGTTTTCTTGATTTAGTCATACAACTTTTCTTGGTGTTTTCTTGATTTGGTCATACAACTTTTCTTGATATTTTCTTGATTTAGTAATACAACTTTTCTTGATGTTTTCTTGATTTAGTAATACAACTTTTCTTGATGTTTTCTTGATTTAGTAATACAACTTTTCTTGATGTTTTCTTGATTTAGTAATACAACTATTCTTGGTGTTTTCTTGATTTGGTCATACAACTTTTCTTGATATTTTCTTGATTTAGTAATACAACTTTTCTTGATGTTTTCTTGATTTAGTAATACAACTTTTCTTGATGTTTTCTTGATTTAGTAATACAACTTTTCTTGATGTTTTCTTGATTTAGTAATACAACTTTTCTTGATGTTTTCTTGATTTAGTCATGCAACTTTTCTTGATGTTTTTTTGATTTGGTCATACAACTTTTCTTGATGTTTTCTTGATTTAGTAATACAACTTTTCTTGATGTTTTCTTGATTTAGTCATGCAACTTTTCTTGATGTTTTCTTGATTTCGTAATACAACTTTTCTTGATTTGGTCATACAACTTTTCTTGATGTTTTCTTGATTTGGTCATACAACTTTTTTTGATGTCTTCTTGATTTGGTCATACAACTTTTCTTGATGTTTTCTTGATATGATCCTAAAATTTTTCTTGATGTTTTCTTGATTTGGTCATACAACGTTTCTTGATTTGGTCATACAACTTTTCTTGATGTTTTCTTGATTTGGTCATACAACTTTTCTTGATGTTTTCTTGATTTGGTCATACAACTTTTCTTGATGTTTTCTTTATTTAGTAATACAACTTTTCTTGATGTTTTCTTGATTTAGTAATACAACTTTTCTTGATGTTTTCTTGATTTAGTAATACAACATTTCTTGATGTTTTCTTGATTAAGTCATGCAACTTTTCTTGATGTTTTCTTGATTTAGTAATACAACTTTTCTTGATGTTTTCATGATTTAGTCATACAACTTTTCTTGATGTTTTCTTGATTTAGTAATACAACTTTTCTTGATGTTTTCTTGATTTAGTCATACAACTTTTCTTGATGTTTTCTTGATTTGGTCATACAACTTTTCTTGATGTTTTCTTGATTTGGTCATACAACCTTTCTTGATGTTTTCTTGATTTAGTAATACAACTTTTCTTGATGTTTTCTTGATTTGGTCATACAACTTTTCTTGATGTTTTCTTGATTTAGTAATACAACTTTTCTTGATGTTTTCTTCATTTAGTCATACAACTTTTCTTGATGTTTTCTTGATTTAGTAATACAACTTTTCTTGATATTTTCTTGATTTAGTCATGCAACATTTCTTGATGTTTTCTTGATTTAGTCATACAACTTTTCTTGATGTTTTCTTGATTTAGTAATACAACATTTCTTGATGTTTTCTTGATTTAGTCATACAACTTTTCTTGATGTTTTCTTGATTTAGTAATACAACTTTTCGTGATGTCTTCTTGATTTGGTCATACAACTTTTCTTGATGTTTTCTTGATTTGGTCGTACAACTTTTCTTGATGTTTTCTTGATTTGGTCATACAACTTTTCTTGATGTTTTCTTGATTTGGTCATACAACTTTTCTTGATTTGGTCATACAACTTTTCTTGATGTTTTCTTGATTTGGTCATACAACTTTTCTTGATGTTTTCATGATTTAGTCATACAACATCATCGAGCCACAGCTTAATGACTCCCAAATGGGATTCAGGAAGAACAAAAGCTGTACAGACGCAATATTCGCCCTCAGACAGTTAGTAGAAAGGACTATCGAATCCGACAAACATTTACACGTTGCATTTGTAGATCAGGAAAAGCGTTCGACCGCGTAGATAGGCACAAGTTGTGGAAAATACTAACAACCTAGGGGGTTAATGAACACCTAATCAACCTTTGCAAGAACATTTATACTAACAACCAATGTACGATTAGAACAAATACAGAATTATCAGAAAAGTTTCACGTAGGGTCAGGAATAAGACAAGGTTGCGTACTATCCCCGCTGCTATTCATCACGTATATTGACCACATCTGTAAAATAGCTAACACCAGCGAAGGAAACAACCTCGAGAACTCTTAAATGAATTTCTTTTGCAGACGATCAGGCAATCATATCAACAACAGAAGAACAGCTACAACAACACATCAACAGACTCCAGTTAGCATGTAACGAATACAACATGAGAATTAACATCGACAAAACAGAAGTAATGACATTCGCCAGAGGGAAAACACTACCAACATCTCCATCGATAATCACCTACTAAATCAAGTAAAGATTTCACATACCTGGGGAGCATTTTTTCAGCAAATGGAAGAATAACTAATGAAATTCAACACAGATGCAACAAAGCAAATCAAATGATAGGGCAAATGGCGCCAATTTTAAGATGCAAACACGTCACCATGAACACAAAAGAGCAATGTTCAACACAATCTTTCTCCCACATTATGTTACCAGTGCCAAACCTGGACGCTGACAACAAACGATAGAAGAAAACTAGTCACAACAGAGATGAAGTGGCTACGCAGAATGCTGGGTGTAACAAGAAGAGACCGGTTGAGAAATGAAGACATCAGGAAAAAGTGGGTACAACATCAGTACAAGACTTCATCAAGAAACAACAAATTAAATGGTTCGGTCACGTAAGCAGATTACCATCAGACAGTGCACCACAAAGAGCAATGCTGCTCCGATACAATGGGTACAAAGCAAAAGGCCGGCCACGCAAAGATGGACCTCAGAGATAACAGAGGCGACGAAAGAGACTATCTACGAAGCGCATACTACGGCCCGTTTTAGAAATCTCTTCCTGACCTGACGCTGTGAGACAAACAGAATTCGAGAAAGAAGAAGAAGAAGTCATACAACTTTTCTTGATGTTTTCTTGATTTAGTCATACAACTTTTCTTGGTGTTTTCTTGATTTGGTCATACAACTTTTCTTGATATTTTCTTGATTTAGTAATACAACTTTTCTTGATGTTTTCTTGATTTAGTAATACAACTTTTCTTGATGTTTTCTTGATTTAGTAATACAACTTTTCTTGATGTTTTCTTGATTTAGTAATACAACTATTCTTGGTGTTTTCTTGATTTGGTCATACAACTTTTCTTGATATTTTCTTGATTTAGTAATACAACTTTTCTTGATGTTTTCTTGATTTAGTAATACAACTTTTCTTGATGTTTTCTTGATTTAGTAATACAACTTTTCTTGATGTTTTCTTGATTTAGTAATACAACTTTTCTTGATGTTTTCTTGATTTAGTCATGCAACTTTTCTTGATGTTTTTTTGATTTGGTCATACAACTTTTCTTGATGTTTTCTTGATTTAGTAATACAACTTTTCTTGATGTTTTCTTGATTTAGTCATGCAACTTTTCTTGATGTTTTCTTGATTTCGTAATACAACTTTTCTTGATTTGGTCATACAACTTTTCTTGATGTTTTCTTGATTTGGTCATACAACTTTTTTTGATGTCTTCTTGATTTGGTCATACAACTTTTCTTGATGTTTTCTTGATATGATCCTAAAATTTTTCTTGATGTTTTCTTGATTTGGTCATACAACGTTTCTTGATTTGGTCATACAACTTTTCTTGATGTTTTCTTGATTTGGTCATACAACTTTTCTTGATGTTTTCTTGATTTGGTCATACAACTTTTCTTGATGTTTTCTTTATTTAGTAATACAACTTTTCTTGATGTTTTCTTGATTTAGTAATACAACTTTTCTTGATGTTTTCTTGATTTAGTAATACAACATTTCTTGATGTTTTCTTGATTAAGTCATGCAACTTTTCTTGATGTTTTCTTGATTTAGTAATACAACTTTTCTTGATGTTTTCATGATTTAGTCATACAACTTTTCTTGATGTTTTCTTGATTTAGTAATACAACTTTTCTTGATGTTTTCTTGATTTAGTCATACAACTTTTCTTGATGTTTTCTTGATTTAGTCATACAACTTTTCTTGATGTTTTCTTGATTTAGTAATACAACATTTCTTGATGTTTTCTTGATTTAGTCATTCAACTTTTCTTGATGTTTTCTTGATTTAGTAATACAACTTTTCGTGATGTCTTCTTGATTTGGTCATACAACTTTTCTTGATGTTTTCTTGATTTGGTCGTACAACTTTTCTTGATGTTTTCTTGATTTGGTCATACAACTTTTCTTGATGTTTTCTTGATTTGGTCATACAACTTTTCTTGATGTTTTCTTGATTTGGTCATACAACCTTTCTTGATGTTTTCTTGATTTAGTAAAACAACTTTTCTTGATGTTTTCTTGATTTAGTAATACAACTTTTCTTGATGTTTTCTTGATTTAGTAATACAACATTTCTTTATGTTTTCTTGATTAAGTCATGCAACTTTTCTTGATGTTTTCTTGATTTAGTAATACAACTTTTCTTGATGTTTTCATGATTTAGTCATACAACTTTTCTTGATGTTTTCTTGATTTAGTAATACAACTTTTCTTGATGTTTTCTTCATTTAGTCATACAACTTTTCTTGATGTTTTCTTGATTTAGTAATACAACTTTTCTTGATGTTTTCTTCATTTAGTCATACAACTTTTCTTGATGTTTTCTTGATTTAGTAATACAACTTTTCTTGATATTTTCTTGATTTAGTCATGCAACATTTCTTGATGTTTTCTTGATTTAGTCATACAACTTTTCTTGATGTTTTCTTGATTTAGTAATACAACATTTCTTGATGTTTTCTTGATTTAGTCATACAACTTTTCTTGATGTTTTCTTGATTTAGTAATACAACTTTTCGTGATGTCTTCTTGATTTGGTCATACAACTTTTCTTGATGTTTTCTTGATTTGGTCGTACAACTTTTCTTGATGTTTTCTTGATTTGGTCATACAACTTTTCTTGATGTTTTCTTGATTTGGTCATACAACTTTTCTTGATTTGGTCATACAACTTTTCTTGATGTTTTCTTGATTTGGTCATACAACTTTTCTTGATGTTTTCATGATTTAGTCATACAACATCATCGAGCCACAGCTTAATGACTCCCAAATGGGATTCAGGAAGAACAAAAGCTGTACAGACGCAATATTCGCCCTCAGACAGTTAGTAGAAAGGACTATCGAATCCGACAAACATTTACACGTTGCATTTGTAGATCAGGAAAAAGCGTTCGACCGCGTAGATAGGCACAAGTTGTGGAAAATACTAACAACCTATGGGGTTAATGAACACCTAATCAACCTTTGCAAGAACATTTATACTAACAACCAATGTACGATTAGAACAAATACAGAATTATCAGAAAAGTTTCACGTAGGGTCAGGAATAAGACAAGGTTGCGTACTATCCCCGCTGCTATTCATCACGTATATTGACCACATCTGTAAAATAGCTAACACCAGCGAAGGAAACAACCTCGGAGAACTCTTAAATGAATTTCTTTTGCAGACGATCAGGCAATCATATCAACAACAGAAGAACAGCTACAACAACACATCAACAGACTCCAGTTAGCATGTAACGAATACAACATGGGAATTAACATCGACAAAACAGAAGTAATGACATTCGCCAGAGAGGAAAACACTACCAACATCTCCATCGATAAGCACCTACTAAATCAAGTAAAAGATTTCACATACCTGGGAGCATTTTTTCAGCAAATGGAAGAATAACTAATGAAATTCAACACAGATGCAACAAAGCAAATCAAATGATAGGCAAATGGCGCCAATTTTAAGATGCAAACACGTCACCATGAACACAAAAGAGCAATGTTCAACACAATCTTTCTCCCACATTATGTTACCAGTGCCAAACCTGGACGCTGACAACAAACGATAGAAGAAAACTAGTCACAACAGAGATGAAGTGGCTACGCAGAATGCTGGGTGTAACAAGAAGAGACCGGTTGAGAAATGAAGACATCAGGAAAAAGTGGGTACAACATCAGTACAAGACTTCATCAAGAAACAACAAATTAAATGGTTCGGTCACGTAAGCAGATTACCATCAGACAGTGCACCACAAAGAGCAATGCTGCTCCGATACAATGGGTACAAAGCAAAAGGCCGGCCACGCAAAAGATGGACCTCAGAGATAACAGAGGCGACGAAAGAGACTATCTACGAAGCGCATACTACGGCCCGTTTTAGAAATCTCTTCCTGACCTGACGCTGTGAGACAAACAGAATTCGAGAAAGAAGAAGAAGAAGTCATACAACTTTTCTTTTCTTGATTTAGTCATACAACTTTTCTTGGTGTTTTCTTGATTTGGTCATACAACTTTTCTTGATATTTTCTTGATTTAGTAATACAACTTTTCTTGATGTTTTCTTGATTTAGTAATACAACTTTTCTTGATGTTTTCTTGATTTAGTAATACAACTTTTCTTGATGTTTTCTTGATTTAGTAATACAACTTTTCTTGATGTTTTCTTGATTTAGTAATACAACTTTTCTTGATTTGGTAATACAACTTTTCTTCATATTTTCTTGATTTAGTCATACAACTTTTCTTGATGTTTTCTTGATTTAGTCATACAACTTTTCTTGATGTTTTCTTGATTTAGTAATACAACTTTTCTTGATTTAATAATACAACTTTTCTTGATTTAGTAATACAACTTTTCTTGATCTAGTAATACAACTTTTCTTGATTTAGTAATACAACTTTTCTTGATTTAGTAATACAACTTTTCTTGATCTAGTAATACAACTTTTCTTAAATGTTTTCTTGATTTAGTAATACAACTTTTCTTGATGTTTTTCTTGTCACATCATACGATTTTCCTTGCCTTTGTTAGACGAAGATTGATAAGAAGATAGTAAAAAAGACAGTTGAAGAGATGGATGATACAGTTGCAAAGATGGATGATACAGTTGCAGAGATGGATTATACAGTTGCAGAGATGAATGATACAGTTGCAGAGATGAATGATACAGTTGCAGAGATGAATGATACAGTTGCAGAGATGAATGATACAGTTGCAGAGATAGATGATACAGTTTCAGAGATGGATGATACAGTTGCAGATATGGATGATACAGTTGCAGAGATGGATGATACAGTTGCAGAGATGGATGATACAGTTGCAGAGATGGATGATACAGTTGCATAGATGAATGATACAGTTGCAGAGATGGATGATACAGTTGCAGAGATGAATGATACAGTTGCAGAGATGAATGATACAGTTGCAGAGATGGATGATACAGTTGCAGAGATGGATGATAGTTTCCAACAGTTTAAAAGATCATGATGATCCTGTATCCGGCACATTAGTACATTAATATGACATTGCAGTTATCTTTTCTTGAATTCTGAACACGAACTAATATGTCGTTAGTTTGTGTTCATCAATTTCCTGTTGGTTTCCTGGCCTGCGTCAAGTACAAACAGTTGTCAAGCTATCTCCTGGTACATAAGTAGCAGACGGGGAGTGCTCACTTAATTTAATAAAGCGCATGTCTCGACCAAGCATACACCAACTTCAAGCTTGTTATGTGCAGACTTAATTATATGAAGCATATTGATTTCTATTTGAAAACAGTAACAAGCCCTTCAGTTGCGGTAGTCGTAGTCGCCCACATAGATTTAATGATTAGAATAGTTCGCTATTCTCACTATATTTATCATTCGTTATTTTGTGACCGGTGTTTGTTTTTCTGTGGTATTCTGGGTAAACACATTCATGAAGACGGATTCACACATCATATTTTCGTACATTTAGATGTGTGTGACTTGTTGCGTAGTAGTAGCTGAACTTTGATGTGAACTATACTATTGTGTGAATTATACTCTTGTGTGATCTATACTCTTGTGTGACCTATACTCTTGTGTGAGCTATACTCTTGTTGTGTGCGCTATACTCTTGTGTGACCTATATTCTTGTGTGAGCTATACTCTTGTGTGACCTATACTCTTGTGTGAACTATACTCTTGTGTGACCTATACTCTTGTGTGAACTATACTCTTGTGTCCGCTATACTCTTGTGTGAGCTATACTCTTGTGTGAACTATACTCTTGTGTGAACTATACTCTTGTGTCCGCTATACTCTTGTGTGACCTATACTCTTGTGTGAGCTATACTCTTGTGTGACCTATACTCTTGTGTGAACTATACTCTTGTGTGACCTATACTCTTGTGTGAGCTATACTCTTGTGTGAGCTATACTCTTGTGTGACCTATACTCTTGTGTGAGCTATACTCTTGTGTGAGCTATACTCTTGTGTGACCTATATTCTTGTGTGA
The DNA here is from genome assembly GCA_020796225.1 of Arion vulgaris. NCBI lineage: Eukaryota > Metazoa > Mollusca > Gastropoda > Stylommatophora > Arionidae > Arion > Arion vulgaris. The sequence continues at coordinate 90,555,557 of CM036755.1, forward strand.
ACTATACTCTTGTGTGAGCTATATTCTTATGTGAAAGCTATATGCGCATATCTTATTAATGTTGGTATCTACAAATATCAGCTGACGTGAAAAGGGATGGGTTTAAATCCGTAAGTGTATATGTTAAGTGACAAGAGATATGACTGATATATCAGCCGTGATAATACCATCAGTGGTTGTTGTTGCCATATCTTGATGTAATAATTGATAAGACAATATTGATGAGCCCTCCCAGATATCGACACCGGCAGTCAGGCCCCAGCCTGAGAAAAGTAAGTAATACTTGTCTCACATCTAATGTCCAGCAGTCAGGCCCCAGCCTGAGGTCCGGCAGTCAGGCCCCAGCCTGAGGTCCGGCAGTCAGGCCCCAGCCTGAGGAAAGTAAATACTACTTGTCTCACATCTAATGTCAACAATATGTTTGTTCTTCAATAACCTGTTCTGTGAAGAATTTTGTCACTCTAACAGTCCTTCTAAATCTCTCTCTCACTCTCTCTCTCTCCCTATCTCTATCTCTCTCTCTCTCTCTCTCTATCTCTCTCTCTCTCACTATCTCTCTCTCTCCCTCTCTCATATACCAGATGTCTCGCCTCTGCAGCCGTCATACTCGAACCATCAGTTACATCCCGAATCTATCTTCTCTGTGCCAGTCTTCCTCTTCTCCTCTTTGCCGGGATGTCTCTTTCTATAATGATCTTCACCAGCCTTTTGTATCTCTTTGTATGTTCAAAGTACTTTAATTTTCTCATTCTTATTTGTAGCAACAGCCAGTTTTCTTTGATTTTGAGTTCTTTCTGGATAGATCTATTTGTTCTCTTCTCTGTCCAAGATATACGAAGGACTCTTCTGTAACACTTATATTCAAAAGTACATATATGTTTTTCCACTGTCTTGTTAAGTGTCCATGCTTCACACCCATACGTTGCCAGTGGAAATATGCATGCTCTTGGTATTCTAATTTTTGTTTTCATATCAGTTTCATTCCATACTGTTTTTATTTAAGTTTGTGTAAGGCCATGTTTGTTCTTTTTTGAATCTCCTTCATCCCATTTTACTATCTTGCCAGCTGTGAATCGAGATAATTAAAAATGTTCACATATGCTATTCTCTCTCCCTCTACAAATAAAATATCTTTCTTCATGTTTCTTTTATGCGTGGTCTTTAATTTATGTTTTTGCCACATTGAGATATAGATGTTGGTTTTGTCACATTGAGATATAGATGTTGGTTTTGCCACATTGAGATATAGATGTTGTTTTTGCCACATTCAGATATATATTTTGTTTTTGCTACATTGAGATATAGATTTGTTTTTGCCACATTGAGATATAGATTTGTTTTTGCCACATTGAAATATAGATTTTGTTTTTGCCACATTGAGATATAGATGTTGTTTTTGCCACATTGAGATATAGATGTTGTTTTTGCCACATTGAAATATAGATTTTGTTTTTGCCACATTGAGATATATATAGATTTTGTTTTTCGCTTTTGTTTTTCACTTCCATTAAATAATTTCTCAATCCGTTTTTGTGATGTTGACAGTAACACTGTATCGTCAGCGTATCGTAGTTCAGGTATTTCTCTTCCTCCGATTGCAAAAGGATCGTATTTTATTTTCCACTATCTTCTGTAGCATTCCTCATGATGTTTTCTGCATATATGTTAAACAGACAAGGCGACAGAATGCAGCCTTGTCTGACTCCTTGCCTTATGTCAAACCAGTCTGATGTATCATCGCATGTTCTTACAGCCGCCATTTGATCACTATAAAGTTCTCTTATGATCTGTATCAAATGTCATGGAAATCCCATTTGATCACTATAAAGTTCTCTTATGATCTGTATCAAATGTTATGGAAATCCCATTTCCCACAATTTCTGATGTTCTAGATCATAGGTTCCCAACCTTTTTTGAATGAGCGCCCCTTTTTTCATTGAATAATTCACTACCGCCCCCCTTGGGTAAACTATATTGTACATACTATAAATTGAAAAACAAGGACATATTTTTCAGTTATTTTATTAGAAGATAATATCAATATTACTGTATTCATCACAGTATCATTGACACAATTTATATTATAATGTATTTATTGGAGCTGAACTAGATGTGATGAAACTAATTTTTCGATATTTGGTGACATTTTTGTCATCAGTTTAAATGGCCGCATTTCTCTATTGACAATCTGTTTTGTTTCTTTGTGACCATACTAGATCCGCTTTCAGCTAAATATGGTCATGGGAATGCAATAAACAACTTCTTTTCTGCAGCCCCTAAGAGTAGGTACAATATTGGAATCTGACTTTGCAGCCACAATTCTTGATATCCATTATTCAATTTTCCATTTCATCTCTTCATTTATTGACAATTCTATCAACTCTTCATGTACTGACAATTCTATCAACTCTTCCTGCAGTAATAATTCTGTTATTTGTACATTTTCTTCTTCTTCTTCCTCAGCGCTCTCACTAGACTTCGATTTCAGATATTCTCTAATAATGGCCCATATCAGCCACGCCATACAGTTTTCTTGGACGCTGGTGTAAGTGGGCCACCTCTTTCTTCTCATGTCTGCATACTGGGGATGTGCTGTAGGACGGCTCTGTCTTCATACTCGCCAAACCACAGGGCACAGGTCATTTCTGCCTATCTTGAATCTAGTTCTGTTCTCATTCTGTTATGACCCGTCCGGAGGCGAAGTATGATGACTGTGGTCTCTTCTGGGCAGTTCGTAATGTACATCATGCTTGTTGTGTTTTGTGTGCTATTTTCCCCACTTTGTTGTGTAGTTCCCTCTGGCGATGGTTTTTGCTTCTTCCTAGCTGACCAGGTTGTCATCTTGAGGCATCCCTGCTCCCTCTTTAGCCAGTCTGTCAGCATCTTCATTCCCATTGAGCTTGCAGTGTGAGGATATCCACTGGATTACTACACTCTCTGAATCATGGGCCAACTGGGCTACGGTTGACCTGAGATCAATTAGTTCTGTGTTCCTTTCAGATTTCACTGCTGAGATAGCAGAACAAAAGCATAATTTTTCCATGTATTATTTTCATATGTTGTAGTGCCATTTTTGCAGCTGCATTGAGGGCATTCAGCTCTGTGAGCCTGTATGACCAGGAAGGAGAGGTGCTGACTGGTTTTATGTGTTTTGGTTGAGCCAGTGCCAATATTGGATCTGCGTGGGCAAGCTCTTTGGAACTGGCCATGAAGCTACTCCTGTTCAATTTGCTCCTTCCGTAGCTGTTTATTTGGGGGTACATTGGTTGGTTAATCAGTCTCTTGCATTTTCTCATGGTTGAAGTACCTTCACGTTCCGTCTGTCCTCCATTGGCTGAATTTCTAGGGCCGTATTCAGTACTTCTTTGTGGGTAGACTTATGATTTCAGTGATGATCCGTGAGGCCTGACTTAACACTCGGCTTAGCTTTATGAAGTGGGTCTTGGAGATTATGATCCAGACTGATATGCCATACTCAAGTACTGGTCAAACTTTCTCAGTGTAAAGCCTTTTCAGAATGCTACAACCCGCACCCCTGTTGCTGCCTGCTAATTTGTTCACGATCCCTTTTCCTTTCTTTGCTTGTTCCCCAGATTTGCCTATCTGTGTTTTCCACGACCGCCTGCTGTCCATGATGATTCCCATATATGTTGGGAATTCGTCCATTGAGAGTAGGTGGTAATTGAACTTGAGTTTGAACATTTGTTTCTTCCTGGATAGGCTGAAGACTGTGAAATTGTTTTCCTGTTCATTTATAAAGGATGGTCAAGACCTGGTATATTTTTCTAGTTTTTTAAATTACATATTGCATCTCTGAGGTGGCTACTGCTATTACATCTTGCATCCTTGAGGGGGCTACTGTTATTACATATTGCATCTCTGAGGTGGTTACTGCTATTACATATTGCATCTCTGAGGTGGCTACTGCTATTACATATTGCATCTCTGAGGTGGCTACTGCTATTACATATTGCATCTCTGAGGTGGTTACTGCTATTACATATTGCATCTCTGAGGTGGCTACTGCTATTACATATTGCATCTCTGAGGTGGTTACTGCTATTACATATTGCATCTCTGAGGTGGTTACTGCTATTACATATTGCATCTCTGAGGTGGTTACTGCTATTACATATTGCATCTCTGAGGTGGCTACTGCTATTACATATTGCATCTCTGAGGTGGCTACTGCTATTACATATTGCATCTCTGAGGTGGTTACTGCTATTACATATTGCATCTCTGAGGTGGCTACTGCTATTACATATTGCATCTCTGAGGTGGCTACTGCTATTACATATTGCATCTCTGAGGTGGTTACTGCTATTACATATTGCATCTCTGAGGTGGTTACTGCTATTACATATTGCATCTCTGAGGTGGTTACTGCTATTACATATTGCATCTCTGAGGTGGCTACTGCTATTACATATTGCATCTCTGAGGTGGCTACTGCTATTACATATTGCATCTCTGAGGTGGTTACTGCTATTACATATTGCATCTCTGAGGTGGTTACTGCTATTACATATTGCATCTCTGAGGTGGCTACTGCTATTACATATTGCATCTCTGAGGTGGCTACTGCTATTACATATTGCATCTCTGAGGTGGCTACTGCTATTACATATTGCATCTCTGATGTGGTTACTGCTATTACATATTGCATCTCTGAGGTGGCTACTGCTATTACATATTGCATCTATGAGGTGGCTACTGCTATTACATATTGCATCTCTGAGGTGGCTACTGCTATTGATTCTTCTCGTCGCCCGTGTGGTGCCGGGGTCCGCAAGGGAGCAAAGAATAGTACCACTGCAACCTACAATGCATGTCGTAAGAGGCGACTGATGTAGACCCTACGGATGCTACCCTAGTAAATAAAATGCAGCGCAGAAATCGGATGTGCTGGCCTGCTTGTGGGCGCATAACTAGCACAACGAACAATCGCTCTTAGGCTAAGATCACATATAAATCACACAGAGTGGTTGACAAGTGGTAAATATGGAGCGTTCGAAGAAGAAGAAGAAGATTCTTCTCGTGTCCACAGTGTCATATCATCAACGTAGATTGCATCATGTACTCTGTGGGGGATGTCTTCTCGTGTCCACAGTGTCATATCATCAACGTAGATTGCATCATGTACTCTGTGGGGGATGTCTTCTCGTGTCCACAGTGTCATATCATCAACGTAGATTGCACCATGTACTCTGGGGGATGTCTTCCATAATCATTTATAAAAACAAAGTAGCGTTGGAGACAGAACCCCTCCTTGGGGAACAACTTGTTCGATGATAGCCTGTCTGCTATATTTGTCCTGGTACTATACATCGGCTATTCTATTTACCAGATAGTGACATATCCAGATATACAAGCGCCTTTTAATTCCGAGTTTTAGCATTTTGATTTTGAGTCCCTCTCCAGACCCTATCAAACACCTTCTCCATGTCAACCCCTACCGTTAGTGTATGTTTCTTTTCTTGAAATCCACCTTCAATCTCGTGTGCAATGTAAGTTACTTGGTCTTCTGTTGATCCATTCTGACTGAATCATCCACTCTGCTGTAGTAGTATCAATTGTTTTTGCTCTAGTTGCCACATGAGTCTTCTATTGAGAAGCCTCTCCATCACTTTTCCAACACACATAAAGAGGCTAATTGGTATTCAATTGCTTGGATCGAATCTGTCTTTTCTTGTTTTAGATTGGGCACTGTGATAGCTTCTTTCCATTCACTAGGTCCACTAGGGATTTCTGCGACTTTCCAGCTCGCATTCAGAACATTTATCAGCTTTTTCTTGGTCTTCTTGCCTAAGTTGATGAGCATTTCATTTGTGCTGTCATCCTTTCCTGGTGACTTCTTAAGGTTGAGACCCTGGAGTGCTTCTTCACCTCACCTCTGTCCATGTTGAGGCGTCTTGACTCTTCAGCTCTGCCTTGTGGCTTTCTTAACTGCTCTCCTATATTTAGCTGAGGCTTCCTTGGGTGCTATGTAGCGCTGTCTATGCTCTGCTCAGTTTCTAATCTTTCTCTGGCCTGACTCACTTTCTCTTCAACATTTTGGACCTCTTCTGACCAATAAGATTTGTAGTCTCTTCTTGCACCTCTAGGAATTGATTCTCTTGCTGCACTCAAAATGGATATGTTGAGTAGGTCTGTCATGTTCCTTATCTTTCTTTGGTATGTATTTATGGGGTCACAGTAGATGTCGCTCTGTACCTCGCAAACTGTGCCCAGTCAGCTATTTTGTAGTTCCACTGGGTCATTATTTTTGGACTTGGGGGAGGGGAAAATATATAATCTTCAAGGAGAGCTTGACAGGTTTGTGGTCACTGTCTTCTAGCTGTTTCATGAAGGTTCGATCCAAGTTGTGAGCTATGTCACCGGTGGCAAAGTCGAGATCTGGTGGATATATTTTTTTATCTTCTTGAGAAGAAAGTTGGTGGGTCATCGAGTTCATTCCTGAGCTGCAGGTTGTTATCTATTTCCCACTGTTCTAACCAACCCCCACATTGATGTCTTGGTATCCCCACCTTTCTGAATGACTGTTAAAATCTCCCAATACTAGACAGTTTGTATTGGTCAGTGTCATGATTTCCAGCATAAGGGCTCTGTTAGTTCGAATCTGTTAGTTGTCTACAAAGATGTCAATTCCTATGATTTCTGCTTTCCCATTTGTGCTGACTTCTATCTGTTTCATGGTGTACTTGTTGCTCACACGTATGAGCTCCACCCCCTCCTCCTCCGTGTAGCCTTATCTGTATAACTGATAACCTCGTGCAGAAAATCTGTGTGGGGGGTTTGATGTGTGATTCCTGAATACATGCAAAGTCTATTTTTAACTACTAGCGACTGCCTTTTTGGTGTAGATGTACTCGGCGTTCCATCGGATTATGTTGAATCTCCTGAGTCTGGTGGGGTTTGATCTGCAAGATTTTCCTGCCGCTCATTTGCTTTAGCACCAGTGACAGCGGGATTCCTAGCAGCTATTTTTGACCACCCTCATGATGGTTGGTTCAATATTCTTTCTCTGTAGCTAAGTCTCGGGGGCAGAGCGGCGACCATAGAATCCCTTATCCCATTCCTCATTTTGAGGGGTCATTGCACCAGGTTTTGCACCTTACGGCCTGGTGCATCAGGTTCTGCAAACATTTGTTTCGGGTTAACATTCCCTTGTCGTTGGTTACTACGCAATCGTTTTGCAAGGGAGCAGATTCTACCCAACCACATCGCGTCCCGAATGGGAAAAAAGCATAGAAACATAGTAATCCCGTATTAACTATAGAATATTTCCATGGGAATAGTTTTAAACCACGGTACAGAATCAGAAGAGAATTTCTTAATTTTACTGGCGCCGTCACTAGACACAACAGTTAACCGCCATTTTGAAAACCGGAAGGCATTTGTAATATTGAAGAATGTTCTATGACCCAATCTGGAGATGTTATATTGAGTAAATTCTGAAAATTTATTGCAAAATCTTCTTTTCGGGCTTCCAAATGCTGGCTATAAACATGAATATCGACATCAGTTGTTTCCATTGAAGACAGATTTGAAAACTGATAAAATTGTCAAATGCTAATACAACGCAAGTTTTGACACGAACGCAGAAATAATTGCTTTTACTTTGATCAAATTAGAATCATTTCCTGACAGTTGTAAGTTCGTTTCATTAAATTTGTTGTACAAATCTGTCAGATAAGCAATATTGCTATAACCTTTCAATAAAATCTATCTAAATGAATCATTTTTGTTTTCCATGAAAAATTGGTAATTGATTCAAAGAGTTCCTAACATCATTTTAGAGAGGTACCTGTTGACTGTCAACGAACTTCTGTGTGCAATAGTAAACCATTGAAGTCTTCGTCGTTTTCATCACAAAGTTTTCTAAATAATCTTTCATCGAGAGTATTTTCTTCTGGTCATGTTAACAGATGTAATTACATACTGTAATGCGCGATGAAGGCAATTACTACGATTTGTTGTGACAAAACGTAGTCGGTGAATCACACAATGCACGGCGACTATATTTGGGGCAGTTTTTTAAAATATGAAATCAACTAGCTGTAGCGTCCAACCATTGCCAGAGCACCCTCGACAGCAGACAAGATATTATTCGGGGAATTCTTTTTTCTTTAAAATGGTATTCCAATACATCAAATATAGATTTCTCTTTATTGTTCGTTTCTAATGTTCTTGCAAATAATAGTTCTTGACAAATGTTTTCATCTTTTATGAAGCGAACATGCGGGACTTTGGATTTTCAGCTTAAGGGGTCCGTGGATGGTCCTCAACGCCCCCCAAAATTTACTTTTCAACCCAGCGCCCCTTCCAACTTCTAAGCGCGCCCCAGTGGGCGTACTGCCCCCGTTGGGAACCTATGCTCTAGTATATCGCTCTCTTCCTTCTCTGTTGTGTTAGTTTTAGTATATCGCTCCCTTCTCTGTTGTGTTAGTTTTAGTATATCGCTCTCTTCTCTGTTGTGTTAGTTTTAGTATATCGCTCTCTTCTCTGTTGTGTTAGTTTTAGTATATCGCTCCCTTCTCTGTTGTGTTAGTTTTAGTATATCGCTCTCTTCTCTGTTGTGTTAGTTCTAGGCTCTCTTCTCTGTTGTGTTAGTTCTAGTATATAGATTTTATTTTCTTCGTGATATAAATATGTTTGGCTGACAACAATGTGATAACTCATCTGGTATCATCTCTAGCATGTGCAGCTAACTCATCTGGTATCATCTCTAGCATGTATGGCTAACCCATCTGGTGTCATCTCTAGCATGTATAGCTAACTCATCTGGTATCATCTCTAGCATGTATGGCTAACTCATCTGGTATCATCTCTAGCATGTATAGCTAACTCATCTGGTGTCATCTCTTCCCGAACTGTCATCAATATTTCAAATCTGTTTTCCACTTCTGCTCCAGATTCCTGGCGTAGTTCTTCACCTCTACTCCACGTTCCTGGCGTAGTTCTTCACCTCTACTCCACGTTCCTGGCGTAGTTTTGTAGTGTCAAATTGTACTGGTTTTGATTATTTTCTAATTTTCTGAGTTTAAATTGTGTCATCGCTATTAATAGCTCGTGGATTCTTGGTTTAAATTGTGTCATCGCTATTAATAGCTCGTGGATTCTCGGCTTAAATTGTGTCATCGCTATTAATAGCTCGTGGATTCTCGGAAAGAAATTGATTGTGTTGGCATTCACGCTCTGATATAACCAAACAAGGTTCATCCTTAGGTTGAAAGGGATGTGCCACGGCTTAAAAGACTTGAATCCCTACAAAGCAAACCAATACAATAGCTGGTGATCACTGCACACACAGTCTGTACTAACTAGAATACAATAGCTGGTGATCACTGTCACAGTCTGTACTAACTAGAATACAATAGCTGGTGATCACTGTCACAGTCTGTACTAACTAGGATACAATAGCTGGTGATCACTGCACACACAGTCTGTACTAACTAGAATACAATAGCTGGTGATCACTGTCACAGTCTGTACTAACTAGGATACAATAGCTGGTGATCACTGCACACACAGTCTGTACTAACTAGAATACAATAGCTGGTGATCACTGCACACACAGTCTGTACTAACTAGAATACAATAGCTGGTGATCACTGCCACAGTCTGTACTAACTAGAATACAATAGCTGGTAATCACTGCCATAGTCTATTCTAACTAGAATACAATAGCTGGTGATCACTGTCACAGTCTGTACTAACTAGAATACAATAGCTGGTGATCACTGTCACAGTCTGTACTAACTAGAATACAATAGCTGGTGATCACTGCACACACAGTCTGTACTAACTAGGATACAATAGCTGGTGATCACTGCCACAGTCTGTACTAACTAGAATACAATAGCTGGTGATCACTGTCACAGTCTGTACTGACTTGAATACAATAGCTGGTGATCACTGTCACAGTCTGTACTAACTAGAATACAATAGCTGGTGATCACTGCACACACAGTCTGTACTAACTAGGATACAATAGCTGGTGATCACTGCCACAGTCTGTACTGACTAGAATACAATAGCTGGTGATCACTGCACACACAGTCTGTACTAACTAGGATACAATAGCTGGTGATCACTGCCACAGTCTGTACTAACTAGAATACAATAGCTGGTGATCACTGTCACAGTCTGTACTAACTAGAATATAATAGCTGGTGATCACTGCCACAGTCTGTACTAACTAGGATACAATAGCTGGTCATCACTGCACACACAGTCTGTACTAACTAGGATACAATAGCTGGTGATCACTGCCACAGTCTGTACTAACTAGAATACAATAGCTGGTGATCACTGCCATAGTCTATTCTAACTAGAATACAATAGCTGGTGATCACTGTCACAGTCTGTACTAACTAGAATACAATAGCTGGTGATCACTGCCATAGTCTATTCTAACTAGAATACAATAGCTGGTGATCACTGCCACAGTCTGTACTAACTAGAATACAATAGCTGGTCATCACTGTCACAGTCTGTACTAACTAGGATTTGTGCTGTTGTTATATTTCTTCTCTATCCTTGTTGTATACAATCATTTTCTTCTAGCACTCCATATTGAGCACTTGCTAAACCACTCTGTTTGATTTGTATGTAATTTGAGCATAAGAGCGATTATATATTGTGCCAGTTATTCGCCTACAAATAGGCCAGCACATCCGATTTCTGCCATGATTTTTATTTACTAGAGCAGCTTCCCTATTTCCTACACCAATCACCTCTTACGACATGCCTTGTAGGTAGCAGTGGTACTATTCTTTGCTTCTCTTACGACATGCCTTGTAGGTAGCAGTGTACCTATTCTTTGCTTCTCTTACGACATGCCTTGTAGGTAGCAGTGTACCTATTCTTTGCTTCTCTTACGACATGCCTTGTAGGTAGCAGTGTACCTATTCTTTGCTTCTCTTACGACATGCCTTGTAGGTAGCAGTGGTACTATTCTTTGCTTCTCTTACGACATGCCTTGTAGGTAGCAGTGTACCTATTCTTTGCTTCTCTTACGACATGCCTTGTAGGTAGCAGTGTACCTATTCTTTGCTTCTCTTACGACATGCCTTGTAGGTAGCAGTGGTACTATTCTTTGCTTCTCTTACGACATGCCTTGTAGGTAGCAGTGGTACTATTCTTTGCTTCTCTTACGACATGCCTTGTAGGTAGCAGTGGTACTATTCTTTGCTTCTCTTACGACATGCCTTGTAGGTAGCAGTGGTACTATTCTTTGCTTCCCTTACGACATGCCTTGTAGGTAGCAGTGTACCTATTCTTTGCTTCTCTTACGACATGCCTTGTAGGTAGCAGTGTACCTATTCCTTGCTCTCCTTGATTCTGACCCCGGCAACTGACAGGCGGTAAAATCTATTTGATCTTTGGTCTTCCCGTTTGGTGATGTAAAATAACCTTCTAGAATGTTGCTAGAACGTTGTATTTGCTGTCACCAGATGATCATTGGCGGCATATAAACATATACGTTTGTCTCCTGGTCTCATTTCTACTTCCTGTTGTGAGCGTATGTAGCTCAAGCGGTAGTGAGCTCGATCATGAACCCAAGCGTACCTGGTTCAAACCCCACGGTGGGCAAATTTGGAAGAAAATTCGTTTCCTTGGGATTTTTCCACAAGGTAAAAATAGACCTCAACGTTCAGAAAGCAATTATAAACTACTGAACGTTTAAGTGGTGCCTAGAAAATCAACTACTCGTTTACTACAGTTGATGGATAAGATATACAACTAGTCTCAATAGTTACATGATTATACAACTAGTCTCCATAGTTACATGATTATACAACTAGTCTCAATAGTTACATGATTATACAACTAGTCTCCATAGTTACATGATTATACAACTAGTCTCCATAGTTACATGATTATACAACTAGTCTCCATAGTTACATGATTATACAACTAGTCTCCATAGTTACATGATTATACAACTAGTCTCAATAGTTACATAATTATACAACTAGTCTCCATAGTTACATGATTATACAACTAGTCTCCATAGTTACATGATTATACAACTAGTCTCCATAGTTACATGATTATACAACTAGTCTCAATAGTTACATGATTATGCAACTAGTCTCCATAGTTACATGATTATGCAACTAGTCTCAATAGTTACATAATTATACAACTAGTCTCCATAGTTACATGATAATACAACTAGTCTCCATAGTTACATGATTATACAACTAGTCTCCATAGTTACATAATTATACAACTAGTCTCCATAGTTACATGATTATACAACTAGTCTCCATAGTTACATAATTATACAACTAGTCTCCATAGTTACATGATTATACAACTAGTCTCCATAGTTACATGATTATACAACTAGTCTCCATAGTTACATGATTATACAACTAGTCTCCATAGTTACATGATTATACAACTAGTCTCCATAGTTACATAATTATACAACTAGTCTCCATAGTTACATGATTATACAACTAGTCTCCATAGTTACATGATTATACAACTAGTCTCCATAGTTACATGATTATACAACTAGTCTCCATAGTTACATGATTATACAACTAGTCTCCATAGTTACATGATTATACAATTAGTCTCCATAGTTACATGATTATACAACTAGTCTCAATAGTTACATAATTATACAACTAGTCTCCATAGTTACATGATTATACAACTAGTCTCCATAGTTACATGATTATACAACTAGTCTCAATAGTTACATAATTATACAACTAGTCTCCATAGTTACATGATTATACAACTAGTCTCCATAGTTACATGATTATACAACTAGTCTCCATAGTTACATAATTATACAACTAGTCTCCATAGTTACATAATTATACAACTAGTCTCCATAGTTACATGATTATACAACTAGTCTCCATAGTTACATAATTATACAACTAGTCTCCATAGTTACATGATTATACAACTAGTCTCCATAGTTACATGATTATACAACTAGTCTCCATAGTTACATGATTATACAACTAGTCTCCATAGTTACATGATTATACAACTAGTCTCCATAGTTACATGATTATACAACTAGTCTCCATAGTTACATAATTATACAACTAGTCTCCATAGTTACATAATTATACAACTAGTCTCCATAGTTACATAATTATACAACTAGTCTCAATAGTTACATGATTATACAACTAGTCTCCATAGTTACATAATTATACAACTAGTCTCCATAGTTACATAATTATACAACTAGTCTCAATAGTTACATGATTATAAAACTAGTCTCCATAGTTACATGATTATACAACTAGTCTTCATAGTTACATAATTATACAACTAGTCTCCATAGTTACATGATTATACAACTAGTCTTCATAGTTACATGATTATACAACTAGTCTCCATAGTTACATGATTATACAACTAGTCTCCATAGTTACATGATTATACAACTATTCTCCATAGTTACATGATTATACAACTAGTCTCAATAGTTACATGATTATACAACTAGTCTTCATAGTTACATGATTATACAACTAGTCTCAATAGTTACATAATTATACAACTAGTCTCAATAGTTACATAATTATACAACTAGTCTCAATAGTTACATGATTATACAACTAGTCTCAATAGTTACATAATTATACAACTAGTCTCAATAGTTACATAATTATACAACTAGTCTCAATAGTTACATAATTATACAACTAGTCCTCCATAGTTACATGATTATACAACTAGTCTAAATAGTTACATAATTATACAACTAGTCTCCATAGTTACATGATTATACAACTAGTCTCCATAGTTACATGATTATACAACTAGTCTCAATAGTTACATGATTATACAACTAGTCTCAATAGTTACATGATTATACAACTAGTCTCCATAGTTACATGATTATACAACTAGTCTCCATAGTTACATGATTATACAACTAGTCTTCATAGTTACATGATTATACAACTAGTCTCCATAGTTACATGATTATACAACTAGTCTCCATAGTTACATGATTATGCAACTAGTCTCAATAGTTACATGATTATACAACTAGTCTCAATAGTTACATGATTATACAACTAGTCTCAATAGTTACATTATTATACAACTAGTCTCAATAGTTACATGATTATACAACTAATCTCCATAGTTACATGATTATGCAACTAGTCTCAATAGTTACATGATTATACAACTAGTCTCAATAGTTACATGATTATACAACTAGTCTTCATAGTTACATAATTATACAACTAGTCTCCATAGTTACATGATTATACAACTATTCTTCATAGTTACATGATTATACAACTAGTCTCAATAGTTACATAATTATACAACTAGTCTCCATAGTTACATGATTATACAACTAGTCTCCATAGTTACATGATTATACAACTAGTCTCAATAGTTACATAATTATACAACTAGTCTCAATAGTTACATAATTTTACAACTAGTCTCCATAGTTACATGATTATACAATTAGTCTCCATAGTTACATGATTATACAACTAGTCTCCATAGTTACATAATTATACAACTAGTCTCCATAGTTACATGATTATACAACTAGTCTCCATAGTTACATGATTATACAACTAGTCTTCATAGTTACATAATTATACAACTAGTCTTCATAGTTACATAATTATACAACTAGTCCTCCATAGTTACATGATTATACAACTAGTCTCCATAGTTACATGATTATACAACTAGTCTTCATAGTTACATAATTATACAACTAGTCCTCCATAGTTACATGATTATACAACTAGTCTCAATAGTTACATAATTATACAACTAGTCTCAATAGTTACATAATTATACAACTAGTCTCAATAGTTACATAATTATACAACTAGTCCTCCATAGTTACATGATTATACAACTAGTCTAAATAGTTACATAATTATACAACTAGTCTCCATAGTTACATGATTATACAACTAGTCTCCATAGTTACATGATTATACAACTAGTCTCAATAGTTACATGATTATACAACTAGTCTCAATAGTTACATGATTATACAACTAGTCTCCATAGTTACATGATTATACAACTAGTCTCCATAGTTACATGATTATACAACTAGTCTTCATAGTTACATGATTATACAACTAGTCTCAATAGTTACATGATTATACAACTAGTCTCAATAGTTACATGATTATGCAACTAGTCTCAATAGTTACATGATTATACAACTAGTCTCAATAGTTACATGATTATACAACTAGTCTCAATAGTTACATTATTATACAACTAGTCTCAATAGTTACATGATTATACAACTAATCTCCATAGTTACATGATTATGCAACTAGTCTCAATAGTTACATGATTATACAACTAGTCTCAATAGTTACATGATTATACAACTAGTCTTCATAGTTACATAATTATACAACTAGTCTCCATAGTTACATGATTATACAACTATTCTTCATAGTTACATGATTATACAACTAGTCTCAATAGTTACATAATTATACAACTAGTCTCCATAGTTACATGATTATACAACTAGTCTCCATAGTTACATGATTATACAACTAGTTCTCATAGTTACATATTATACAACTAGTCTCAATAGTTACATAATTTTACAACTAGTCTCCATAGTTACATGATTATACAATTAGTCTCCATAGTTACATGATTATACAACTAGTCTCCATAGTTACATAATTATACAACTAGTCTCCATAGTTACATGATTATACAACTAGTCTCCATAGTTACATGATTATACAACTAGTCTTCATAGTTACATAATTATACAACTAGTCTTCATAGTTACATAATTATACAACTAGTCTCAATAGTTACATAATTATACAACTAGTCTCCATAGTTACATGATTATACAACTAGTCTTCATAGTTACATAATTATACAACTAGTCTTCATAGTTACATGATTATACAACTAGTCTTCATAGTTACATAATTATACAACTAGTCTTCATAGTTACATAATTATACAACTAGTCTCCATAGTTACATGATTATACAACTATTCTTCATAGTTACATGATTATACAACTAGTCTCAATAGTTACATAATTATACAACTAGTCTCCATAGTTACATGATTATACAACTAGTCTCCATAGTTACATGATTATACAACTAGTCTCATAGTTACATATTATACAACTAGTCTCAATAGTTACATAATTTTACAACTAGTCTCCATAGTTACATGATTATACAATTAGTCTCCATAGTTACATGATTATACAACTAGTCTCCATAGTTACATAATTATACAACTAGTCTCCATAGTTACATGATTATACAACTAGTCTCCATAGTTACATGATTATACAACTAGTCTTCATAGTTACATAATTATACAACTAGTCTTCATAGTTACATAATTATACAACTAGTCTCCATAGTTACATAATTATACAACTAGTCTCCATAGTTACATGATTATACAACTAGTCTTCATAGTTACATAATTATACAACTAGTCTCCATAGTTACATGATTATACAACTAGTCTTCATAGTTACATAATTATACAACTAGTCTCAATAGTTACATGATTATACAACTAGTCTCAATAGTTACATAATTATACAACTAGTCTCCATAGTTACATGATTATACAACTAGTCTTCATAGTTACATAATTATACAACTAGTCTCAATAGTTACATGATTATACAACTATTCTTCATAGTTACATGATTATACAACTAGTCTCAATAGTTACATAATTATACAACTAGTCTCAATAGTTACATGATTATACAACTAGTCTCCATAGTTACATGATTATACAACTAGTCTCAATAGTTACATGATTATACAACTAGTCTCTCAATAGTTACATGATTATACAACTAGTCTCCATAGTTACATGATTATACAACTAGTCTCCATAGTTACATGATTATACAACTAGTCTCCATAGTTACATGATTATACAACTAGTCTCCATAGTTACATGATTATACAACTAGTCTCCAAGTTACAGATTATACAACTAGTCTCCATAGTTACATGATTATACAACTAGTCTCCATAGTTACATGATTATACAACTAGTCTCCATAGTTACATGATTATACAACTAGTCTCAATAGTTACATAATTATTAGAAACAGATAAGCAGAAATGTACAATAAAATGCGCTAAAGTAAACCTTAACAAATATAGAGCAATATGCATTCATGAGAGATTCATTGTTTATTTGAGAATCATCGCACATCGGACATAGGGCATCGAACATCGGACAGCAGACATAGGACATCGGACATTCCACATCGAACATCGAATATGTCCATAATTGCTCTGATCTCCCTTTCAAGCATGTATCACATCAGACATGTCCATAAGTGCTCTGATCTCCTCCCAAGCATGTATCACATCAGACATGTCCATAAGTGCTCGATCTCTCCCAAGCATGTATTTTAGTGTGTTTAGGCTAACAACTCCCGTTCTGTGTTGATTGATGTATCTACTGGGGTTTCTCTGGTGAGATAGAGATTGATGTATCTACTGGGGTTTCTCTGGTGAGATAGAGATTGATGTATCTACTGGGGTTTCTCTGGTGAGATAGAGATTGATATATCTACTGGGGTTTCTCTGGTGAGATAGAGATTGATATATCTACTGGGGTTTCTCTGGTGAGATAGAGATTGATATATCTACTGGGGTTTCTCTGGTGAGATAGAGATTGATATATCTACTGGGGTTTCTCTGGTGAGATAGAGATTGATATATCTACT